>CM049794.1:38924871-39321654 GCA_027422405.1 Ptychobarbus kaznakovi
AAGAAATAATACAAAATTATAATGATTATAATTTTTTTATGTTATGTTTCTGGGGAGTTGCACCATGTGACATTTTACAACCTAAACTAATGTTGCATTGATCAGATGATCTAATATATTGAGAGACTTGTAAAATAATAATTACAATGACAATCATCATAATCAATCAGAATAATAATAAATATATTTTTCCATAAGAAATAATAATGATCAATTATACCACGGTTTAATTTCATTCTTTAAAAAAGGCCTTTTTTCAGAAATGTTTTGTCTTCATGAAAATTTGCATAGAAATTCATCGTAAGATGTGTATTCATGTCATTGAATTGAAAAAGTTTTCTTTCTTTCTTTCTTTCTTTCTTTCTTTCTTTCTTTCTTTCTTTCTTTCTTTCTTTCTTTCTTTCTTTCTTTCTTTCTTTCTTTCTTTCTTTCTTTCTTTCTTTCTTTCTTTCACCCTCATCATATCTTACTGACTGGCTCTTGCTCGTGTGAGTGGGTGACTGTAATGTTCAGCTGTGATTATTTGCTGCAGTTGAGTTGTTATCAGCTGCTTCTATCCGAACCTGCCATCCTACCAGAACATCAGCCAAACATCTGTTGGCACCTCTGCTACCGCTGCCGTGCGGATAAATCATTACACATTCAGCACTTCTAACTTATGTCTGTCTGTCTGTTTTCCTCCATGTTACTCATTCAGGCTGATTGTTGTGTGGTTTTTTGAGCAATGTGTAATTACTGAGATGAGTAAAACAAGGCAAATTGCATAGGGATAGGAATAGCAATAGGAAATTGTCAAACAGTTCAGCATCAGTGTACCAGATGTATTTCTCAGTGCTATTCAGATGAATGAAACTCATCAGTTTGGGCTTTCATCCATAGCTAAGCTTCACATGGCAGCTTGGTGAAATTCAAGAAGAAAGTATAAGATACAAGATCACAGAACTGATTCCAAAAATTATATTTATGCATAATTAACATTGTAATACGTGACTGGGCAAGCTGTTGAGGTCAAAAACTGAATATGTCAACAATTAAAAGCTTAAATGCATCCGAATGCATGAAAACTTGACAGTTAAAATGTGAACTTTTATTGTTTGATTTATTTATTTATTGTCTGTCTTTCTGCCTTCCTTAGTCAAGGTATCCACTGCATTCTGCAGTCATTTATTTGAATCGTGCACTTCTGTGATCAGACTGGCAGATCTTCTTTACTCATCTAGTATCCCAGACCATCAAAGCCTCTGGGATTCTCTGTTTTGTCCATTATTATGAGTAATATCCCACATCTTTTGAGAGATGAACTGATAATGGTGTCACAATGCTGTCACACATCTCTCCCCGAGCCTTATCCACAATGGGCTATTGTCCCATCTGTTGAGTATTTCGTGCTTTGCATGACTGTAGGGTGAAGTCTGAGGCTGAGCCTCCATCTCTGACCCCACACACATCCAGCACTCGACCTGTGCAGATCTGCCTGCCAGACTCCCTTTTCACTTCAATCACTGCCATGTTGTCTAAAAAGAAATAAACGAAACAAATCAAAACCTTGACTTCAAAACAAAACCTTCATTTTGAAATTGTTGCACATCGATTTTTATGTTATCCAAATTATATATTTTGATTTATCACTGTAATGTTTCTATGCTCTCTATGAAGTAGCAGAATATGTGACATTTTAATTTTAAACACTTTTGATTTAAACTTTTAAATGTCTTTCAATTTTATTCTATGTCTCAAACTTGATATTCACACATCTACTTGCTTTAATTAGTTTGCTTCAGTTTAGAAACCTTGGGCCTCCTTTATAAAATGTGCAGAAAACATCCTAAAATTGATCTTACGATCATTTCTCAAATATGTACATTTACATTTATTCATTTAGCAGACGCTTTTATCCAAAGAGACTTACAATTGAGGAATACAATAAGCGATACATTATAAAGAGGCAAACAGACATAGGAAGTGCTTGTAATACACATTTCTAGGCATTGTTCAGAGCAAATTCTAGCCAGACAGTGAGAGTTTAGGAAAAAGAGAGCAAAGTTAAGGAAAGAGAGTGAAGATTTTTTTTAAGATAAAGTAAAGTGATGACGGAAGAGATGAATTTTCAGGTGTCGCTTGAAAATTGTCAGGGATTCAGCATTCCGGATGGGGCTGGGAAGTTCATTCCACCAGCCAGGAACGGTGAATGAAATCATTCTGGAGAGAACGTCTGTGTGATTTTCAAATCTGTGTGATTTTGTGCCTCTCTGTGATGGCACCATGAGGCGTCGCTCACTCGCATATCTCAGACTTCTGGAGGGGATATAGATTGTCATAAGGGAGTGGAAGTAGGTGGGTTTTGAGCCTGTGGCTGTTCTATATGCAAGCATCTTATGAATCACATTTTATGTGATTCATAAAAGGATCGTACGTACAGAAAACGCACGTACGCCTCTCTTTCAGATGTGAAATCTATGAATCGCAAATTATATTGAATTTGCAATGCAGCTGAACAGTTTCAGATCTCTTCTTTGTAAACTATGTCTAATTAATGTCATTGACTTATAAAAGAGCACCTGACAATGTCCAAATCTTTTTCAAGCGGCAAGAATGGCTTATATTTCCAAAAACATGCAGCACTGGGGCAAACAAAAGTGCGTATGTCTGCTCGGACCCTGACGTGGCGCTAAGCTCTTTTCTACGTCAAAGACCGTTTTTATAAATATGAAAGTTGCCGGGGATTTTTGCGTACGGCACACTCTACGATCAAATCTGTGTATACGCACATTTTATAAATGAGGCACATTTTGTGCATTAATGTATTGCAATCAAATTTACTGTAATTTGTTTCAGTACAAATAATTAAATATTATTAATATTAAATATTAACCTAAATGCCCTCACTCTCAGGTTATTAAATTATTTTAAAATAAATAGGGAACTTCTTTCTTCTTCTTCATCTTCATCATCATCATCATCATCATCATAACAACATATATTTTTACTAATGTATTTATTTATTATTATTATTAAATTAAATAATTGTATTAACTTTTTCATTTTATAATGATGATGATGAAACATTTGTTATTAAATATTTAAATTATTATTATTATAAAATAGAATAGTTACATTTTTTTCAGCTGCTTACAAACATTTTCAAAACTTTGCCTCTTTTTTTCAAACCTTTACACTCAAATCCAATAATTGCACACACAAAATGCCTCACATCTCTTGCAAAATGGAGCACTGCATTCAAAATATCACAAACACATCTCAAAAGCAAACAATTGAAACACCTTTGTCATAATTTGAATTCCTGTTTTATTTTTGTGTGTTACATAGAGAACTGTTGTGTTTTGCAAAAAGTGTTTTATGAAATCGAAAACTGAGTCAAAGGCTGAGAAAGGCTGATGTTTCAGAAATTGTGTGACAAGTAAAGATTTTGTATGTAAGCAGTAAAATAAAAACTGTAATAAAGTTAATTAATTTATGTTCAAAGCTTTTAAAGTTTTATGCAATTTAATTAATTGTGAAAAATCCATCAAACTGTATTTGACGTATTAAAATATGAAAGGATTGTTCAGGTCAATTTGAAGGAATTTTACTGTTTCTATCTTAAGGCTTTTTTTTAGTGCACCTTATATATGTGATTGTATATATTGTGTGTGTGTGTGTGTGTGTGTGTGTGTGTGTGTGTGTGTGTGTGTGTGTGTGTGTGTGTGTGTGTGTGTGTGTGTGTGTGTGTGTGTGTGTGTGTGTGTGTGTGTGTGTGTGTGTGTGTGTGTGTGTGTGTGTGTGTGTGTGTGTGTGTGTGTGCGTGCGTGCGTGCGTGCGTGCGTGCGTGCGTGTCATCTCAGGAGGTTGGTAGCCATGTGATTTTCACCCCTCTAGCTCATTTTTAATTGGTTAACCTGACTCCCCAGTCTCACTTACTCTAGTTTTCGGTCACACAATAACAACATCAACCACCATAAATGAGAGGATGAAAATAATGCAATATTTTCAAATTAAAACCAGTCTAAAATTCATAAGGGTCTGTTTTGTTTCTCGGTTCTAGAAATACAATGCTAATCCATTTATCTCGCTGACCTTTGAATTCTCTTCAGGTCTCAGATGCTGTAAGCGGCGTGGCCACGGCCGTCATTTCAAGCTCCATCCACACCTTCAGTCATTTCATCATAATAAAGACAATCTCTGTCCTTCCAAATATGAGCTGTCCATGCCACAGGCCGGCTAATGGCAGCACCCCTATTATTCACCCCGCTCCCACGTGCCTTTGAGGAAACCATCATATCTGCCAGATCCATCAGAGGAGGCATCAGCCAGCCTGTGAAATTGATCATCTGCTCAGGAGATGGGAGAGGATGGCAGAGAGGGGACACATATTTTACTGGCTCCTTTAAATACTTAATGCCATAAGGTGCCATGAGCCCGGCTGTAAAAAAATGAAATGTGCAGCAGTCAAAGCGCTCAGACCGAAATTGCCTTTAGGTGTAGCAGGGATACGATAAGAGCATCTAAAAGGCTTTTAATAAACAATACAATATCCCAGAGTCCAGTCACGCTATCGCTCTCCATTCACCGCTAAACCTGATATATAAAAGAGCAAAAGCCATAATATTGACTTTGAATTCCACAGTGTATTTGCATCGGAAATGGAGATGCCGTCGATCTTGAGCCGAGTGCCATTGGTCAGCGTGTGACCCTGGGATGTCTTCATTTCAGCATGTTGATATGAATGGCTGATTATTAATGTTATTATAACAGGCACGCTGGATCCCCTGGCAAAGAAAGCGCTCGGCTATCATTATTGCATCACAGTGCAGGGGATGGTAATTACTACCCAGAAACTTCTCTGCACCTTTCCAATTATATGCTACATCACGTTCCCATGGATATTGTATAACCAGCAAGGAATGAGAATATTAAAAAGGGAAAAAATAATAAAGGAATAACGGACAAAACACTGACACATGCGCAATAGAAACACACATATATCAGACTGTGTTTATGTAGCTGCATGTGCTGACAGAACCATTCATGTAAAAGTATATTCTGGCTTCAGTATCAGCTAAACTCACTTGAAGGCATTATAATGTTGATTAGCACAAACAAATAAAATTAAATCAACTCATGCTTTGTTTTCTTTAAATTAAATATGTGCATATATATATATATATATATATATATATATATACTTTTGAACTATACTATAGTATTATACTATTGGCCATACTGTTGAAACTGTAGTATTTTCATGTTAAAATATTGGCCCCATTCACTTCCATTGTAAGTACCTCACTCTAACCCAGATTTTTGCTTAACAGAAAAAGAGACAGAGAGAGAGAAAGAGAAAGGATGGACAAGTGGAAAAATAATTCCAGTGCTGTTTAACATTATTTACATTATATACAATGATTGAGTTGTACTGAACCAGAATATTCCTTTAATGAAAGTGAATGACTGCTAATCAGCTGTGTTTATGACAGCATATTCTAACTTTCAGTGTCTTGGTGTTGTGCTGTAGAGCGAGTTGGATTGAATCTCTTGGGAAACTTGGAGCAGGTTTCATGCTGAGCTGTTTTCATTAGTGAAAGCTGACATCTGAATGCGTTCAAGTCGTGTAGCGTTTGTACACCTGACAGAATGAACGCTATACGACAGCTCCCTCGTTCATTAATGTCAAACACACACATAGCTCCATGTCTACGCTCCAGCACAGTAAGCAGTGTCTAATGTTTTGCCTCACTTTCTCACCTCTATATAGATGCCAGGACACTCAGATATCAGATAGACACACTCACAGGCCATGCTCTTAATTGACAATCTGTGGAAGATCTGTGTGAGGTGTTTGATGTGTGAGGGAATATGGCACGGGTCAGTGCTCAATCCTGCTAAAGTGCAACAATTAGTGAAGATTGGGAACGACACCTGGCAAATGTTTCTATCATCATGATGGCAGGAGCAAAAGGGACTAAAACAACAAGTCTTGTATAGTTTGAGCTTTAAAATGTATTGTTTTCGTTAGTTATTTATAAAGTGTTATATTTATATTGTTTTATATATAAAAAAATATAATTAGATTTAGTTTTTTTAAATAATTTAAAAATAGAAATTGTAAAATAACTTTTTTTGAAAGAAGTATTTCATGCTCACTGAGGCTGCATTTATTTGGTCAAAAATAGGACTACAGTAAAACTGCAACTGTATTTTGAAATATTACAATTGTTTGGTAAAAAAATATATATTTTAAAATGTAATGTATTTCTGTGACGGAAAAGCAGCAATTACTCCATACTTACTCCAACTGCTCCAGTCACACAATCCTCCAAAAATACTTCTAATATGCTGATCTGTTGCTCAAGAAACATTTATTATTATCAGTGCTGAAAACTGATCATTTTTGTGATACATAGTTTTTTCAGGATTATTTGATTAATAGAAAGTTCAAAAGAACAGCATTTACTTGATAGAGAAATATTCTGTAACATTACCATGTGCTTTTTTATTTTATTTATTTAAACTCACTTTTGATCAGTTTAATCCTGCTAAGGCCGTTGTTTGAAACTCTGAGTCTATTAGTGTAAAGGACAAAGAAACTTGAGTCTGTAGGGCACTTTGGAGAATGTGAAATTGGACCGAACACACAAACAACGTCTGGCTTAAAACAACAGCTGTGCAACATCTTGATTTGGCTCTCAGTCAACTTGCTATCAAAAATATTATAATGAGTTTCATCAAATTTCGTTTTTCATAACATGCAGTTTACATTTTACTTGATATTGACCCTCACAGTGTTCCTTGAATAGCCCTATAAACAGAGCGATGTGTACATTAGTCTCTAAACCAGCAGGTCATAATCCTTCATTCAATTCTTCTTACATGCGAGAAGCTTGTCATTTACAGGCTCTTGATCCCTTTCATTTTGTTCTTTGGAATTACAATCTCAATTGAGCAAACACTAAACTGTAAATGTCATGGTATGAGTTGCACTGTTGTGTTTCCATCAAAAGAGCACAACAGCAGCCTGGTAATTGTTGACGGAAGTGAGATTAGCAGGGATTTGGGATGTTCTGGCATCAGAGAAACGGCCCGCTCGTCCAGAGTCTTTTTTGAGACACGATGAGGTTAAGATTCCCCTTGAGTTAATAAAATAAATATCAGAGTATCTGCAGAGAAATAATCTTCAAAAATCCATCAGGGCCTCTTTGTTTAACTCCCAAAGGGGCCGTGGCTTAATTTTCCCATGTCGGAGGCTTTGGGTAATGTCTTTTTAATGACACTATCCAGGATCCTGTCATGAGCTGGGTCATCAAATACATCTCCCACCCTCTCTTCCTTTCGCTCTCTGTCTTGTCAATACATAATGTTAATATTCAAGTCAAAGCACTTTAGCAGGGGGCCAAACAATTCTCAAGGGTCACATTAGCTCTACTTCCCTGTGTGTTTGCTGAATCACACAAAAAGCCAGTTAGAAAATATTTGAGTTACAACACCACATTCAAATCACCAAACATTTGTGATGTGCAACATTCAGAATTGAAGAAGTGTCTCACTTTCATGTGTAAATTTTAGGGCTGTCAGTTTAATGCGTTAAACTTAATTAATTAGTTATAAAACAAAATAACGCGATTAAAATGTTTTAATGCAGTTAACACACTGGCCCACAGCCTCAGACCTGTACATCATCTTACATTTCATACAATTAACTGTTGACAAATATGATGCAGGGCAACAATTCCATAAATGCAGTTATGCCCTAAATTTCAAGATATTGGTGCAAAAAATGCCCCTGTGTTTTTGTCTCATATTTATATCATCAATATCACAGGAGCGGCTAGAGCAATATCACACGAGTGCTGCTTGTTTAAATGTGATTTTATACAGCAGTTTAGTAAATAATAAGTTGATGTTGTGTTGTATTTTAAACACAATATTGTCTGTTTTAGCTCAGTTTTGCAGATAACATAATAACATTTAAAGCCAGAGAAGAAATGTCCGTCTCCGAGCAGCACAGCAGTGTTTTAGTTTCTGAATGAACGAATCGTGTGAATCGATGATTCAAAGTCCCGTTAATAAAGAGAGCCGTTTACTTCATTCCTGAATGACATTTACCGTCACTTGCTGGCAGATTTAGTTTCTTATTTAGAGTAGCATTTAATTAATAAGAATAACAACAACAATAACAATAATAATATTAAAGGTATAGTTCACCCCCCCAAAAAAAATATTCTGTCATTTACTCACCTCATGTCGTTTCAAGCCTTTCTTTTGCGGAACAATACTGAGTTTCTCAAATCATCTTATTTTATGTTCATAGTTTATGTTAGGCTGTTGTAAGTGTATTTTTTTGTTGTTGAATCAAATCAAATATTTCTAAAGCTACAATTTGTAATGTCTACTTGATACTTTCTCATTTGACATAAAAATAGCTTTAAATAATCTTTTGTGGGTATTTCCACAGTCAAATTTATTTTGCGATTAATCAATCGAATTAATTGTAATTAATTATATTAAAAAATATAATCCCTTGTAAATTTGAATTGAATTGGCTACACTGGTCAGGAAGGGATTTACTGAATTGCAAATCCAGCCTGGCTATGCAATATGGTCTTAAATATACAGTATTAGATATAGTTTAAATGTTATTATATTTTTAGTGAAATTGTTATTCTACTACGTCACCTTCAAATTGCAATTAGGTATCCAGCTTTCTAATTTCTACCTTAATCCAAGATTGTATATCATGAAAGTTCACTCATATTACTTGAAATGGGAGAATGTGGGATGCATGCTATGGCAGAATAAGTCCCGCCTTCTAAATAAAAGAGCCAATCACTAATCGGTAAAGTCATTGCATCCGTTAGAAGCTCTAGACCGCAAACAGCCAGTGTGCTGAGATGCATGCTCATAGTGTTTAAAAAAAGCATTAACAACATTTATGTGTCCTTTCATGACATGTTGTCATTTGAATTATGTTAATTAAATGTGTTAATAATGTGTAAAATTGAAATTATTTAAATTCAGTTCCGAATGGCGCATAACCCTGTTAATCATAGAGAAACAGAAATCGAAGGCACAGACACCACTATAGAGATTGCATTATATTTCCAAAAATATATGTACAGTCTATTACAAAGGTTACAAAGCAAAAGAAAAACAATGGTCTATGTAACAAGAAATCGTCTAGTAAATGGTTTCTCAACTGGGGAAAATACTTTTTTTTGACCAATGAATACTCTCCATACTCTTGTCACAGAAAAATAAATAATAAATCAACAGTTCATTTGTACTGTACATTTTTCCAACCTAAAAGAGAAAAAAAAACAATCTTCTACAATGGAAACCTATTAGCTCTCTTTGGTCCTAAATGAGAAATTATGTACAACTGAAAGAGTGAGGGTGACGAGAATCAGCTTCATGTGAGATAGAAAAATATAGTGCATTTTCGATGAGCTCACTACAGAGTACTTAAGTGAAAAACAAAGAAAATAAACCACAATTATAAATAAAATATACAAGTTTTACAGCTAGAACATATACAAATTGTCCTCTGGTTTGTGATTACTCTGACACAATCAACAGTGCTGAACTCTTTGGAATATTCCACTTCACTTTTTGTCTAGGTGGGCTCTCTAGCGTCTTTCGAGAAGTCTTTAATACCCTGCTGTACCGTGAACTCAATCAATCCACAGCACAAAACCGTCTTGACTGAAAACTCTGCTACCATCAAACCAGAAAAGTTAGAAACGGCACAAAGCAGAAAAGGAGAAAAATTGACAGGTTTGTCATTGACCCGTACGTTGGCCTCAATGTGGGATTGATTGAATCCAGGCGTTAATCTCAAATTGGCTAAAATTGCTGTCTCTACAAGGGCCTCGGATCCGAGTGGAGAGGGTAAGGGCCTGCGAGGGGCCCCTGGGAGGCCGGAGTGTGAGATCAGAACATGCGGGGAGGCTGATCTGTGTGACTGCAGCTACTGCCGAAGCTCGGGAGGTTTGTGCTGACCGAGAGCCTTTCCGCTCACATTCAATTCAAAGGCCTGGCGTGGGCTCAATGCTGAGGTTAGCGAGATGGAAGGATAGAGGATCGGAGATGGGCCTCTAACAGGCTACAATATGATCCGCATGAGACAAACCAGCTGGGTTCACAATGGAGACGGCATGGTAAACGATGGCTTTTTTGAAGCGCCAACCGTTTGGCTAAATCCTCCAGTCATGCTGCGCTCCAACGGCTCCGCCTTCGCTCTCTTTCTAATCAAGAAAAATGCCACGTTGGCACGGCTGTTGTGGTTAAAATGGCATTGGCTCCCCTAAATAATGAAAAACATGTTGTGTGTGTTTAAAATGTGTCATATTAAGGTTTTATAGTAAATAAAACAAAACTACTTATAAAATAAAACGGTAGAGTTTTGTGGCAGCCCAGCTAATAACAGGTCTACAGTACTCCTTAAAGTATTTAACACTAAAATATGTAACATTTAATTGTCAACAAAACATTCAGTTGAGCGTGGAAGGCTGTTATGGCACTAAAACGTGAGCGCAAACATCATTTTTGAGCTCAGCACAACAAAAGCGTGGAAGAAACACACCAAAAGAGATCCTCGTATATAAATTCACCAACTCTCTTTGATCAAATTTCACAGCACTGCTGCTGATTTCCAAGCAGTACGTGAGTAAAAGTCTATACAGCACCTCAAATTATTGCTCATATTGGTCAGTCTCTCCCCAACTCAGCCGTGATCTCACAAAGTATCTAAGTACCTAAAAATAAGAGCAATAGTTGACTTGTTTTAAGGCAGTATTACTCCTTTACACCACAACATTTTATGATTTTCAAGTCAGTCACCTTTTTTTTTTCATTTTTGTGTATCTTTATGGAAACATGTATTCATGGTAAATAATATCAATATTAAAAAGGACACATTCAACAACAGCACTGATAAATCCATCCATATGGTAAATATAAACTTATAAAGAATATTGCCACCGTAATAGTTGTTCTTACATTAAAAAACCTCCACCTGAAGTGGTTAGCAATTCTCTTTATACTAATTCACATCTGAACTGTCATGTAGGATCATAAAATATACCTAACTGTCTGCTCGGGCTGTTCTTAAACACAACCAGCCACTCTCAGGAGCTTCACGTAACCAAGCGGAGGGATATTTCTGCTTGATATAAAAGACCGGCTCAGCCCGACTCTGCCACTGCTTCAGTCTGGAGAGAGCTTCATGTATATAGTGCTGGCTGGAGAAGACAAACCTCCTCTGTCGACTTTCAGCCTCTGGTTCTGTCTCTTTCCCTCCAGATGAGACGTTTTACCCTGTTGTCAGTTCCGTAACACAATCCGAGAAAACAAGCTAACACAAATCGATCGAGTAGAAGAGTAACGTCCCACATAGACTTAATGTGGATATTACAAACCAAAGCAAAAGAAATCGCTGCAAATTCACTCCTTATGAACTGGATTTGCGTATTTTTATATTCACCCTTGATTAAAAAAAGAAATCAGTGAAATCTATAGCAACTATGAGCAAATCAACCTTTTGTGACAATAAAACAGTCCGTACAAAGCATAAAAATCCTCTCGAATGCTCCATCTCAGTGACGCGATGAGTTCTTTAGAGCATCCAGAGGTCACTGTCTGTTTAGGATTCTCTCTCTCTTGCCTGTTTGCGTTTTCTCTCCGTCTCTTGGTTTCCAACACCTTCGCCAAAATCCTTCGCCAATAACAAAGGAATGATTCTGTTCTAACAGTTCTGGAAGGTTAATCTCACCGCAAGTGTGCGGAATGTTTTTTTGTCTTTGTTGTTGATTTGTTTTTACTTATTTTTTTGCTGTCACACACTTTGCGGTGCTGTCCTGGAGAGTTCTGGTTCATCCGACCGGGAAGGGCTGCAGACGCCCATCACACTTGAATGCCCGTCCCGTGAAGATGCAGCATGTGGGCTCTCATAGTCTGTATACTGCTCATGATCTTCTTCTGATGGCCCACCAAGGAGATTCCCAAACTCATTACATCCCTAAAGCAGAAACACAACGTTCATAAATCACAGCAATGGAGCATGAAGCGCTCGAGAGGTATTTCATTACCGAAGCAAAAGGAAACTGAGAAAAGGCCATATTAACTATAACACGATGAGTCTGAGTATGAGTCAAAGAGATCTGATTAAAATGCAGCGCAATGTCAGTATGGTATTGTGAATGAGAGCTGAGGGCTGAAATTACTCCTAGAAATATCATGTTTCTATAGAGCGTGAATGTGTGCAGGAAAGATCATAGCAAGGCACTCTTACTCGATAGTCATTCTAGCGACAGATTCGAGCGAGCTGTAGCCAGCAGCTGTGAAGCTGTCTATGTATCTCTCCATCTTGATGGCTTCCAACCACTCACTGACCAATCGGAAAGAGGTGAAATCTGGAGTGTTCTGGTCAAGCAGTGGGCTTATGGGTCTGAGGAAAAGAAGAGACAAATATGAGTTTTATGAAGGCACAGTACCATTATGTCTAAGTATAATATTTCTGGCATATGATACTGTCCTCAGTTGACCTATTTTGTACATTTAGATTACCACTGCCATTGTCTAACATCTGTAACATGAAAATAATTCTCAGTTTGGCAAAAAAAGAGGTCTAAACTGCCCAACTAATTAAAATTTCCTGGCCTACTGCTTGGCCAATGCATTATATATCAGAATCATGCAGTATAGACAATGCTAATAATGTAAACTGTTTTGATTACTTTAGTATTTTCTTTTTTAATTTCTGAATTTTTAGAATAGCTGATACTGTTTTTAAATAATAAAAACAAATGTGGTCTGCATTCTTTGTTTTTATTTGTTTTACTGCTTGTAATTCGTTTCTTTGTCTAAATCAATTACATGAACAACTTGAAGATGAAAAACTGTAATGTTTACTTAATGGAGAAATATTTGAAGGCTGCATGCCATTGTTAAAGTTTAATTTGTTAATTTAATGAGCATTTTAAATAAGTAGGAGGTGTTCCATAGCATAATATTCTTGCAGCGGTGTTGGAACTGAGAATAATGAAATCTCACTGATATCCACCAACCCTAACTCACATGGATTACAGACAAGGACACATGGTTTACTGCATTCACATTGCAGTGATTTAGAGAACTGTTGCTTTGCTTTACTTGTAAAAGATGGTTAGGTGGACCAAGGGCTTCTTCCCTAAGTTTTAAAGGTCATATCTTCAATGTGAGACATGGTTTCAGTTGTGATTGTAAACACACTTCCTTCCTTTGTCTAATATCACACTGGGGACTGGAGTTCCCACAAGGCTTTAAAGTCTCAAACACTCATTATGACAATTGATTTAAAGTCCTTGTTATCGAACATGAAGGCATGGAGGCTGTTTCGCTTTATTGATTCCCCGGGATTTATCTTTCGTCAGTAAACCCTAGCGGATAAATCAAATGCCGGACAGATGGAATTGTTCGCAAATTTACTCGCGAACCTATAAAAGGTCTCAAAGACATTGCAGGGAGGAGCAGGAGTATAATACATAACAAGCAAACTTCCATCGTAAAAGCAAAGCTGGTCTGTGAACGGCATAATTTTCCTTGAGCAGAGATAACGGCAGGCAGTAAAAAAAAAAGACTGAATGGGCGTCCTCACCGTGTACACGTTCCCATTGGCGTTTTTAAGGTGTTAGGATTGCGGATCATTTTGTCCAGGATGCCGACGATCTGGTCGAATTTGGGCCGGTCTGCTCGGTCTTTCTGCCAGCAGTCCAACATGAGCTGATGGAGGCCAGGAGGGCAGTCCATGGGGGCGGGAAGACGATATCCCTCCTCTATAGCCTTTATGACCTACAAGATCAGAGTGAGAGATGGAAAATTAGAAAATGTGTGAAAGAAAACCAACAGGTTCAGAGACAGAGATACAAGAAGACAAGGAAAATCGAGTAGCTTAGCCATTAGCATCCAGAACGAAATGTACACAAAGCCTGCCTGCACCTCTAGCTCTCCATTTGCTCATCCTTTAATCAGGCATCTGTAAACAGCAGCTTTGCTGGATAAATCTGTTGTGGTTTACCTCCAGCATTACAAACTACAACACAGGGAAAAGTAGGCTAACCAGATGTGATTATTCTTGCATTGGTTATTGGAGGGCACGTGAGCGTAAGAAAAGGGCACCACTAAAACTGGATGTGAATGAGGTAAGCACACTAAAAGCCGTCTGTTCAACAGCTGCTGGTGACTGCCATTATATCATGAGTCTATCTAATTAACTAGCAAACCGGGGATACGGATTAAACCAAAGATGAACGCATTGGCACTTGGGTGTCAGTGCAGTTGACTGGCTCCACATGTTGGGGTTTATGAATCTAAAGGAACCATAAAACAATAAAACCACCTGTTCTTCTACTCACTCAGCATGCTGCGTCTGAGTTATGTGTGTATACTAAATATACAGTGCCGTTCAAAAGTTTGGTGTCAACAGTTTTTTTTTTTTTTTTAAGAAATTAATACTTTTTTCAGTATGGATGCATTTAATTTATCAAAAATGACAGTAAATGCTGTTCTTTGACCTTTATGCTCAAATAATCCTGGGGGGGGGTTGTATCATGGTTTCCACAGAATATTAAGCAGCACTATTGTTTTCAACATTGATAATAAAAGTTGTAAAAAAAATACATAACAATAAATATTACTTGAGCACCAAATCAGCATATTATAATGCTGAAAAACCATGTGACACTGAAGAATGGAGTAATGGCTGATAAAAATTCAGCTTTGTCATCAGGAATGAATTTATATAGTAATATTTCACAATATTACTATTTTTACTGTATTTCCAATCAAATAAATGCAGCTGTGATAAGCAAAAGAGACTTTCATAAATGTGGACTCACAACTAGAAGTTAAACTGATAGAATTACTTGAATCTGAGTTGACTAAACTAAACAGACTTCCCCCTCGTCTACTACCGAGGAATAGTAGAAGCAGACTGTTTATTTTCCCCAAATCCTCATCTGCTATTCTTGTCGTGTCTCTCCAAACAAGGCTTGAGCTACGGAAAGAAAAGTGTCAAAACAGAAAGAAGTTAAGAAATGTAAATATTTCCTTCTTTTTTAGCAGCCCTCAAGGAGTTGTTCGCCTCCCCCTCAAAAGAGTATAAAAACATCTAACGTTGAGCCATGACATGTATCAAGACTCCACTGAGGCAAATGTTTGAACGCAAAAAATATTAACATTAAAGACTGCTACTAGCTAGTCGCTACCACTGAGAGCTAACGTACACTAGTGAGCAGAGAATTACAAGCAGGGCTGAGAAGGTTACTTTTAAAATGTTTTTCACTACAGATTACAAAATACATGCTTTAAAAGTAATCAGTAATGTATTTCATTAGATTACTCAGGTTTAGTAACGTAATCTAAATACTTAAGCAATGTAACACAAGGGAACATATACTTGATGTCTTTTTTTATGTTTTCCAACTCTAAATAAAAGTGACATCTACCAGTCATAAGATTTGTGTTTTCTTTGCATTTTATAACACCAGTTTTCCACCGCATTTCTATGAACAACAAACAAATATTTTGTCATTTAAATCTACCAATCAATATAAATAACATTTGAATACAATGAATGGGATTCGGTGCAGTTTCATGCTGCATTCTAAGCTTCAAAACTAAGCCAAACACACCAAACATATCATAAAAGTAGACAAAACAACTGACACAGTTCTCCAAATTATACAATAGATTAGTTAAAAAAATGGACCGAACTTTAAGTGATTACTTCATAATCCTCTCTATGGAGAAGCGATCGGCACAAAAGAATCGCTGAGTCAAAACTGACAGGGCTCGTTTCCCAAAGCAACTACTACGGTGGCAAGTAATGCTGTTTTAGTTCAAAGTAATTTAACAACCACAGTTCGCTAATGATGCTTTTGGGAAAACATGCCCCAGATCTATCCAGTTTAATGTGAACCATTCACACTGGTTTCGTTAAACAAAATAAATTATTAATTTAATTAATATTATTTTTGTTTATATTAATTTATATCTGTTCACAAATCGAATCATGAACTCGCATTACCGTGCCAAAGATGATCAGTTCTTGAACATTACAGATGAACTTGAAGTCTTTATTCTTTCGAAAAGCACACAAAGCTATCGTTTGACTTTATAAACTTTTATTTCATGCATGATTTGTATGGATCTGTTAACTGAATGCAAAATGTGAATTCTAGGAGAATTTGGTGTAATTTTTCAATTCAATTCTTAGAAATATTAAACGTAATGATAACCATTCAACACTCAAAATATGAGAAAATAGAAAAACAAGTTACTGGATAAACATTTTTCAAAGATCAAGAACAACTTCCTTCAAGATGCTTTTTCAGATAAGACGTTGAATCCTTCGATGCTGAGAGAAGTTTTGTTGCAGGTGCACTGACTGATGTTACGTCCTTTTGCAGATTTATAAACTAGTCTTTATATTTCCACGAGAGAAATGCATCACGCTAATAGCTTTCTGTTGTGTCATCTATTTTTGTGTCGTGATGATGAGCGAACTCTCACTAGTTGCTAAAACAGGCGGCTGCACGCAGTTTTTTAGTTGTTTTTTTTTCAATGGAGAATCAGTAGTCTTATTGGTTAAAATCCTCAAACTGTTTACTTAAATATTAAATTAAGAAATTACATTAAAATTCGAAGTAATCACTTAGGTAATCCAAAATACTTTTCGGATGTAACTGTAATTCGATTACCACCTAACTGTAATACTATACCACATCTAGTGTTCCTGTGGCTCAGTGGTAGAGCATTGCGTTAGCAGCGCAAAGGTTGTGGGTTCGATTCCCAGGGAACACACATACTGACAAAAAATGTATAGCCTGAATGCACTATAAGTCGCTTTGGATAAAAGCGTCTGCTAAATGTAAATATTTAAAATGTAATTATAACGAAATACAGTTACTCATATTTTGTATTTTAAATATGTAACACCATTGCATGTATTTAGTTACTCCCCAGCCCTGATTACATGTCATCATTAGTCTCAGTTATAAGGGCTGTTTACCTTCTCTGAGGATGTTCAAGCTTGTGTAATTTTGACAAAGAATCTGCGTACACAAGACAAGTGCCTACATACAGCGGCAGATTAACAACACTTCCCCTCATACATATCGTTAGCCGTGACCATATTTGAATTTCAATCCGCCTCAGCTTGAAAACCCTGCACGCATGTGATCAGAATGATGAACGGCACTTTGCTGTCCCAATTTCTTTGAGACAAAAGCTCAGCCCACAGATCGTTCAGAAGGTTTTGCATGGCTAAGCAGATATCTTTGAATTGATTGAACTCTGCTAATGATGAATTTGGCTCGCATTATCATTTCTCATTATAAAGGTTGAAAGTGTAGCAGAATACAAAAACGAATTCTACAAGCAAAACACTCCATTCGTTTCCGCAGATCCATGAAACCTTTTAATGCTCAAAACGTATGATTAAAACAAGGTCACTCATGACACCTGTGTTGATATCCAGCTAGAAAATTCAAAGTGTCAGACGTGCTTAACTGTCCTAATACTTGAATACCTACAGATTATGTGCACAGAGTAAAAATAGGCCTTTTGGTGCAAGTTGTGGGACTATAAAGTAAGCTGAACGAACAAGAGCATTGTCTTTTCTTTTAAAAGTACCTTGATGAAGTTAAAGGAATAGTAGTTTCTGACTTTTTCCTTTAAACCTCATGAGAAATGTTTAAAAGTGATCAAATATATCTAATAGCTGCATTAAAAAAATGAATTAATGTAGAAGGAATTTAAAACAACATGATCACAGAACCAACATACTGTATGCCTTGATGCATTAGTGCAGTGATAACTAAAATAACTAATACATTATTAATTAATTGTATATGCAGTTTTATTTTATTAATTTGTAATATAATACAATTTGTAATCATTGTATAATTATATTACGTATAATTAAAAAATATATATATTTTCTATGGATTTTTATTATATTATATTCAGAAACTATTTGATTTGATTGTGCGAAACATTAATCTGTACAAAAACAGTGACTTACATCTTGATTGGACATGTCCCAGTAAGGTCGCTCTCCGTAGGACATGACCTCCCACATAACAATCGCGTAGCTCCATACATCACTCGCTGATGTGAATTTACGATACTGGATGGCTTCCATTGCTGTCCACCGAACTGGGATTTTTCCACCCTGTTTAGTGAGTAAAATTCACAATCAGTAAACTCTGCATCAAGCAGAGAAAAGTTAAAACGCACTGTATTGATGTTCAGTACCATTCTAGCATCACAATGCAGCACAGACAGTATCTATATTTGTACTCCTTTCTGATGCACGGATTGATTTGTTTATTCTGAGAGTGCCGTGGGCTTCCAAGGCAGGTAGGATGAGACAGCGGCTTAATTGACTCACCGTCGTTGTGTAGACAGCTTCGGGATCGTCATCAATCACTCTGGACAGGCCGAAGTCAGACACTTTACATACGAGATTGCTGTTGACAAGGATGTTTCGCGCCGCCAGATCGCGATGGACGTAGCCCATGTCTGAGAGGTATCTCATGCCGGCCGCGATGCCGCGCAGCATTCCCACCAGCTGAATTACTGTGAACTGCCCATCATGTTTCTATGCAAGCACAAACAGAGAAACGGTGTCTATCCATCACCAGCACACAGCAGACACATGCTCCATCCACCATGTGGGGAGGCTGACAGTAACACGGCCCGAGAATGAGCAATGAAATGGTAAATCGCAGTGAGTGTAATGAACAGAACAGAAAAGATATTGTATTCACTGACCAGATTGTCTAGGGTGGTTTATACGTACCCTGAGGAATGCATCTAATGAGCCATTTTCCATGTATTCAATTACTATCATGACTGGTTTTCCTGAAAGAACAAAGAACAGACTCCATTAAAGTGAAGTGCGGCCAATACACACTGTACAAAAGCAGTAATAAGAAACAATTCGCAGACAATTCTACAACCCTAGATTCACTTTAGTCTGTCGTCCGGGCTTTTCATAAACCCTTTTGGAGTGTACACTCTCCAAAAATAATAATAAACGACCCTGAGCCACAAATAATATTATCCACATTACAAGATCATATCTTAACAATATGACTTCACAACTGAACTTACGGTAAGTCATAACTCTCCGCTTAGAAGATTAATTGTACGCTTTAAAAGTTCAATTTCAGTTGGACTAAAATTATGATTTGTCTTGTTTAAATGTCATGTAAACACTTTAGTCTGACTGAAATTACACGAGTCTGGTTTTTGCAAAGTCAAACTAACAGATTTAGATAATGTCATTCATCAGACTACAACTGGCCTTCATTTTTGATGTGTGTCCCTTCATTTCTTGGCAAACCTTTGTGAAAAAGGAATACACTTTAGTATATATATATATATATATATATATATATATATATATATATATATTGCTGATGTAATTAAATATACTTTAAATTCATATTATATGCAACTGGTTAAACATTACAGTGATTTTTTAAAGTAGGATTAAATTGAATCTTTATTTTCAATTTTATAATTACTTTTATTGTCTTTTAAATATGGTTAGAATGTACTGACAAGTATTTATGGTAAACTAAAATATACTTAATGTAACTGCTATTAAAACTTTTATGTCATTTATTTAAATGTATTTGTGATTGGACATTTGTTATTAAGCTGTAGTTTAGTATATTTACTTTAAATACAATATCAAATAACAATACAGTGCAAATTATAATCGAGAACTTTACATGTATTTTAGTATATTTGTCAACACATACAAAAAATGAAAATTCTGTTATTAATTACTCACCCTCATGTCGTTCAAAACCCATAAGACCTTCCTTCATCTTTGGAATGCAAATTAAGATATGTTTGATGAAATCTGACAGCTTTCATAGACAGCCATGGAACTGACATGTTCAAGGCCCAGAAAGGTAGTAAAAACATTGTTAAAATAGTCCATTTGACATCAGTGGTTCAACCTTAATTTTATGAAGCTATAAGAATAATTTTTGTGCGCGAAGGAAACAAAAATAATTACTTTATTCAACAGTCTTCTTTTCTGTGCCAGTCTTCGACGTACATTCATGAGAGTACCACAACTTAATCTTGTAGCTTCATAACATTAGGGTTGAACCACTGACTATTTTAACGACGTCCTTACTACCTTTTATTGTTGCATTGCTGTCTATGCAGTGTCAGAAAGCTCTCGGATTTCATCTAAAATATCTAATTTGTGTTCCGAAGATGAACTAAAGTGTTATGGGTTTGGAACGACATGAGGGTGAGTAAATAATGGCAGAATTTTCATTTTTTTTGGTGAACTATTCCTTTAAAATACATTTTAAATCTTTGTTTTAATATTTTTTTTGTGCTTTACAGTAAAACTTTTAATTTGATATTACAAAATGTACTTTTTAAAAGTGTACTCGTCAAGAAACAGTCATGAAAGTGAACTTAAGTATACTTAAATACACTTAAGTGACTTTTAATTTAATTTATATTATATTATCTGCAATTACAGTTTTTACAAAATATGGTAACACTTTATTTTAAGGTGTCCTTGTTACACATGTTACATATACTTACTATTATAATAACAATAGATTATGCATAGTTACATGCAAGTAAGCCTAAGCCAAACCCTAATCCTAACCTTAACCATATAGTAAGTACATGTAGTTAGTTAATATTACTCAGTACTTAAATATATAATTACACCATAACAAGGATGCATAAAGTATAACCAAATATACTTTTAAAATATAATGCACACTAAAAGTGCACATTCAGTACAATTAATATTTTTTTCAAGAGAAGGAAGTATTGTTGGTTAAGCTAGTTCTAGCATTCAAAGCTGCCCACCTCTGGTGACTACACCCTCCAGATGGACCACATTGGGGTGATCAAACTGGCCCATTATGCTGGCTTCACACAGGAAGTCCCGCCTTTGTTTTTCAGTGTAGCCTACTTTCAACGTTTTGATGGCCACCGACACGTCCCTCTTTCCCGGCAGCTTCAGTCGTCCGCTGCACACCTCTCCAAACTCTCCTGTGAAGCACACAACCACCCGCAAGCTGAGTTCCAGAGATCCGGGCCACGTTTGACACCATTGCCTGTACTTGTGCTTGCTTCATACATATCAGTCACACCAGCAGCAGAATTCAGCATTATATGATGCTATGCATCAGTACACAGGGGAGTGCAACCAAGAGAGCAGATAATTGGATATGCTATATAGAGGACACGCTAACACACTTATACGGTTTGTAACTAAATGCGATGCGGCAGCAATTCATCAATGGCAATGCATTTATGTGCATCCTGGCCTTAAGTGAAGACATATAATTATAAACCAATCCTACAGCAGCGCTATCAATAACAAGGGGCCACAGAGATGCTCAGGCCGCTATCGAGAGTGTAAATATTTGGTTGTCATTGTGATAAATGAGAGAGGTGTGTGACTAAAGCGAGGCGGCGGAGAAGACAAGGGAAGAGCTCACCTGCGCCGATAACCCTCTCAATCTTAATGCAAGAGGCATCCAGCTCCTTTGCGAACTGATGGACAGCCCTGTTCGGGTCCTCGTAGGTTTCAGGGTCAATGTAGGTTTTGGTGCCTGGAAATTTAACTGTAGAAGGGTAAGAGGATTACTGTTACGATTAAATATACATGCCGCACACACGCCCCTGATGGACGGATGCGATTACTAGAGGGTAGAGGCGCGGGGCTGTGGGATAAACAGCACACTGTGATGGAAGATAGCATGTCAAAAGGTCTCTTTCATCAAATAATAAAACCTATGCTTTTATTTTTCCCACATATTTCATGAAAGCGCTATTAAATTTTCTTGTTAACCTTCTCACAATGGAGCCGAAAGGGTATTAGCCGTACAGCATGGCAGCGGCATTCGTAGCTGTCACTCATTGGATAATGGGTTTCAGAAGACTGAACTATTAGTTTGAATGCAGAGAAAGAACATTTCACTGCATATGACCATGAAACTAACACAGTTATTACAAACACAAAACACAAAACTATTCTTCTTCTTTTTTGTCTTCTTAACATTAATACTATTAACAGTTATCAATGTTAAGTTTGATATTTTTTTATTTTTCATAGTAAAAAAAATAAATATATAATTATATATTCTATTATTATTAACAATATTAATTATTAATATAATATTAATAATAATTAGTATGAATTATTGTAATAATAACATTGATTAATTAATTATTCATTGTAAAAGCTATTATTATGGTTAATAATAAAACATTTAAATATATAAAATATTATATTAAAAAAACAACAACACAAAACTTATAGTATTATTATTATTACATAGTTAATAATTGTTATTAAGAATTATTATAATAATAACACTTATTAATTAATTATTCATGGTAAAAACTATTATTATTATTAACATAGTATTATTATAGTCCAATAATAACATTAATTAATTAATCACTCATAATAATAACAAATTAATGAATTGTATTATTAATTATTAATAACTATTATTTGTATTGTTAATAAATTAACAATTTTAATAACTATTTTAATACAATTATTAATAAAGCGCTAATTATATGAATATATTATAAAGCCCAGTTAGCAATATTTGACTCTCTTTTATCTATATACAACAATTTAGGCCCAATTAATGTGTTCACTCAGTTTTACTATCTAATCAAATCCTATAATTACATTGCTACCTGTCAACTTCAACATTAAGCTCCATTTAATGAGATGCAAAAACTAATAGGCTACATCATGCTGGGATGAAAACGACTAAAATGGACTGTTGCTAACGAGTAATTAAATTACTAATTTGCAACAAAAGCAATGTCGGGGAACAGAGAGAGAGCTTTTCCCCAATATCCCCCAGCTTCTTCATGACCGTGTCGGCCTAAGCGACGACATAAGCAAACGGGCGGCATTGTGCTCCACTCATATGCAATGACAGCTGATATTTCCCTTCTTCTCGTCTGCTATAATTGCTTCGTCCATCTAGGCTGTCAGTAAATCTGATAGAACGTGTTTATCACTGTTGCCCGCACAACACGAGCAACAAATTGGGTGTACGAGTACGGCGCGCACCTTATCTGCCTTTTGTCAAAGCAGCCAGCATCTTGTGCTTTTGCGCAGCCGAGCAGGTTCTCTTTATAAGCAGATGTCGTCTGTAGCGTCTGGTGCTGTTTTTGGCAGGGCTGTGCGGCGGCAAGAATATGGCAGTCTGTAAGCCTTAGCGTGTGGGCAAGAACGCTAGTGAGGTTGAGCTGCCCCTGTACAAGCAAGCTGTGCCACCTTGAACCTTTGTTTCCAAATCAGCAGTTTGCCTACAGCACTGATCATTAGCAGAGCAAGTCTAGGGAGGCCGTCGCCAGCGCTATCTCCAGGGACTTCATTAGGGACTGCTGAGAGAAAATATCTTACTGGCCGAGAGGTCTTTGTGCAGGGTTTCAGAATCCAGAAAAGGCAAGCACCTAGAGGAACATCGTAAAGCTGACAGCTCTGAAAGCTCTCTTTAGATGAAGATTTGGAGTTTAGGGCATGTTTCTGTAGGGTTATGGCCTAGCTTTACACCATAGGTGATGCTAGACATGTATTCAGTGATTATGTAACAGTTCAGAGCATCGACTGTGGGTCTATGCAGTTATTGGTGGACATAGACAAAATTTTTGTTGTTTTAATTTTTGCCTGTTTTTATTAGGATAGGATAGTATATATTGACAGGAAATGAGGTGAGAGAGAGATAGGGGGATAGGATTTGCAAAGGACCACGAGATGGGGCTCAAACTCGGGTCACCCATGGCGCTGTAAATAGGAGCACTGTCCATGTGGCTATTGGCACCAACAAACCCTGATTTTAAGAAAAAAAAGTGTAATGATTTGCTTTCTCATCTCTTAAATAGCAGTCCATTATTTTATTAACAAAGTAGTATAGATCAGGCTTATCATACCACTTATTATACTAGGGGAGATTCACAACTGGAAAGAGCTGGGCTTTTAAAAAAGCTTGGCTGTCACTGCAGGAGAAACATGAAAACCTTTGTGAAATCAAAAAGAGCCGTGGTGTTTGGCGTTTATCCAATGGTCTGTGGGTGGAGGTATAAAAATGCTAAAGTTTAATCTGTAGTAGTTTTAAGAAAACCCCCGAAGCGGTCAAAAATCAGCAAAAATTGTCAGCAAAAGTCTGCTAGATACAAAATCTTAAATAAATATGATATATATTATTATGTATTACAATTATAATGGAGCTCATGAGAGGGTACAGCTGTAATGGTTGATCAGAACATGATCAATGATGTACAGCATGGCTCAGTCCTGCTCCCCCTCTCCTGTAGAGTTTAGTTCCAGTCCTGCTTTAACACACCTGCCTGTAATTTTCAAGTGTGAGCCCGAAGACCTTGATTAGCTGGTTCAGGTGTTTGATTAGAGTTGGAACTAAACTCTGCAGGACGGTTCTCCAGGAGCGCGGCTGAGCACCACTGATGAGCATTTGTATAATGAGCTGATGAAAGCTGGCACTCACATTGAAAGTAGAGCTCCTCGTCCCCTTCCTGATCGGCCTTACTGTAGCCGCAGTGTCTACACAGGGAACAAAAAGAAAGTAATTAAAGGCCTGCAGTGACCAGGCGCATAATTTCAAACATAAAAGGGCTATTGAGGGCAATACATCTCGGCTAAACCTAAAGAAATGGTGAAATCGGAAATGTTAATCAGAATGTTTTTCTTGACACGGAATAGAAATGCCATGAATTCCTGTTCCGTTCTGTTCCAAGCTACGAGCTTTGAGATACATTAATCAATTAGATAGTTTGTGTGTGTGTGTGTGTGTGTGTGTGTGTGTGTGTGTGTGTGTGTGTGTGTGTGTGTGTGTGTGTGTGTGTGTGTGTGTGTGTGTGTGTGTGTGTGTGTGTGTGTGTTTGTGCTGGCAAATTGTCTTTCAGAATGAATAGGTTTAGGAAAAATAAACATCAAGATTAAGTATATGATCTGCAATCTGGAATTTCTGGAAATGTTCTTTCCAGCTGATGATTGGAAATAACTCCATAATGAATTTAACTGATATGGAATACCAAAGCATTCAGAGCATTCAGTGCTAATGGACATGCAGGAGAGCAATACGTGTTTGTGAAGGATTTATGGTAATTAGTTTACTCCAGTAATATGACAAACACCATGAGTGAATTTTTTAGATGGAAAAACACCGGCGATCTTGGTTCAACCATGACAAACATGTAAAAAAAGGTGAGACTGAGAAGGGAGGATTTTCAGTTGTGAATCCCATTCTGAGTGTATGCTAGCAGCATGAGCTTGTGAGGGGGAAAATGCATCAGAGGTCACATTTCCACAGTGTACAACATGATGGTGGGTGGGTGTGATCACACGCAAGTGGGCGAGGGTGTGAACTCCACAGCTATGGTGGCCTTTGAGGGACAGACAGGCAAACTGAGAGAGCGTACGAGACTCACAGTAGCGGAGAGTCAATGGGGGCCGCGAGAGCGTACCTTCTCCCTATGATGAAACCGAACACCATGAAGACCAGGATGATGGTACCGGCTACCGCCACCACCGCAATGATGATGACTGGATTCTGCTCACTTCGATATGACTGTAGCTGCAATTAAAACACAAATAAACAACACAAGATGTCAATTGTAGTCCTGTAAGTTTGTTTATAAAATATAGGAGTTCACAATATATTGGTACCATGTTGTTAACAGCCAATATTCAAGTTTTTTTAAGTATCATTTTGTTTTATTATTTAATGCTATTTTTTTTTTTTTTTTTACATTTAAGTTACCTTTTATGTCATCTAACACTCGAAGTTATTTTTTTTTAAATAATATTGAATGTAATTTTAATAGCAACAAAAATTATATTGAATGTAATTTTTAGCAAAAATGAATATAAATTTTCATACAAATACAGGTGCATCTCAATAAATTAGAATGTCGTGGAAAAGTTCATTTATTTCAGTAATTCAGAGAAACTCTGTATTAAATAAATTCAATGCACACAGACTGAAGTCTGTGAAGTCTTTGGTTCTTTTAATTGTGATGATTTTGGCTCACATTTAACAAAAACACACCAATTAACTTTCTCAACAAATTAGAATATGGTGACATGCCAATCAGCTAATCAACTCAAAACACCTGCAAAGGTTTCCTGAGCCTTCAAAATGGTCTCTCAGTTTGGTTCACTAGGCTACACAATCATGGGGAAGACTGCTGATCTGACAGTTGTCCAGAAGACAATCATTGACACCCTTCACAAGGAGGGTAAGCCACAAACATTCATTGCCAAAGAAGCTGGCTGTTCACAGAGTGCTGTATCCAAGCATGTTAACAGAAAGTTGAGTGGAAGGAAAAAGTGTGGAAGAAAAAGATGCACAACCAACCGAGAGAACCGCAGCCTTATGAGGATTGTCAAGCAAAATCGATTCAATAATTTGGGTGAACTTCACAAGGAATGGACTGAGGCTGGGGTCAAGGCATCAAGAGCCACCACACACAGACGTGTCAAGGAATTTGGCTACAGTTGTTGTCAGATGCGTCTTACCTGGGCTAAGGAGAAGAAGAAGAACATCTGCTGGTGTTGGTCCATTGTGTTTTTTGAAAACCAACGTCACTGCACCCGTTTACCAAAAAAATTTGGAGCACTTCATGCTTCCTTCTGCTGACCAGCTTTTTAAAGATGCTGATTTCATTTTCCAGCAGGATTTGGCACCTGCCCACACTGCCAAAAGCACCAAAAGTTGGTTAAATGACCATGGTGTTGGTGTGCTTGACTGGCCAGCAAACTCACCAGACCTGAACCCCATAGAGAATCTATGGGGTATTGTCAAGAGGAAAATGAGAACAAGAGACCAAAAAATGCAGATGAGCTGAAGGCCACTGTCAAAGAAACCTGGGCTTCCATACCACCTCAGCAGTGCCACAAACTGATCACCTCCATGCCACGCCGAATTGAGGCAGTAATTAAAACAAAAGGAGCCCCTACCAAGTATTGAGTACATATACAGTAAATGAACATACTTTCCAGAAGGCCAACAATTCACTAAAAATTTTTTTTTATTGGTCTTATGAAGTATTCTAATTTGTTGAGATAGTGAATTGGTGGGTTTTTGTTAAATGTGAGCCAAAATCATCACAATTAAAAGAACCAAAGACTTAAACTACTTCAGTCTGTGTGCATTGAATTTATTTAATACACGAGTTTCACAATTTGAGTTGAATTACTGAAATAAATGAACTTTTCCACAACATTCTAATTTATTGAGATGCACCTGTACGTTGGGATGCATAAATTCACTTGTTGAAGTAAAATATAAAAAATATATATTTTAGAAACATCGGTAGATAGAAAATAGTGGATAATTAAGAATTTCTTCTCAACTTATTCACTGTCTTGTTTTAGTTAAATTGTGGAAACGTTATACTATTTAATTCCTTTGTTTTAATTTATTTAAATTGTGGCAACAGTTTAATTAAAACCAGGGGGGGGGGTCATAATTTCTGTGACAAATTAATATAGCGTGGCCACAGTTTACCTAAAGTAAATAATAAGTTGTGAGGATTTATTAATAAATCATAGGAACAAATTATTCACAATTTCTGCTTTTCCCCTCATGATATGTAACTATTTTGTTACAAAATATTTATATTTCAATTAAAAGCTGTTTGAATTTTCTATTCAAAGAAAAAATGTGACACTATGATTGGAGTGATGACAGCAGACAATTCAGCTTTACCATGACAGGAAAACAATCACATTGAAAATTGACATATTAACAGAAAATAGTTATTTCAAATTGTAACAATATTTTATAATATTAGTGTTTTTATTCTATTTTTGATCAGATTAATGCAGTATGTCATGTGTTGGGCTCTGTGGTTTTTAGTGTTTTATTTCAAATTTATTTACTTAATAATAATGAATTTTAATCAGCCACTTACTGATCTGCTACTGAAATCATTCAGAATTGTAATATTTGTGTATTCCTAATTAACTATTTGGCAAAAGAAGCAGCAGAACTGCTTAAAGCTAAGCTCCACTGAAAAAGCATGGGACGGTTGTAACCCCCTTTTCGTCCTCTCTCTGCTGCGGGGAGGGGCTGGCTCTATTTTAGGGTCTCGCTGAGTGCACGGTTCTACTGTTTCTGAAAGTGGGCTTAATAGTCCCAGATGGTAATACAGTGGCCTGCATTTGAAACAATGACACATTCAGGTTGGATTGTTTCTCGTTAGGTTTGTTTCTCTGAATCGAAAATACTGCGCTCATTGACAAACTGCAGAGGGAACCGAAACTGAACATCTTATCGAAAATACACAATGTCTTAGGAGCAGTCTGGGTCAGAGATTTTATCAGGAAGAAACTGGACCTTGCCTTTAAGTGTAATTGGATAGATTCTAATACAAAACTTTGCTAATTTAGAGCTAATCTAGCATGCCGATTAACAAAAAATAGGTTTAAAAATAGCTCAAAATAGCTGTTTCACATACTGCTCTGCTCACCAGATCCAGTGGATTCTTTCTTGGTGGTGACCTCTACTCTGGGACCGAAAGTGCCGTATCCCGCGGCGGTGAATGCTCGGATCTGAAAGATGTACGCTGTGCTTGGCTTCAGATTATTGACTGTGGCTGAAGTAGACTTTGACTTCACGGTGGAGTAAATGCGATCCTTCTGGTCCTTTAGGTTCAAAAGAAGAAAACTAAATAAAAATCTTGTCACAGGGTATCAAAAGCACAAATTGTACAAATTCTTTACAGAGAGGGGTGGTTACGCTGAAGTGTTTGGCAGCGAGTACTGGAGCATTTGGCCTTTTTCACACGCAAAGAGTTCAAGCAGAGGCAATATCACAGTATTTCATCCGTAACCTAGGTAACCAGAAGCAAGCTGTTTGCATGGAGCTGGTGCTTCATTTACAATCGGAATGTCAAAGAGAGCTTGAGGAAACACAAACACATGCACACCCACACAGAGTATACGGCTGATCCCAATTTGCATGCTATCCGTCCTATATAGTAGGCAAGATTAAGATTAGTGTGTCACAATGGTATGCAAAAGATGTCTGAAGATGTCTGGTCTATTTTTAGTATAATTGTTTCAGCATGCTTTTTTTGGTTAATATTGCACACACACACACACACACACACACAATGGCACACACTTGCACATACACACACACACAAAGGAAGCAGTTTGTACTGGTTTACTACTACAGCTTTTTTATGTTTGAAACTAATTCATTTATAATAAATGTAGTTATTTTCAGATAATGTTAAGAATAAAAAAAAATCTCTACTTGAAATGTTTAAAATGTATTAACATAATGAATAAAGCAAACATAAACATAAACATTAAAGCAAACATAATACATATCTTTGGCCATTTCAACCTTAAAGTAAAAAAAAAAAAAATGAATAAGGTAATTTTCAGATAATGGTAAAAGTGAGAAATAAAGAGAAACAAGCAATTGTGAGATACAAAAGTGGCAATTATTGAAAAATAATGTTGCAATTAATTGAATAAATAATTAAATAATTTTGTCTATTTATATTTACATATGTGTATTTTTTATACTCATCTTATTTTTATTGTCTGTGTGTAGTTGTCTCTGTGTACTGGAAGCTTACGTCACTAAAACAAATCCCTTTGTATGCGCAACTTGGCAATAAAGCTCTTTCTGATTCTGACTCAAATGAGATAAAGAGACAATTACAAGATTGAGATTGAGTTATTAGATTGAGATATTGTGATTATATAAATGAGTTACAATTCTGAGAAAAAAAAGTTACAATTACTTGAAGTACAGTAACAATTTTGAGATATAAACTCAAATAAAGAAAGTCACTACTGTCAAAAGTTTGGGGTTAGTAAGACTTTCTCTTTAAATAAATGAATACTTTTATAAAACAAGGAAAAATATATTTGATCAAAAGTAACAGTAAAGACATAAAATAATTTTGTTTCAAATAAATGCTGTTTTGAACTTTCTATATAAAAAATAAATCAGTTTCCACAAAAACTGTTTTCAACATTGATAATTGTTCAGATGATAAGATGATTGTTCAGATGATTTCTGAAGCTGCATGTGACACTGAAGACTGGGGTAACATAATATTTTAAAATATTATTGTTTGTATTGTATTTTTGATCAAATAAATGCAGCCTTGGAGAGCACAACATACTTAAAGAGAGAGATAGAGAAAGACAAAAATAAAATAAAAAAACAACACTAACTTCCTTACTGTATATGCAACTAATTCAAACCTGCATCCCCTGTGTGAACTAGGGGTTGCGCAGACTAGTCGACTTCAGTGCTCTGCCATGACGCTTATATCTTGACGTCGACTAGTCGCTGGTCCTATAGAGGGCGCAATAGGATAATAAATCCACATTTACGCTCCATTTCCAAACAGTTAAAAATACAAACTAATTCATACTCTGAATGCGCTCCACAAGACATGTGTGATTATATTACTGGATGCTGGAAATTGAACGGCAGAATGCACATTTTAAACATCTTATTGTACAGGTAAGTTAATCGCCGTTCTAATCTAATGCGCTGCTGCACTGTAACGCACACACATTGGCTACAGACAGTAGCGCGTACAATACATCACGCGCAGATCATGCGCACAGAATCATTCAGCTCGGAAATGTATGCTCAACACTGTTCTGTGATTTCTCGGGAAATAGCTTAGAAACTGAAAAGTTCAAGCATATATTTCTTAATAACTAAATCCCACAGATTCATTACTAGTAGAGAGACGCTGCCAGGTAGAATTAATTCACACACGCAACCGCTCTCACTAATGCATTCATTCATATGAATGTAATCTTTACTGTACTACTTATCTGTATCTGATTTAGAACGAGCAGGAATCTGTGAGAAATATAACGACCCAAAGACTAAAGAACTGATAAAAATAAGCTGTTATAGGTGCAATAGTTATGTGGGCAGCGCTGTGTCATATTTCATAGCTGTGCACAAGGCTTTTGTCACAGCTCCAGACTTATTTGTTCATTAATGACGTCATCAGCGACTAGTCGACTTCGACTTGACTATCATCACATAAAAGTCGACTTAAAAAAATCAGAAGTCATTCAACCCCTAATGTGAACACATAATGCGCACCAATGCTGCACCACAGCATTTTCCCACTGATCTGTAAATTATCTCTCATGGACTTCAGGAGAGAAGAAAGAAAAAAACCTCTTAAATGGAATGCCACAGGCTGTTAGGAGTGAAGTCAAGCTTGCTTCTAATTTTCAAACAGGACGGACTACAGCCAGGGAGCGCTGCTCGGGAGACTGCTTCTGCTTTCACATTGCCTAAGAGACCAGAACCCAACAGGCCGAGCGAACGCGCTGGACCTTTCTGCTCACGCCTGACTAGCTGACATATGAGTTTGAAGGTAGACACTACAAAGCTGTGCTTTATAATGGATGGGGGGGGGGGGCTGAGCCGAGGTGAAAGAAATTAAGTGTGTGTGTTTGTGTTCATGTTTTTTGGGAGTACAATTCTGATTAATGTTTTAGTGGCAGCGTGTGCATGCCAGCAAGGGATTGTTTTTGGGTTGTTTTTCATTGAACAGATGCTCAGGTACAATACCAGACATACGTGCTGCTCTGGTGTGTGTGTTTCTCAAGTGATCTTAGACATGTACAAGTGTGGCTGTGGTAAACTGAGACGGTCCTGTGTATGTTTGTGTGGGATTCGTGAAGGACCTCAGTCTAATTAAAATCTTATGAGTGTCTCATTCATTATAGCAATTAGAGGGGAATGATCCACTCAGACCGCATTTGACTGCGAGCTTCGTGCACAGAGAATGCAAATCATGAAAAATAATAATTTTTAAAATTAATACAGGATAGGACAGGTCAAGGTCAATGTCAAGGTTTTTATTCGTCACATACTCAATTATACAGAATATAATCAGTAGTGAAATGTAAGTCAGGTCAGGTCCGCTCAATGGACAGTGCAGAATATGTAACACAACACAAGAGGATAAACATAAATATAGGTAAAAAAATAAATATAAGAAGACAAAATAAAGAGTAAAATGTGCAATAAAGTAAAATGTGCAATACAGTATACTGTGGACTTAATAAATAATAATATAAGCAGGGATGTGCAAGAGGAATGTGCAAACAGGTTGTACGGGGTATATACACATAGCAGCAATGGGAATAGGGATGCTGATAGACAGGTAGACACACAGTCGTTGTCTCTCTCTGTCTTTCATTTTGTGAAACACACAGACATATCTTCATTAATCGCTTATGCTCTGGAGCAGGTGGTGTGTACTCACTTTTTCATAGTACTTGATCTCGTATTCGGTGATGACGCCATTAGGCTGCTCTGGTTCCTGCCAGGAGAGCTGAACGCTGTGCTGCTGAACTCGCTCCTTTATCACCTCACTCACTTGAGATGGGGCTGAAAGAAAGAAAACAGGAAAGATACTGACTTTTAGTAATTCAACTAGTACAATTAAAAACTAAATAGTAATTGACATCCATAGAAAAAAATTAATATATTTAAAATACATTTATTTCATACTAAGTATAGTTCAAATCTATTAACATATTTACTGGCATATCGCTCGAGATTATATAATATATAAATATGATATAAAAATTATAATTAAACTTTATTTGGAGTACTACTTGTGCACAATGCACATTTCTTGATATTAAGCCTAAAATGTGTTTTAATGTCAGATGAGGATTGTATGATCTTTGAATAATATCAGTCTTTAAATGCAAGATATTTAACCTTAACTGTCACCGTCCCGTATACGGGACACCTAATTTACTTCAATGTATTACCATTAAATCCTAATCTAATCATGACAAACTATATATCCCTGGAAAGGTCCAAGACTCCTAAATAGATATTTGACCACTGTTTGTTGTTAAAAATTATTTAGGAGCAGTAATAGATTAATTTATGACAAGAGTGCACCTCAAAACATATACACCATAACAGTAGCGCTGACCTTTGACACAAAAATTATATTCATTTCCTTTTTATCCTATCACATGTTTTAGCAATCATCATATATCATATATAATTTGAAAGCTTAAAACCTCAAGATTCATCTTTTGAAAACCGTTTTGAAATCGGACATTGCGTTACCATAGAAATGGTACTTTAAAATATTTTAGCGGGCTCCTCCCCCTTAGTGGGAGGTGTCATATTCCAAATGTATTACAGTTTTATATAATCAAAACGTTTGATAATCTTGACAAAACACATATCGTTGGAAAGGTCTGAGTCTCAAGATTCCATATTTGTGGTTATTTTGTGATAGGTGTAACACTGAGAGAGAAATGTATACATTTGTGACTGAAAAATGAATACAAAAAAATGGGTTTGGATGGCACCCGGTGGCTGTTTGTGGTATAACGCCTAAACAAAATTGCATAGTAACCTCAATTTTTTTAGATCAACTTCAAATTTGGAACACAACTTATTTAGACATATGGCTTTAATTTTATGCCAAATTTGGATTCAAACCTATTTTATATATATATATATTATTATTTAAATTAAAATATAAAAATATTACAGTTAATTTTATTTACAGTAAATTTAAATGTATATAACTTTTTTTACTTAATTTTTTTTAAATGATTTCACTTCTGATCTGCTGATTGTCTTCTTTAAAAAGAGAACAACCTTAGGTCTGTATTCCAAAGCATTCATGAATTATAACAATTTAACTTTAAATAGTGCACTTTCAAGTCTATTTTCAAAAAGAGGAGTGACAGGTAAGGGGTTAAAGTGTATATACAATATGCTTAAAAACTTCCACTTTAGCACAATTAAATACACTTTAATTCATTTATTCAGCACTACTTCTGCACAGTTAAAGTGCATTAAGTACACAATTAGTTGTTCCACTTTAGTATACCAAAAGTACAATTGCAGAGTATGTTATTAAGCACATAAATAGTTAAATGTATTTGTAGTATACTTAGTATGAAATAAATGTTTTTCAAATACATTTTAGTATATTATATTAGTATATTTAGTATATTTTTCACTAGTCATATCATGCATTTTATTTGTTTATTTAATTCATTCATTCTTTGATCTCTACAATGCTTAAAGGAATAGTTCACCCCGAAATGAAAATGTTGTCATTATTTACTCACCCTCATGTCGTTCCAAACCTGTAGAAGTCTCTTTTTTATGTTGAACACAATAGAAGATATTTTAAATCATTTTGAAGAACCCGATTACCACCATTCTTCAAAATATCTTCTTTTGTATTTAACATATGGAAGAAACTCATACAGGTTTGGAACAGCATGAGGGTGAGTAAATAATGACAAAATTGTAATTTTTGAGTGAACTATCTCTTTAATATTTTATACTTTTTATTGATTTACATATAATACTTGCGATATAAAACTACATTAATGAAGACTTTAAAAATGTAAAATTGCAGGAAGCAAAGTAATTACCTATATTTAAGATAATGCTTTAAACACTTGTTAACAAAAACATATAAATAACAGGGAACAATATTACTTATAGTATTAGATGATGTTTGGATAAAAGAACCTAAAGCAAATCAAGCTCATACTGAGCGAACAGCACCTTAATATATTCATATATGCATAAAAAAACCTATTCCCTTGCTTTAATGCAAATTCAGTACCTGGCTGGCACAAATGCACACAGACAGAATCTTGTGTCACTACTGTTCCTGCTTATGAATATTCACTTGGTGGCTGCTAAATGTTTACACCTCATAATGGAAATTTCAATTACTGAGCAAACAGCAGAAGACAGCCTTATCCCAGTTAGAGTAAAACTGCAACGTCTGGCTTATGAATGTCAATTAAGTAAAATTAATTCCGCCGACACATGCGGAAATGCATTTTAGAGAAATGTACCCTAGCCCCACCACTGACTTTCCCGGCGTCTTATTTATTCCCTCCCTTTAGCACCACTTCCTGATCCACGTGTGCCTCCTATACAGTTTCTTCTCCAGTGTGCCATAATTTTCTTTAAATTACAAAGTTATTGCACACTTTGTACGTTGACTCGGTATACTATTTCCAAATGCTGTGTGAATTTAAAATGAGAAGCTTGTGGGTAACCCAAATTAAATTCCTTGTTTTTAATAACTTCAGAAATAAGATCCGTTCGAAGGTAACCTTCGGATAAGGACATTCTGGAAGAAGTGCATGGAAATGTAGCGTTCATGCATACGCCATTAATGAGTGTCCATTCTCAATGGACGTCTGTTAAAGTAAGAAAAGTCTTTCCTCAAGTAGAAGGGAAGAAAAAAAAGAGAATTAGGCTTCGGGAGGAATTTAACTCAGGAGAGAGTGAGAGAAGCGGTGACGTCTCCGTATCGTGCCCAGTGATCCGTCGAGGGCAAAGTTTCAAGGTCACAACCTCATTTGACCCGGGATTTTGTTTTGCGCTGACCTCGTGGTAATGAGCGATTCAGGATTAAAACCTCATTACAGGACCACGGATGGCAGCACAGATCCAAAACCGCAACAGTCGGATTGTGTTTTGACATATCTAGTGTAATCCAACTAAAACAATCTAATTTCCCATCCAGATCTGAAGGTCGGCCAGACCGACTCAGACATGAATGCACACCACACTGTGCCGGCCTACATGCTCATTTGTAACAGCAGCCAAAATCCTCGCTCTCCTTACGAGGCTGTTCAATCCAAACCACAGCGATCGTACTGATGCATTTAGGGATGTTACATACTCAAAATGTTTTAAACTCCCTCCCTTTGAACAGGAGTGATTTCCTACTTTCAGCTGTAGTCAAAGCAGTCCGAGCGTCTCAGAATCTGTGTTTGTTTTTCCTCTCTGTCCACATTCATTGTATGCAGAGAGTGTCAATTATCCATGAGGAGTGGGGCGATGCAGGCAGGACATAGCAATTTAAAGAGCACACTTGTACGGCACAGAACCAGTTGTATTGGAGTAATTGGATCTTTTCGCCCTTTCAAACTGATTGCTTCTTCTGTAGTAGAGTGTATGAGGTGCTTGACTGTCTCTTGGAGTAATAGCCTCGCTCCTTTTAACCTGATCTGGGAAATAAAAGTTGTGACTGTTTCTCTGGAGTTACTTTTCCCATATGAAGTGTTTTCTTGTTATTCTTCTTGTATATCTATTTTCATATCCAGCACACCCTCTGACTTCTGAATCTAGTTACACTATACAAACAGACGTACGCTGCTTTTGAGGTCTCCGAGGCACAATTCCATTGACACGTCAATCTGTTAGTCACTTGTTTACTTGTAAAAGCACTAAACTTTGGCCCTGAGGTAAAAGATGTGTGTTACTTTTGACAAGCCGTGGTGGCCACTTGTTAACCATAAAGTCAAATAATAGTAAGTGGATGTATTTGTAGAGAAACTAGAAAATAAATAAGTTCTTAAAAACCCTGTTAAATCCAAATTGGACTTTTGAGGCTGTTAGTCCAAGTCTGTTAAATTTCAGGCCATCTATAAGTATAAGTAGTGTATGAAGGTAAACTGATATTCTGCCCCATATTGATAATTATATTGAAGTTATGGCTGATAACTGATCATTTTGTCTAAATAAATATAAATATATATTTAAATAAATGCTACAAATTGATTTAGGTATCTTGTTAAAATGTGTTGATACATATTAAAAAGTAATCCGAATGGAAAAAAAATAAAGGAAATGAGAATAAATAATTAAATATACGCTAAAATATCAACCGATAATGATTATAAATACATAAATAAAAAGCTAATATTGGGCATTAACTTATGATACCAAGATATAATGTGTCCCTTCCCTTATAACTAATAATTTTAAAGAAATAAAAATTGAATACATTTTGAATAAATAAAAATCCTCCATAACATTAAATATTGTTTATTAAAAACAGGAAAAAAAATGTGTACATTTAATTTAAATAATTTTTTTTTACAAAAATTTGAGTTTTGAAGCTTTTAGAAAAGATAGGCTAGAAAACATTTTTTTTTCCAAATTTGACATCATTTAAGGCAAAGTCCAAACATCATAAATAGCAGTCTCGCATTCCGGCAATGCGGACCGGCTGCCGTCCCCTCTCTCCGCTGAGAACCAGCCGGGTAATTGAGAATCGAGCGTAGTGACAGCCCTCATATCGACTCGAAACTGTGAGCTGGAAGAGAGACCCTGAGTTCAGTGTTAATATGGAGGAAATGTGTCCCTCACTCCCTCTCCGGGGCACCTTCCCCGTGGTATGTTTAACCACTGCCCTATAACAACCATTAATGACATGCTTACCTCAGAGCGAGTCAACCCACTCCCACTTTTATCACGCGAAAGGGGCCAAGCACAGCAGAAAATCGTTTAATTGTTCCGTCTGTCCTGAAGCAGTTGTGCGCGCGGGGGGGGGGGGACGTTTTGTGTGCAGTGGTTGGGTGACATAAAAGCAGATATTAGTGACCTTCTCGAGCCTCCTAATGCATAAGTTAATTCAAGCAGAAGCAAGCGTCTATCATGTTCTGCATTCGAATACATTAGGGATACATTATGCATGGATGTTTTTATATACTCTCAGCTCCTTTCTCTCTTTCCTTCTGTTGGCTGGCTGTGGTGTTTCCAGAGTTTCTGAAAGCGCTAGAATGGCATTATATAACATAAATCATTTTCTCTCTCCGCTTTGCTTGTGCAGTATTAACTTTGAAGTATTTTAATTATCCAGCCACTTAAGTCAAGGCTGACACTCTCACGTCCACGGTTTCTTTTCATCCACCTCAAAACTATCGAATAACTTTGAGCACTTATCAAGAGACGCCGACTGAAACGGCACCACAAAAACGTTCTTTAGTGCTGCATTGCAGTTCCTGTTCTTTGACAGAAGCCTGAGATGGAAGAATGGAGGTTTCGCTTTAGCCAAGGGCATAGGAACGATCTGAGAAGCACATTGTAAAGCTTATCAGCCTGGCTCATGAATATTAATGAGGCAATGTAATGTTTGCCCAGTGGTTCTAACTGGTTTGCTGTAAAGCAGGTGGGTGCTGAGTTTGTTTGATTGATTGCTGATACTACCGTTCGGTAGAGGCATCTGTTAGGCCGTAAACTGGCTAAATTATTAGTGCACAAAAACTGTTAGGATGAGTTTTGAACATTCTAAGCATTGCAATATTTGGTACGGATTTAAGTTTGGAGCAGTTTAATAATGTGTAAATTCATATTTCAAAATATTGTTGGGCCTATGAAGTTTACAGTAACAAAGTCAAGTCAGTAATTTATCTAACAAAATTTAACAGAAGCTGATGCAAAGAGCTTTATAACTTTAAATACATAAATAAATACTTTTAGTAAAATTTTGTATTGAAAGTTAGTTAATTAAAAGTTAAAAAATAAAATATGAAATATCTTATAAATCCGGTAAACAAAAAAATATTTTAGTAAATTAAATGATATGACATGTGACCCTGGACCACAAAACCAGTCATAAGGGAGAGAGAAATCTATGGTTTGTTAGGGTAGACAATATTTGTCTGAGATACAATTATTTGAAAATCTGGAATTGAGAAAATCACTTTTAAAGTTGTCCAAATGAAGTTCTTAGCAATGCATATTACTAATCTAAAATTAAGATTTACAAAATATATTAATGGAACATGATCTTTACATAATATCCTAATGATTTTTGGCATAAAAGAAAAATGAATAATTTTGCCCTATACAATGTATTGTTGGCTATTGCTACAAATTTACCAGTGCTAATTATGAATGGTTTTGTGGTCCAGGGTCACATATTATAATAAATAAATAACCTTGCTTGGCTGTAATCTGTCATTTTATGTGGCCAGCTAAATTTTTTTCATTAAAAGCAAAGAACCTAAAAACAATTATTAGTGCACAAAAAGTAGCAGGAATTAATTTTAATCTTTCTAAAGGTGGTGCAATAGTCAACGTGGCTTTAAATGTGGGGTTGTTTGATGCATAACTAAAGTAATGCTGCAGACATGCCGGGTTGGGGGTTAGACGGGTGGGTGGGACTTCCTCTCTACTGATTCCTGACATTAGGTGGATATTTTTTATATATTACGGTCATCTCTCGGCTGGAGCGCTAAGCTTTAATAGGGCTGGGCCTCACGCAGACGGCTTTTCCAGAGCCCTATGAAAACATCGAGATCGGCGACAGAGCTCTCGTCGGACAGACACTAACGAGGTCTGACGTAATCAACATTACTTAGCTTGACATTTTGACTCTGAGCCGGAAAAGAAAAAAGGCCCACGAAAGAGATGGAGCAGTATAAAAAAAACTCAAGGAGAGGCTGTGTGTGAGAGTGTGTAAATGAATATGTGAACGGAGACAGAAAGCGTGGGTGTTAGATCTGCCTCATTATTGCCACTGGCTACCAAAAATGTGTGTGTGTGTGTGTGTGTGTGAAGGTCGTGTTCCTCCTGTGTGCACTGCTTGTGTGTGTGTGTGTGTGTGTGTGTGTGTGTGTGTGTGTGTGTGTGTGTGTGTGTGTGTGTGTGCGTGCGTGCGTGTGTGCGTGTGTGCTAATTTAGACTAACCTGTAAAATGAGATTGTGAGTGAGTGTAATTTATAAGTTGCTCTCAACTGGTGAATTATGACCGAAAAATGATGACAATTTTTTTTTTTAAATAAATAATAAATAAATAAAAAAGCTGACAAAATGCTGTTAAATGTTAAACGGGCTAATAATTTACATTGGCTCAACAACTTTAATTTATTTAAAGTAACAGAATTTGACCCATAATTTTAACTGCTGCGTATTTTTAAATAAATCAAACTAATAAAAAAATACAATTTATCAAATAAATATAAAAATAAATATGTTAATAATAATACAAATAAAATTTAATAATAGTAAATATAAAAAAACGATGAATTAATATTACTAAATTCTAATAAATAAATAAATATTATATAATAGTACTTGATTTTTACAGACGTTCTTGATTAATTTTGTGAAGTGTAAAATCTGGGTCCTGAAGTAAAACCAGCTGAAAACCATTGATGTACAGTACAGGCTGTGTGCGCTGGGACTGGCCTTACAGTGAAGGTTATTCACTCAGTCTGCTGATAGCGCATATACAGTAGTTGAGTGCAAGCATTAGAAAGACTGAGTGAGAAAGAGAAAGAGAGGACAAAACCGAGAGAAATAAATAGACAGAAGCCAGACAGGGAAAGAAAGCAAGAACAGGAGAATTCACTCCGTCAGTAGAGGCTCAGTGATTCAGAAAATAAAGTAGGTAGAAGATGATGGCCCGCCTTTTTGATGAATGTTGAGGGAACCGGCAGAATTGCCGTGACAAGATTTTCTCTTTTGCTGTCTTGTGCTGTCTCTCCCTTTCTCGCTCGCTGTCTGTCCCTCGACCCCTAGCTCCGGCGTCCTCCCGCTGCACACTACCAAACAGAAATGTGCTTTTCCAACCACCGTTACCAAGAGCTTTGTCACTTTCAGTTAGAACGGGGCCAGGGGGACGCTCCGATTTGGCGCTCCACACAGGAACCGCTCAAGCTGCTAAGTAACGTTTTCATTTTTCTCAGGGATCAAAGCCCGAGCTTTTCAGCAAACCGTGAGACACTTTAGAAGCGAAAGGGCCACTGAAACTCACACTTACAGCTGAATCTGAAAGTATAAAGTACAGTTTTGGGTCTAGTCACGTCTAGTTTGCTTGGTGTTTTCTTTAAATTATGTAAATTTAATGCTGGGTACACACTAAAAGATTTGTAAAAATTGTATAAGATCTTCAAAATTTGAGAGACCACAAACATGAGGGAAAAAAAATCGTAGATTTAACCGTTTTGCTCCTATAGTGTGTGGTGTCCTCGGGGTTCCCCCCACACATCAGGATTTTTTTGATCGGTGCGCCTCCGACGTTCTTCCAAGCAGATTCAGTCACTCTTAACATACTTCACACCACAGGAAAATCTGATAAGATAATCTTTTGAACCACCAAGATAATTGGGACATTACCTAGGATTGTTGAAAGGGGATAAATCGGCCCAAAATCAGCCCAACTATCTTGTGGTGTGTACCCAGCATTAGCAACCCAAACATTTTCGTCTCACAACCTGTAATATTTTTCTGGAATATTTGAAAAGCTGAAAGCTTTTTCCCACTTCTCCCTCCTCACTTTCAGTCCTTCTCGAATACTAATGGAAAGAATTCCTTATGAGAGTCCCTTATGACACATCCTCTGCTTTAGAGGGGTGTTTTTGCTATTAGAAGGTTTTTCAGGTTTATTTAATATCCCTGAAGGAGGTGTGATCAGATAATCCAGCTTCTTTCAGTATTGTGATCACATAACCCTTGATCACATGTCTAACCATCCACGGGTTCATATAAACAGCCCAGCTGCCCTGCGCTGCGACGAGCCTGTCGTAAGTTTGGAATGGCATTCAGTCATGTAGCAGATGCTGAATTGCCTGATAAAGCAAAGCTGGTGAAGACCCTCTCCAGACTTCCTCACATAAATTAGAGTCCAGCAGTGGCAGCCTATTATCAGCCATCACTGCTCCCATGTACCTTCTGACCCCACACACAGAGTCACCTGACCCGCATCAGAACCATTCATTTACTGACATTTAATCCTACACTATTACTGACCCAAGATTGCTACTCTCCATACACTGTGAGGTCCACATGTCAAAGATCACTAATGAAAATGCTTCTATCAGGCTTTATATTATCAGCATAGCAATTTTAGTCAAGGGTTGATTTTTTTTTTTTAAATAACATGGTTTTTAAAATGTCCTAGTATATAGTTTGTACTTTAGTTTAGTTTCTCTGAGTGTTAGTTTAGTTTCTTTGATTAGCAACCCATAAACAGAATGTGAAATATTTTGCATTCATTTTACATCATAATGTTTCTTTGTTTTCTCACTTTTAAAAATGCCAAAGCTTTGATTCTTCTAAGTGTAATTTATACCTTGAATGTCTTTTGGGCCTCACTGTATATTAAATAGGATTCGTACTGCACAGTTAAAAGTTTCCCCTTACTTTTCGGTCTTTGTTGTGTATTACTGTTATTTCATATGTCCTGTAATACAAATACCCAGATATCTAAACAATAAGACTTAATAAGAAAGCAAAAAAGATTTGGAAGATAACATTCATAAACACAATGAGAAACCATTATCAACACAGAGACATTACAAAACAAGCAACAGCGGAATTATGTTCTCATTTCCTAAGATGAGTAATGGTTAAGGGAGAGAATGAGAGACATCCGTGCGTATCCCTGAGTCTCTGCTGTGGGTGAAGAGAGAAGATATAGAAATGGTGTGATTATGACTTGACTCCCATGTGCTAGAAAAGACAGCACTCTGGATTTTAACAGGCTACCCAGCATCCCCTCCACTCAAGCGTGATGGCCTCAGCCATAAGCACCTCGTCATCTCTGCAATACACACATCAGCGCTCCACGTTCAATTCCCAACTCCACCACAGCTTCCATAGGAGAAACCCTCAGACCGCTTCTGACATTACACTCCCCACCTGCTGCCACGAGCCGCCCATGTGACTTACCAGCAAATCACCAATCAAAATCAAATGCTTGAGGTTGCTTAAAACATCTTTGGTCTGAATTTCAGCGGAAATAACAAGGTTGAAAATATGTAATTGAGTTTGGGAGTTTTTTTTTTGGCTTCACTGGAAGTTTGCACATGCTCAGACTGGCCTGTGCTTTCAGCGTGTACAAATGTCATCATGTGTTGTGATGTCATCATAAAAATATGCCACAGACCCCTCTCTCACTGGACGTTTAATACAATGATCCTGACCACACGGCCATTGGAGTGAACAGCCGACCCCAGAAGCGAGGCAATCCAAATGAGGGATGAACGTCCTAGGATGGAGGCCAATTTCGGTCCACTTTTCCAGTTTATCTCCTGCCAGCCTGACCTTTGGCTATACAAGAAGCTACACGACTACAAGACATTCTCTGTGTGTTAACACATGCTGTGCTTTTTATCGTTTGTCTTAATAAAGTGGAGGCTGTGTGACGATTCGCATTTGAAGGGCTCACTAAACAGGCAGAAGGACCTCAACCTTCTCATCACAGCGAAATGTCAAAGTAATGCCTCAGGCCCGTGCAACACATTCACACTCACACGCCGTGCTGATTGTATAACCGAGCCGCGGCGGAACCGAAAAGCTAAGATTATTCACCAAACAAGCTGTGCTTTAAACTGATGGGTTTTTCAGGGTCAGAGGCACATAGCAAAAGCTATTATTTTAGATTTTGCATGCATTCAAGGCCACTTATCTTAGTTTTACCATAAGTTCAGTTCCTCTGACTATTTCTTAAAGAAACAGTTCACCCATAAATTAAAATCCGATCATTTATTCAACATTGTGTCATTTCAAACCTCCATTAATTTTTTTTGGATGAGAAACAGACAACTTTTATCAGACTTTTATGGTGCTTGAAAACTCTACTCTGCATTCATTGTAATTGTATGGAAACAAGCAAACAAGCAAGATTCTTAAAAAAAATATATCCTTTTGTGTTGCACAGAAGAAAGAAAGCGTCATTCTGTTTGAAATAACAAAAGTAAATGATTTTTGGTGAATTCATCATTTTTCTCCACTGAATGAATCATACTTTTTGCACCTGAACAGTACATTTTAAAATCCCAAACTAAACTGCACAAGCACTTAGGAAAATCATGCTATCGTAAATAGCAATTTATTTTCCCAAAGCGTCTGTCATCAGCAATACGATTGTATTAATCAGACCTCATATGCTATTTAATCACAGGTTTGGATGCTGTCCACATGGGTGGAACCAAATGCACCGCTCCACTTTCCATATTTTCACTGGTTAAATGCATGGCTATGATTAAAGCTTGTGCGAGCGCTAAGGGTCGTTTGTTATAAGTACTCACAGAGAGCTGACTAAACCAAACATCTCAGTCCTTGATCTTTCTTAAAAAAACAAAACATGCAGAATGACTTGAGTCACATGAGGAAAGTCAAAATCACACACACCCATTTATAAGATTAGACCCACAGATGCTCTAATTCTGAATAAAAAAAAATAATAATAATAATGACATATATATATATATATATATATTAGGGGTGTCCTCGACTAAGGATTTTCATAGTCGAATCATACATTTTCTAATCTTGCCAATATTCGACTGATAGTCGAATCATATATTTGGGGGCGTGGCCAAAATACATTACCAATAGTCAAGTCAGATATTCGACAGTAATTATTACTGACTTTAACACACAGGGAAAATGTGTAATGGACACCTCACAGATACAAGCGTGGTAAATAATTTTTATTTTTTTATTAAAAGATAACTAACATTAAACGTCAGCGAAACCCTAAGAATTCACAAAAAAATTACATAGTGCTCTTATTATAACGTTATGTAGGCCATAGTTATTAATGTTCTGCATTTCTGTTTTTAGCTGCGCGTGCTAAAGATGACCAGTAAAGGAAGCATATGATAGCTCTTTTTTTAATGAATTAACTCATTTGAACTCATTTCTCTCATACAGAATACGCTTAGTTATTTATGTCAAGACTTTACAGGCTATCTGCACAAAATGCCCCGAGTGCATTGTGAACGTGTCTGCGCGGCTCTGAATGAATTCCTTTTGTGGATACGTTCTTCATGCAATAATGTGCAGAAACACGGCAGCTAAACTCAAAATTAACAGTGTTTTATTATAATAGTGTTCTCATTATAATGTTATGTATATGACAGTCCGAGTCATAGTCATTTATATTATTGTCCTGCACGCAATGCGTGCTGCTAATCACCGTAGTAGCCTACTACAATGAAGCGCTTTTACTGCAGCGTAACTCAACCAAATGCATCTCATACAAGATAAATTATAGTAGGCCTATATGCACTGTATATAAAGCGGCCAAAATGTTTTTAAAGAACTTGTACCCTACCTGATCGAAAAAAAAATCCTGTCTTCAACTCTGCTTGTGTCAGTTTGAGTCTTGTTAAAGATTTAAATCAATGCCGCCAAGATGCTCCTCTGTCTGTCACGGATTATGAAAAGTGAAACTTAAAACTATAGGGGTGGTTGGATTTATTCATGCATGTTAAAATATTTATTTATAGCTTCTTTCTTTCCAGATTCTTATTTACAGCATTAGCATAACAGGCTGTATTAACTTATTGGGAGAAAACCGGTAGTTCTGTGTGAAGTCAGATATTTGAGCACCCCATATAGCCAAAACGGTAGGACCATAACACCCCGCGAATATTCGACTGTGAGATTGGGAGTTGAATCGGGCTCTTGCTATCAAAGCATCGAATCGTTGACTATTCGGGGTCACCCCTAATATATATATATATATATACAAAGTATTTATATATTACACCTTTTTTATATAAAATACAGAACAACTGTCTTTCATTTTAAGTTTCATTTTATGTTTTTTAAAATCTACTTGGCTCAAAAATGTCCTCCTTCTTCTGATCTTCCGATTCTAATGGATGCTCTTTCTTTTTCGCATGCCTGCTTTCTAAGACGGTGAGTGATGAGGAAAATGAGAAGCAGAGAGAGAGAGAGAGAGAGAGAGAGAGAGAGAGAGAGAGAGAGAGAGAGACATAGGCTTGTATGTGATGTTTTATTTGGCCTGAACTCTGCAATCAGAGGCAGGGAGAGGGACACATCTGCAAAAGCCTGGACATGCTCCGCTCCAGCCAAATTGGCATCAAAGTGAGTGAGAGAGAGAGAGAGAGAGAGAGAGAGAGAGAGAGAGAGAGAGAGAGAGAGAGAGAGAGAGAGAGAGAGAGAGATGAGAGATTGAAGGGTAAGAGAGAACTGCTCTTGTTCAACAAACACTCCAATTCCGCGTGTAGCCAGAGAAAATATGAAATGAAAAACAGAGAAGACTGCCTGGGCCTAAAAATCAAACAAAGAAAATAGTTTTTCCTTCCACAAAGAGGCCAAATTTATTTTCCAACCTACAGTGTGGACCACGCACTTGTCCCTCTCTCTCTTTTTAATGACCTCTTGTTATCCTGCTAGAGATGGAGAGACCATTTGCTTAGGTTGCCTATTGTCACTTACATGCCATATAGGCACTCATTCAGCCGAAAACACCTGGCAACAAACAGATACATAGCAAGCAATGTGTATGCACACGTGTATGTTTCCGCTCAGTGCCCGTGTGTGTGTGTGTGTGTGTGTGTGTGTGTGTGTGTGTGTGTGTGTGTGTGTGTGTGTGTGTGTGTGTGTGTGTGTGTGTGTGTGTGTGTGTGTGTGTGTGTGTGTGTGTGTGTGTGTGTGTGTGTGTGTGTGTGTGTGTGTGTGTGTGTGTGTGTGTGTGTGTGTGTGTGTGTGTGTGTGTGTGTGCTCAGCTGGATTCGGAAAAACCTTGTTAATATTAGTTCTGGTTATTTTAAGTAACACTCTCTTTAACCATTTAAACAGAGGCTTACAGATTCAATAATGTTTGCCTATTTTATTTTTTGTATGTGTGTCACAGGAACATATAAAACATATTAACATTTAAGTCACAAACATATAAAATGTGCGTTCAAAAATTATTATTATTATCAAGATAAATTTTTTACAATCAAATTCCTTTAATATGTTTCTAATAATAATGATGTTGATTAAGTCATAAACATTTTTAAATAATTTGAAGGCAAAATAGGATCTTAATGTATTATTATATTAAACTAGGATAATACTAATAATATTAATAATAACAATAATAATGATGATAATATGATGATCATATTAATATTTCTTCTTTTTCTACTTCTTCTTATCAAGATTATTTTTTTTCAATCAAATTCCTTTAATACGTTTCTAATAATAATGATGATGATTAATAAATGATAATAATAATTACAAATAATTTGTATTGTGATTAACAATAATTTGTTGTTGTTATTATCATAAATATTTTTAATTAAACATATTAAAATAATTTGACTGTAAAATAGTATCTTGCTTTATTAGTAAACCAGGATTTGATTATAATACAATAATAACTATTATTATTATTATTAAAAGGACCATTTTGAAGATAATTTTTATTTTTACACATATAGCATTGGGTTCTCTGGATCTCAACTGAACATGTGTAAATCACCTAATCGTACAACTCCTTGTGTATCAAACATGGATGAAAAGAGACATCAAGTTACAAATCCATCCAATTCCACAGGAAAAGGCCATCCCAAGCACCCCATGTGGTATGTGTTCTTAGTTTGCATTCTTCAGTTGTATGAGCGCGATCAAAGAGAGAACTGCTGTTATTGGCTGTGTTTTGTGATTGACCGTGTCATGTCACGCCCTACTTTCATGTTCGGTGTGAACAGACAAATTGCATGTGAGCAGAATCCTTGTTATTAGAGTCAAATGGATGACTCAACATTACAATTGGCTTGTTTAGAGATGCGTCTGGTTTTGTTCTTCTGCATTGTGGTGAACAGACTTTGATGGAGGTCATCTTAACTAACATTAAACTAATTCCAGACACGCTCGCACACCAGCACCAGCTGTTCGTCAGCCACTGCGGCGAACATTGCGCAAGACTTCTGAGTCATGCGGATGCGGATCGTGTTTGTTTGCATGTATCTGTCATTGCAGGTGAACAGCCCTATCATTTTTATGTCTCATCTGGACTTGACGTCTTATTTACAGACGCACAGAACTCAGCGTGAAGGAATCCCTTCTGCATATGAAAAGCCGCCACATCTTTCTTTTTTAAGCGTGTTTAGACAAAGCCCTTGTCTGTGCTTAAAGATGTATTGCCTCCTGAATGTATCCAAGCGGTCTTGCTTCTGTTGGCCTGTGATATTACTGTGCGACGACGGTCCATCGGATTATAAATAATGAGGCCCAAAAAGACCCAATGCTCTATTCTGTTAGCGAACAGAAACTTATGTTGATTGTGATTAATGTCGAGTTGAAAAGGAACCAGAAACAAACAGATTTGTTAACGAGGCTTTCCTATTAGAAAAAAATAACTATGTGAGTTTTAGTGGTTGGTGAGTATATATGTTTTGATCTCACCTATAATGATGATTTGTTATCAATTACCAGGATGTTTACATTAGTCTCAATGAGATGATTCATGGCCCAATTAACATCTGCCTCTGGGAAACAGACGTTCGAGGGAACCGTACTATGCAGCGGGGGCTGAAAGTTCGAGCTGTTTTCAGTGCTTTTATTCTTCTCTTCGGTTGTGTTCTCTCTGGCCTGAGAATAGGGTGATCCGAGTGAGAAAGAGCTGATTATTCTGAATAGAAGAGGATTCTAGTATCCATCTGGCTCTCTTTAGTGTGAGAACCTGAGCGCTGCTGACGGATCCTGTACAAGCTAAAACAAAGTCCTCTCTTACTCAGCCGTGGTTTACCAAAACTCTCCTCTTACACCCTTTCCCACTAAATGAGTCAAATCCAAAAAACATTTTCGTTTTGAACTCACAGGAAACCTTGAAAATATAATACAGTCCAAAAGTAGAAGACTAGTAAAAAAAAAAAGTTTTATTTTTTATAAATCAATATTTTAACTAAGACTTTATGAAATTAAAATATATTTGTTTTAAGTCACAGGCAATCTTGAAAAAATACAGTGTATTTCATGTAAATAAACATGACGGATACAATAGAGTACACAAGTCTAAGACAATTAAAATTGTTTGTTTAAATTGTATTTATTAAATCTATTACACAAGTAAAGTTTAAGAGAAATACATTATAATAAAACTGTTTATTTCAGTCAGTTGCTAAGTCAATATATTGAATTTTAATTTAGTTTAGCTTGATGTGCTAAAAATAACTCAAACTTAAATAAACAATGCACATTTTATAGACATACAAAAAATGCTTAAAATGAGAAAAAAACTTTAACTAAAATGCAAATGGAAAAGGGAGATACAAAAATGAAAACTTATTTAAAATATGAATAAAATAACTAAAATGATGACTAAAATAAACAAAAATCACTGTGCCATAAAACATATTTCTTATTCAGTTTAAATCACAAATCTTTGTGTCATGATTCCCCAAATCCACAAATGTTGTTTACTGCTGTTTAAATTCAATCTTGAATGCTATCTTTTCAATGTATTCTCAGATCTGTTGGACCCATTATATAAACTTAGATCTTTTTTTCCCTCTCTCTTTCATGTCTCTCTTTATTCTCGGCTTTCTAGGCCAAAACGTTTTGCTAGGAAACTCAAATATGGCTTTCAGATGACAGACGGCAAAGCATATTCCCCTGTCTCTTCCCTGTGTCCCTTCATATCTCCATATCTCGCTCTGTACATTGCAGATTCAGCCGACTTAATCGCTCCAATTGAAAGTGCCTGTGAGCAGTCCAAGCTCCCAGCGCACAGTGCAGAGATAAAAGAGAGGGCCAGTTGACTCTCATCCCCCGGGATAGCTGGCCCCTAATCCTATTTTCTGTACTTTTGTGAAATGAGAATAACAATATTCTGATGGATAAAGCGATGGCAGCATTCATATCACTGCTGGAAGGGGTCTCTTTTAAGCGGGGTAGCTTGAACTCTGACCTGTGTGTGGTAGAAAGCTATTCCTGAGGAAAACATACCAGCTATCGCTGATACAAATGATTATGCATATATACAGTTTGTCTGTGTTATCATTTCTGGATAACCATTCATAAGGCTTCCATTTCACTCTCATCTTCATCTTGCAAAAATGTATTTTCCCCATGTCGCTGGTTTTCGTACGGCTTCGCAGTACCAGTTTTTAGTAATGCAGTGAAGTGCATACGACATTTTTAATAGGTCAAGGACGTGAAAGCCTTCAGTGTCAAATTTCACTAGCGTCATTATTCCATAATAACTCATCGTCATATTAACATAGTAGTCAGAGTCAGTGAAGACAATAAAAGTGAGCTTTTAAAGCCCATCTCTCCTAATGGACTAGATACGGACTCCACATTTCGAGTACATTTATGTTACTCATTATTATTAGTAGCAGCTTTTATGAGAAACACAGCTTCTTATTAAACTGTCTGACTTCATAAAACTCCACAATGATGTACGATCAACTGCAATGTAATCTATTTAGGCCTACATTTAAGATTTATATATTTGAATTGCATATAAAATTTCAACTTGGATTACACGTTTTTAACAAAATAATAAATGTAGAGTAAAACCTTTTTGTCGATCATACATACATGAAACAGTTTTCTCTAACAGTACTAATAAACCAATTTATACATAGTAATCATATATTTATCAATAAAATTAATTTCTTTCAGTTTCACATTCACACTTTTTTAACTGAATAAAAGTAATTGTTCACAATTAAAATACATGTAATTTTTGACAATATGATTATTTAAAATCAAATAGATGTACTGTTAAGAATAAACTGTGCCATGATGTTTTTTTGAATCAGTATCATTTGTGTATGACTTACAAATATGTATCACATTAAGTTAAACTGTTAAAAAGGTATAATTCATATGGAAGTTTAAATGTTAAATTATTTGACTTTATACTTTTCATATTATACTTTAATATTTGTATTTATTTATTTATTTAGGCTATTGTGGGGTGGGGGGGGGGGTCATAGTAAACTACTGAAAAATCAGTTGAAATATCCCATTAGGAAATGACTGGCCATCAGAAGCACAAAGTGCAGCTCAGTTCGGCTTAGAGCAACTTCACTTGAAGAACTCCACAAATAGTCCCATAAATATGGCGGTCTCTAGATAACATACCTTGTGTCATTAAGTAATTATTGAGGGTACTTGCTGAAATTGCTCCATTAAATGGATAATGTTTTCTAATTTAGGATCAAAGCCAGACTCCCCTGCCGACCGGAGGAGGACATTATTGCAGGTTTCTTCAAACGTCAAAACCATAGACGAGTCAAATAAAATGCCGCTCAGCATGCAAGATGAATCATTACCCTTCCCGCTCTCTTTGTCTCCCGCTGTACATCTATAAGTTTGAGAGGATAGCAAGTGGAAAGTATTGAGACGTAAGGGGGGGAGTTAGAGAGGTCTCACAGATCCTTTGAAGTCTGATTAAAGTCTGGAGAATAGCCAGATTCAAAACCTCCAGCTTAGATGAAAAAAAAGATGGACGATACATAAAAATGCAGAAGCGCAGAACGACGCACACATAACAAAGATGTCTGCGAATTTCCGGTCAAATGAACTCTCCGTCCATATGGAACTAATCAGCATCCGATGCCGTGAATTACTCTTAATGGTGCTGTCTCTAAAAGTGGTCCGCCTAACACGAGCATCATTAATCAAAGTACACATCTTTAAAAAGAAGCTGCTCTAGTCTGGTCTTTGTTTATTGGCTTGAATTACTGTAATCCCTCACTATTAAACCAGACCAATAGCCTTTCACATTTAAAATCCCTCCCCTTGTCTCAGACTAGGCCAATCGGAACACAAAGACCACCATCACTGTAGCTCTTGTGGCTTTTAAACATACACCAGGTCCTCGTAACAATGAACACGGAGCAAGAGAAAAACAGACATAGATCAGGCCACTCTAGCGGGTAACAACTTAACAGGTGTTACTATTTTCTCTGCCACTATGTGGGGACTGAATAGCTTTACTGTAATTGGCGATTTTTCGTGAGCCTGGTCATAAGTGTGGGACGGAGAGCAGTGCTTGCTGAATAAATTGTGACCAAGTCCGCCCCCAACTTTTCCAAGCACAATGACGGTTAAAACGAAGCTTTGGCCTTTCTTTGTGCTCTCGCCTTGTTTTCTTAAGGGAACTAAATCCACTTTGTCAGCAGTTAATTGGAGGATGCTGCTTTTCTATTATGCAAATAGGAAAAGTTTTCACTTCATTTTAACAGAGCCACCTCTTCCGTTAGTTAGGGGTAAAAGAGTAAGAAAAGCCCTTCAATGCCCCTGCACTGTTCCCACACCTGCCTAAAGAGACATTTCCATCAATGATATTCAGACTGGGTGGTCAGGTTCATGAAAACATGGAATAAGAGATGTTAATAAATTGTATGCAAGCTCGTTTGTTGCCCTACATATATTTCCCTTCGAATGGGGGATATTTATGGAATTTTGGCAACCAGAAACTTGAGACGCTTGCCAGATTGTAGTCCTGTTTTTGGAGCCACATTTAAAAAGGAATTAATAATACTTTATTTAAATCAGTGAATCATTTATGATATATAATACATTTAAATGTTTTTTTTTTCAACTTGTTCATATATCATGTTCACATCTGTCACCGAGGTTAGGGGTAAAGGGCTTAACCTGTTTACAGTCTGTGATCTTTCTGAATGAGGAAACACACCTGTCTAGACCACACGGAATCCCCCGTCCTTTCTTTTCTACAGAAAGAGAGGAAAGGTCAGCAAAAACAGACAAAGCAACACAAAGGTGGCGGTTTGTGTTTTGTTTCGTGTTAACGGCATGTGAAAGTGGGCGCCTGCTCTTCACTAAAGCAGGGGGAAAATGCTCTATATTTTCACAATTTCAATTTTTTTCCCTCTGTACTGTCAGGGAAGAAAAATCGCATTCCTCTCAGCAAAGGAAAGTATAAAAGAAACGAGTTCTATAAATAAACCAGAAGGAAACGTAAGAAAGAAAGCAACAAAAGAGCAAACAACTGAGCATTTCCCTTGAGTCTCAAATTGTTCTTTTGCACAAATCTGCACAGGTACATTGCACGTGGTTGTTAGTACAATATGGTTATGCCAAATGCCCTTGTTTGGTACCATTTACAAATTCAAACGTGAGGCTAAATATTTAACTAAAATGTTTTGGCTTTCATAACCAGGGCTCAAAAATAGAGATTTAATTTCGGTTTAACTTCAGATTTGCACTTGCCCCCACTAACAACAAAAACAAAACGTATCTGTCTGTCTGAAATTGATTAATGTAGATACATTTATTTACATTCAATTGAAAAGTATTTCCCAAAAACAAGCACAATGTAAATAAATGTATATCTACATTAATCTCTTTCAGACAGACAGATACATTTTGGTGTTAGTTTTTTAGTGGGGCCATTGAAAATATTGCCAGGGCAAGTGCAAATCTGAACTTCTATAAATCTATTTATTTATAGATAAAAAAAATATATTAAAAATAACTTTTAAATAAACTAGCAAAATTGTTAATAAATCAATAAATGCATTTTTGTTATTGATATAGAAAATATATAAACTTTTAATTGAAAAGTAATTTACCAAAAACAAGCACAAAGTTTCTATCTTTTCTATATTAAAAAAATGCATTTATTGATTTATTACAATTTTTGCTTGTTTTTTGGTAAAGAATGTTTATTTAAAAAATGTTAAACTCTTTTCTATATCAAAAACAATAAATAAATAAATACATTTATATATCTGTATTTATTTATTAACATATTCTGCTTATTTTTGCTAAATAATGTTTAATTAAAAGGTTTTAAATATTTCATATATATAATATTTAATATATACAAAAAAAATATGTATTTATTTAATTACAGTTTGCTTGTTTTTGGTGTTTAATTTTTTACTTTATATATACACACACACACACACACACACACACACACACACACACACACACACACACACACACACACACACACACACACACACACACACACACACACACACACACAAACACCCTTTTGGGGGGTCCGTGACAATTTCCTCAACTGGCCCGAAACACTCTCGCACTGGCTCCGGGCTATCAGACCTTCCTTATTGCTGAGCCATGATAACTAATCCAAAAGGACACAAATGGACACAAAAAAGATAAAGAAAAGCCTCCTGGCCCATATCATAAGTGACAGAGATGATTTTAATTGTGGCGAAACAAAGCTATTCCTAAACAAAAAGCAGCAAGCCTTTCCTGTCTACTGCAATGACAGAACACCTGCTGTTGATTAAGACAGAAATAAGTTTTTCAAAGCTGATGGTCACTATCTGCCATCCCAGCATCCTCTCTACCTCCTGTTACCCTTTTTTTTTTTACAGTGCCCGGTCCAGCTGTGTTCCCCATCTGTCTGCCGACTAGATTCCTCTCACTCAGTCTGTGGATGCTGAAATCTTTTTATTGTTGTTTTATAGTATAAACATTAAAAGCCAGGAGAGCAGATGGCCCTCATACCGTCCTGCAGCTTTGATGAAAAGGCACCAGAGCAATATGGCTGAGAGGCAGAGTGTGCATGTCTGTGTGTTACCGTCACATATAGCTTACAGAAACCAGCAGGTGTGAGAGATGAAAAATCAAGTTACGCTTAGGAAACAGCTAAAAGTTGTCAAAAAGTTGACGATTCTGTACAGGTGCCAATCGTGGAACAAATGTTTCTTTTTTTTCGATTTTATTCTAGTGAATGTTTATATTCTCCTTCACTTATTCCCATGCCAAAAGTAGCTAGACTAAAACTCATTAGAATTTCTTTGGCTAATGGAGAGAATAGGAGGAGGTGCGAACAGGAAGGGATGAAGACATAATTAGTTTCCTTCTCCACAGGAGACGGTGCGTTGATGAGACAATGAACAACAGAATAATGAGGAAAAGGAGAACTTTTCCATCATCTTCTGGCCTTTAATCAAGTAAAAAAGGGCCAGTCCCTAAAAAAAAGGGACACTGTGATGTTTTATAATTTTACGATTAGTCTGATATAAATCAATAACAAAAAATATCTAAAATACAATTTTCATACTGTACAATATAATGTGCCTTGACTGATTTGATTGTTTTAATTTTTTATCTACACAAAATAGTATTATATTTAAATATTATCCATAACATGAAAATAATTATCAGCTTATTGGTACAAGACAGATTTTTAATATGGGCGCATATCTAAAATAAGTAAATAATTTGGTAACACTTTACAATACGGTTTCATTTATAAACATTAGTGTATTAACTAACATGAACAAACAATGAACAATGCATTTATTACACTATTAATTCATCTTTGTTAAAGTTAATGAAAATACAGTTGTTCATTGTTTATTCATATTAGTTCACAGTGCATTAACTAATGTTAACAAACACAACTTGTGATTTTAATAATACATTAGTAAATGCTGAAATTAACATTAACTAAGATTAATAAATGCTGTACAAATATTGTTCAGTCTTAGTTCATGTTTACTAATGCTGTTAACTAATGTAAACTAATGATTTTTTTTGTAAAGTGTTACCAATAATTTTATATAAAATGTTGATTTAAGCTGAATTTATATTATTATGTGAGAAAAAAAAGAGTCTTAATATGAGAGATGTTAAACTAGCCCAGTTTAGGTTGCCAGGAACAATGTTCAACAATACATTTTCAGGCAAATGCTATAATTGACCAATCAGAGTCAAGAATTCCAGACAACCATTTAATATAAGGATCCTTTCCTTACTTATCACCCAAATGTGTGTATATGTATGATTCCTTGAGTGTTTGACAAGCGTGGCAAGGCTGTTCTAAAGAAGTACGATATCAGATGTGCCAGTCCGCTGTTAAGATTTGTGCTTGTCACACAGGCAAAAGACAGGGTTAAAGGATTTGCCGCTCTACAGCTGTATTTCACATCCAAACACACGCACATACTTTTAATGCACATGCACGCAATTTCTCTCTCACAGTCACACATTTTTAGTGTGAGCTGTTAAGGCGATGAGTTTGTTCTTGAGTGTGGTAGGTTGCGGCAGCTGGTCTCGGGCACCGCTGACACATATCTCAATTCAGTCACAAACTACCACAGTACCTCCCTTATGATTAAACCCTTCTGCAGCAGGAAATGAAACACTCTAACCCCAGAACAGCCTAACACAGGGACACATGTTGCATGTAAATAGGAGGACAGTGTGACACAAGTGTGTTTGTTTGTATTTGCGACTGTGTGCATGTGTGAATTTTTTCCTACATTTTTGGCTAAATAATGTGTCAGGTTGAAGCTGTGGCCTAGCAGTTAAAACACATGTCCTGACATGTTGGTTGTGTCCAAAAATTCCAATAGTATAATGAATAAATACATTTAAAAAAAAAGTGAAAATGGAGTCATAAATTGGAGGAAAAAAAGTATATAAATCCATTATATGTTTCGACTTGCTATTGTTATTTCCTATGTCACATTGTGTTTTAACAATTCTCTTTTTTATAATGGATATATATATATATATATATATATATATGTAGTATTATTATATTTAAAACAAAATAAGATACACATTACCTCTTGTATTCCGTCTTCATGCTAGAAAAAAACATGTGCTAATACCCTATTCAGAAGTGCCTGACTGCTTCTGGGTTTAAAATATCCTCATAACTTCTTTATATCAGACTCATTGTGAGCTGAAACAGTTTTCTCAAAGTCTCTATGAATTATCCAGTCAGAATGTTCAATTAACGCCTGTCAGTTAGAACTGGCCGTTAATAACCACCCGCCACGAAGGCCACCAGCATTTATGTGACGCTTCCATTTTTGTTCCAATTTATATTTCTATGCTGACGGCACATCTGAGGACGTTCAGGTGAAAAGTCTCAGAGAGTTCAGAAGGTGGTGACAATTACAAGGAGACTAAAGCCTCCAACTTTTATGCATGGTAGGCACCTGGAACTCGAAAAAGATTGATGCTAATTTGGAAAGTGTCTGATACTCTTTGCTCAGAAAGAGACAACTCATTTGATGGCAAAAGCAGGGGATAAAAGAGGTGGGGGGGACATGTCTGAAAACTTTGTTGCTTGCCTCACAGGAATCTAAATAATTGAGTGAGTTGGTATCCGCTCGTCTGACAGAGAGAAAAGATGACTTTGAGCAAGAGGGTGGTGGAGGGGAAGTTCGAATAAGTGACACAGAACAATGAAGTGAACCCAAATACATACAAGGTATGCTTTTCATACCTGCCTCAGTCTCTCACTGAAAGAAAATGATGAGAAATTAGTAAATTATTTACTCTAAATACTAGTAAATAAGTACAAAGAAACAGCAACACTGTAATTTCGAAGCAGAAAGACTGAAATAGTTTTTCTTGTAAAAAATAAAATGCATTTTCTAAATTATTTTAAATCAAAATAATTATTTTAAATTTAACTAGGATTTTAAAATTGCTTTTAAAGCCCTACATTAACATAATGCTGTTGCAAATTAGTATTATAATAAGTACTTTTAAGTATGGTTCATCTGGCAAATCTCCGAACAGCCAGTTGCAATTGATTCCACTTGTTGGCGAAAGTCCTGCTCACCTTCAATCCAACAGGTCCCTTCAAGGTGGTTGGCAAACTTCCCTCCCATCCCCTCGCTCATGCTGAGAGACAAGTGTAGATCTCTCTTTCTTTTTCTCTGTCTGTCTCTCTCACTTCCGTGACAGTGGCCAGTTCAGAAGGAAACACTGGAGCAGTGGCTGCTGGGAGTCTGCAGTCAGTCAAGCAGAGAAGATTCTGGGGGATTTGGGGGGCTTCGTTTGCCAGCAATAAAAGGCTTGCAACAGGATCCTCACTGAGATTAATGACCTAGATAGGCCACTGCAATGCCATTTAAATGGGAAAGTAATTAATGTGCACCTTCCATGAAAATTATTCATTGCTGACGGATTGGGTGACGGACGAATCGCAAGGCATTCCGCACAATGCCACAGGTTAAGTGCCCAGAGTAAGGCCGCCGAGGCCACTGTGAGCCAGACCACCAGCGATTTAACCACAGCTGTTGAATTGTAGCGACCGGTCCAGCTCTTATCAAATTACCACAGATGGAATTACCAAAAGAGGAAAGACAGAAAGAGAGTGCGTGGCTAGGGAGAGAGAGAGAAAGGCCTCTCAGGTAACATAAAACAGCATACAAATGCTACAAAAGAGGCTTGAGGGATCCGCTTAACTGGAAAATTACACCACCTAGCACTGGCCGACTGGGAATCCCGGGAATCAATCAATCCATTCTGTTTAACATCCCTGCCACAGATTAGGATTTTGCAGAGATCAATCAATGGACTTAATGTTCCCCAAAGTGTGATTCTTCTCAGGGGTATTGAACGGGATCCACTTTGCAGTGATAACGTGTCGAAAAAGTGGGAGTATTAATTACAAGAGAAATACCGGGACGATCGTCTTTCAGTCTGGGGTATGAGAATGCTTTTTCGGACTTTACAACGCTTGGTGCGACACATTTGGACGTCGCTTGAAGCTTGCAAAAGAAAAAAAGCTTGTTTGGGTTCTCAGAGTTCAGCTTTATTTGAAGTATTGCGGTATTTATTAGAAATTACTTATCTGTGGACATCATTATTATTTCAAATCAATGCGCCTTCATAATCTTTAATCAAAAACATACAATATGCCACTTACTTGAGATCACAGCAAATAGTAAATGGCAATGATCCAGTCAATTCCTTACCTAATAATCATCTAATATGTTCTAGTTCGAGAAGCTGTATGTCACATTAGGAAAGAAAAGATCACAGTTGCAGTTGTTTTTTTGTTTTGTCTGACTTTAAAACAGGTGGAGCGACAAAACAGTTCCTGCTAATTCGACCACATTGTCCTGAACAAGAGATACATTTTTATGTTATTTAGTTCAGTCGTGCAACTCGAAACACAAAGGTTCTTGAGATCAAAGTATGGCGCGAGCTTCAGAGAGTTTCTCTTCGAGAGATGAGAGGAAATAACCTGACTGGAATCTAGTAGCATTGGAAAAACCGGGCTACGTATGGAATCCATGTGCCTCAACGAATACAATTTCTTATTTAAAGCCATTTCCCCTCTAAGGCAGAAGATAAGAGCAGCATAGCAGAGTACATGGTTAATGTGCTTCCCTATCAAACACTTAAACAACTTTGCAACACTTTGCAACATCCTAGACAGAGTGGGCCACAGTCAGAGGGAGCTATCAGCGGGCAACATGCACATCGTGCTCTTCTGACATGTAACCTAAGCATTAAAAATCCATTTCCACAGCTTCTCGCCTTCCCTCGCTTTGATTCTGTTTACCGCGCATGCTGTTTGCATCTAAAATGCGCGTCTCACATCTGGTTGCTGAATTCTGCGGTGTGGAAAGGGCTGTTCGGTGCCTGATTCCACACTGTTTTCCTCAGAAGGACTCTCCTGAATAAATATTAATGGTTATTCTTTGAGCTATTTCCGCGCAAGAGCATTGGGAAGAACAATGGGTGTTGTTTAGACAGACACACAGAGAGAGATGAAGCGAGTGAGAGAGAGAGAGAGAGAGAGAGAGAGAGAGAGAGAGAGAGAGAGAGAGAGAGAGAGAGACGCATCCGAGGGCATCTCTACAGAGATGTCAAGTGACAATAGAATGCTGATTGAAATGCTCTTCACCAAACTTCCCATGCAGTCCTCTAGAAAGAGGAAAAAAGGAACTGCCATTAAAGAGAGAGAATTCACATTCGTCTGCAGGGGGGATGGCAAGGGCCCTCGATGGAGGAAAAAAGAGCATAAAAAAAGAAATGATGATGATGAACCTGCCGATACAGAAGCAGTCACTATTTAAAACCATTTCATGGAGAGCAGGGAAGTAATTAGGCTTTGGAGGAACAATGAGTACTCTGAGTAGCCCCTCTCTCACACGGACACATCCCTTAGTCTGCTCTCTTTTTGTCGCTTATTGTGTCGCTCAGTAGTGGAAGGATAATTAAAGAGAGGATTCCTGAATTCATCATCAGATGTAAAGCCATCTGGATTCGGGCTCCACACCTTTGCTTTCTGCTGTCCTTACTGTTTCTACTCCTACGCTTGGTGCCTGAAGCGCCGACTTATTCTCATGCAGATGGAGACGAGAGATGAGAGACGAGAGGGTCTCACCCCCACCCCTCCTCCCCCCTTTTCATCCATCCCTTGTTTTCTCTTTGCCTTGTCATTCTTTGGTCCTTTTCTGCTGTTAAAGGTATAGCGCAATATAACAATCAAAAGGTCAGGGGTGGTACTTAGTATTTTTTTTTTTATTTAAGTTTTTGAAAAGTCTCTCCGCTCACTAAGGGTGTATTTATTTGATCAATAGACAGTAAAAACAGTAAATATTAAGACTTTAAAGTAGATTTTCTATTTTAATATATGTAAAATATATTTATTCTGTTGATGACAAAGCTGAATTTTCAGCAGCCTACAGTGTCACATGATCCTTCATTCTAATATGCTAATTCGGGGCTCAAGAAAAATTTCTTAATATTATTATCAATGTTGAAAACATTTGTCATGTTGCTTAATATTTTTGTGGAATCCGTGATACATTTTTCATGATTCTTTGAAGAATAGAAAGTTAAAAAAGAACAGCAGTTATATGAAAAAAAATATATATTTTATAAATTATTTTACTGTCACTTTTGATCAAGTTTATGTGTTTTTGAGTTTAATTTCTTAAAAAAAATATATAAATTAAATACATTTAAAAAATCATAATGACACCAAACTTTTGAACATGTAATATAATAATTTGTTATCATATTCATCAGCAGAGGTGGGAAGGGTGGTTTTATATTGACTGTTTTTATTTAAGAATAATACGAACTGATGATTTATATATATTTTTTTAAGATTTATATTTGCCATTTTCGCCTTTATTATGATTGGACAGATCAGAGCTGACAGGAAGTGAAGTAGGAGCGAGAACGAGAAAGGTCCTTGAGTTGGGATTCGCTCTATGTCGGCATGCTGTCTACAAGGCTAAAACGGATTAATAAAAAAAAAAAGCAGAAGTACTTATTAATGTGCATTAGATCAATTTTAATTCTTGCTCCTCACCCCAAATGCTCTTCACCTTTCCGTTCTCTCTCTTTATACTCTTTCTGGTATCCTTCCCCAGGTAATAAGACTTGGGAAGAGCTTAAAAGATGCTATTTCTTTCTACTCTGAAGGCCTTGATAAAGTCATCAGTGTTAATGAGTGTCCTGCTCTGTCTGACCGGCCGGCAGCTTATTGTTTCAGGAAGCTCCATTCTCGCCCATTATGAGGTAGTCATCCATTCCCGTGGTAACCCAGGGGTAAAATTGCGCCTGTAAGGCTCCGGCGAGCAGAGAATTGAGCATGATCGGATAGGGTTAAATTTTCCATCTTGGCTCTAAACAAGGGGCTGATTGTCCAGGGCTCCTATCGGTTTGCCATCACAGTGAGCCTGTTGTATTCAAATGGAGCCTGTGCTTAGTTATTAAAGGTGAATCTTTAAATAAATGAGTAATTGAGTGGGCAACCATTTCATTTTCATTAAAATGTGGATACATGCAAAGCTAGACTCAAGGACGTGCAGTTGATTTGTCCATTTTGTAGTCCTGTATAATAAGACAGATTTGCCTGACCACAATCAAACGCATTTCTTAGAGGGACTTAGAAGATGGATTCCTGTATTCAAAATCAGCTGAATGAAGTGCAAAGAAATGTTCATTTAAATTCTGCTAATGATAACATATCAAAGCTAAAAGAAAAAGGAGAAAATCCAAAATGAGCCAACCTCACTAAAGCTACATTCATATGTGGTTTGCAATGAATCCAATTAAAATCGTATTCTTGGAAATCCGTTTTAGTCTGAACGGTCATATCGGATTTAGCGTAGCTTTTTCACATTCTCACGCCATGTAAAACGCAAACACGTCAGAAGTTTTTGCAGAAACAAGCTTGTGTTGTTTGCGAAATGCAAGTCAAGCGGGAAAAGACAATATGTTGCTAGCATACGCAATTTTTTGAGTGTTGAAACCAGCAGAAAAGGCAGCACGGAATAAAGTTGCACATTCATGCTTCCTTCATTTCTGCCACTGCCTCATAAGACAAAATATTATCCATTGCGATGTTAGACAACATCTGTATAGCAAACTGTATTGCTGTTTGCTTGTTTTTGGCATGGGACTAACAACGCAGAAGCACTGTGAGGACAGTCAGTTATTCAAATCAGATTCCATCCAGATATGCACAAAATCGGATTTGGGCTGACAGTCTGAACAAGGCTTAAATGACTAACCTGTCAGTGGAAGACTTGTTGAATTGTCAACCATAGAGACCCATTCCTAGCTAAAATCTATTCACATTCAAATGTTTTTTTTTTGTACCTCCATTTTTGGCATAATCTGTAGTTTGAAAGACATGAAAAATGAAACCAGTAATACTGGCACTACAGAAAACAGGGCTTTACTAATATATTTTCTCAATCTGACAATAACTAATGACTAAATATTTCCAAGGGTGGCTGGTGTAATTGTCTGTTGTCAGTATGCCAGACATAATTACGGCCGGCTCACACTTTGAGACAAGGGTCTTTTCCCCCGCTCTCTCTGTCCCTTATCTCGCTTTCTCTCTCTCCTCCTAACCTACCAAGGTGTCCGTGTGTCCTTGTGGCTCCTTACTCCAGCGAGTGTCTCTGTCACGATCCCTGTCATGAAACATACATCATCCCCTCTCCCCTTCCTCCTCGGCTCCGTTCCTCCCTCATTTTACTGGCTGCTGGTCATTATCACCTCTCCCTCTGTGTCTCATCCCTCATTTCTCTGTGAACACGTGCATGCATGAGCTGCTTGTGTTATCCTGTCACTGACCTTGTTTTGTTTGCAAACCATAAAAACAACAAAAATGCAAATGAGAGCGTGAGTTTTGAATGCAGGTGGTGAAACACTAGGGATGTACAAAACTACACACTGTCAGAATCAACGAGTCTGTAAGTTACCTGAATGACTGGATGACTAATTGCTCTAGATTAAAAATAACCTTTTTTGTATTTATTTGACAGTGTTTACATAAAACACACTCTTGCATTCCAAACAGCAGAACTAAGCACAACAGAATGGAACAGGAAGCAGGATTCTCGAGACACAACACGACCAGATCATAGGTGCTTTACTTAGTATGGTGTCTAGATGAGAATAGCATATAATAATCTCGATAAAGAGAAAATGGGACTACATATTTAAAATATTTAATATTATATATTTTGTAGACAAAAAGAGATAAACTAGACAACATACCCTAGTGAAAAATAAATATAATACAATGTATTTATTTAAATATACTAAACTGGTATCCTTAAAGTCTGCTAAATTAGAACAACTAATGTTGTGCTTAATGCACTTTAATTGTGCAGAAGTAGTGCTGAAGTCCAACTAAATATATATTTAATAGTTCTAAAGTGGAACTATTGCAAGTATGCTTCAGGTACACTTTAAATATCTAGCATGTATGAATATATCTATATATACTGAATATCTAGTATGAAATAAATGCATTTTAAATATATTAGTTTTTTTACTAGGGTATTCATATCTAGATATAATTATTACTAATTGTCTAGATAAAACATCTAGATAAACTAGTCAACATATGTCTAGATAAAATATACAATTTCTAGATAAATTATATATTATAATGATACATTTAGAAATATATAGACAACAATAATGTATATTTTAGATCATATACGGTATATAATGGACAAAATGTTTTTTAGACTAACAAAATAAATAAATATTTATAACCCAGTCAACATATGTCTACATAAATTACTGTTATTATTGTAAGCAAGAGAAAAAAAACTGGATAAAATACATTTATATTTATAATATTGTATAGTATATTATAGATTTAAAATTATTTAGACATGCATTATTTAAAAAATTATATAAACTAATCAACATATGTCTAGATAAAAATATTATATATTATCTAGATGAAAAAGTCAGCTTCACTGATCAACTAGTCAGTTGTTGGATGACCATCCCTAGGTAACATATCAGATACAGTGGGATCTCTTTTCTAAACAACAAAGACTCACAACGAAACAGTCAAATATTGTATGCGTGCATGTACAACAATACTGCAGTCTATGCACTAGCTGCTGAAGTGTGGTGCTAAGCTATCACTGTCTACTAACCTCTTGTTAATGACCAAAACCAGTATGCATTTGAAGGCAAATTGTATTTCATGGATGCTTGGGCATGAAAGAGAAATCTTGTTTTGCAAATCCATAAAAAATAGTTCATTAAAAAACATGCATTTCTCTAGCATTTGCAGTCTCAGAAACAGGTCTTAAATTATGGCCAACTCCCGAGAGAGCGAGCGTGAGAGAAAGAGCGAAAGAGGGAGAGCCAAAGACAGGCAACCACTCGTCGAGCTAATAATGTTTGCGGCCATGACTTCAGCACCAATGCAAGCATTTGCCACCCATTTAATTTCAGCGGATAAAGTAAAAGCTCATATCATTTATCAAGAATTCAACAAAGAGTCTTGCGTAAATGTCAACCATGGTGACTGTAAGTGATATTTAAAGGTGTCGGTTCTTCTGGCAGACAACAAAAACTAAAGGGGAAACGAGAGAGGTATTCTTGTGCGTGACTTCTATTATTTATCATCTGTTGCTGTTCACCACAGTATCGTCGCCACAAAATCACAAATTATGAACTGTAGGAACACGGTTGCCAGATAATTAGTTAAATTATCCCAACGCGGTAAGTACAGAAACGTGAATGCAATAGTTGGAAATTATACAGCATCGAGTTGAGAGTGCCATCCAACCAAGCAACACGAAAAACGCAAGAACTTCCCTCTTGCCTAAAAAAAAGCATCAAAAGCACATCAGAATGGTGTCAAGCCTAATAGCCACTGAAGTCCAAACCTCTTACCTGCTTGGCTGGTTGCGATGCTGACGGCCGCAAACAGTCGCTGGGTACGACTGAGGTCAGACACGCCGTTCACGGCCTCGACCTCAAAGGTGTAGTTTGCGTGCGCTAACAGGTCGGTGATGGTGACGTAGGTGTCCGTTAATCCACTCTGCTGGGGCGAGAAGCCAACATTGCTCCCACAAGGAAAGCACTCTTCCGGCTCCCAGGTGCAGCGGCGGCATATAATCCGGTACGTCACGTCGTTACGGCCGCCCGTGTCGGCCGGCGGGGTCCACTCTAGGCTGACGGTGGTGTGGTTGATGTTGTAAAGCAGGTTCTGAGGAGCTGATGGTGGCCCTGTAGTAAGAAAAGAGGGGGATGCTTAGATAATCATGTGACTTAAATTTATTAGCACTCTAGTCTTTTCTAGAGACAAAAACACCATGGAAATATGAGAAATCTGGGCCATTGGTAAATCCTGACATGCAATTATACCGTAACCTAGATACATAGAGATGTTATGCTGGAGAATGCTGGGGAGTTGAACTTGAGCGATGCCAAGGTCGATGTAGACCAGGGATGTAGCAAAACAATAAAATGGTGAACAACGAGATACTGTTTCAAGGTAGAAAACCTTGAGATAAGACCGCCTTGGTACTCATCTACTCGGTAGCGTTTCATTACTGAGCTGTGGAAAGAAAAGAGGTGATACAATTGGCAAAACACTTTTTTTATTGCCAGGGTATCAGGGAGTCTAAGCCATGGAAGACAGGGAGTCTGAGTCACTTCCAGAATTTAAGAGTCAGATCATGAGCGAGTTGTCACCCCGACAATGGCAACAGTGCAGGATTGCGCTCAGCCTGCAATAACCAGCTCACAGACGGATGACCACAGTGGAAAACAACCCATCATCCTCTAATCCCCGCCAGTGCCAAGGAATCTGGCACGTCTCATAAAGCAATGATTTATACTTTGCTACTTTTATCCAACCACCAAGCCATTGCTTTTATCACCCTAATGTTTTTATAACAGCACCGCTGCCTGTTCAATATCTCTTTTATTAGAACTTGTCTTTGTGACGGTCTTGCATCATGGGTTTGCCATTTTGGAGAGGTTTGATTTTTGTACCTCAAAGTGAAATAGCGACCCATACATGTCCTCTGGTGTGGAGCTGAATAGGCGTTTTCAATCTGTTTTTTAGTGGAGCTGAGCTCACAAGAGGGATTGTGGGATTGACAACAGAGCAACTGGTGAGCGTTTAAAAAATAAGAAATGTTAGCAAGAGGTGAAAATGTCGTCTGAAGTCTCTCATAGGAATTCAAAATCTGCAGATAGTTTTTATTTATTTTTTAGTCTTTTTGTAGTTATACAATTATATAATATATAATAACAATTAGATTTCAAATGCCATTTGCAAGCTATGGGCAATATTACAACTATACTTTTTTGTTTGCATAAAAACTAAAACATTAAAACTAAAATCTATACTTTTGTATTTAAATGTTATGGAGGATAATAAACTTCAAAATAAATTCATAATATATTAATATATACAATTAATAAATAAAAACAACTTCAAAATATAATGGACAGTATGAAAATTGTATTTAGAGATTAGCTTATTTATGATAGATTTTTTTTTACATTACATTGAAATGTATTATTAAATTATTTTAATGATTATTTTAAAATAATTCAATTATTTTACGAACAGTTTTAAAAAATAAATTTAAGTGAGTGTTAGAGGACAGCAAAAATAATCTAAATGTAAAAGTAGTGTAACTGAGTATGAAATATAATCCGATACAGGTAAATTAAATACGTATCTCTAATATGAACTGATAAATGATATGGTACCAGTATATTTTGCATATACTGTCTGATTTGCATTTTTACCTAAGTGATGTCGAGGTCATTTGTCGCTACAAAACGAAAAGTCGTGTGTCTCCAATACCGCCTGTCTGCAAAACTGCGGACATTTACTAACAAAACACTTAATGCATATGAATGAGGGGAAAGAGCAAGCATTAGAATTGTGTGAATGGTTTATATGGCACTTAAAGTTTGCTCCTCATTAGAGCTAATGGCACACACATCCATCCATATTCATCAAAGTAGGAGGGGAACGAGTGAACGGAGGAGATGAAAGGGTCACCTGTGGCAGGTGAAGAGATGTGGTCCGTCTCTCCATCTCTCTCTTCTCTGTATCTATCTCTCAAGCTCCAAGCACAACTTCACCAGCTGATGCTAATGATGTCCCTCCTACTCCATTTCTCTCAGGGAGAGCCGCAACACGCACACACACACACACTCATCTTCCTGAGACTTTAGCATTCTATTTCTATGGTTACCTGTAAGAATAATAATAATAACACTAATGGCTCTATTTGGCAGGGCCTTCTCATTCCGCTCGAGTGGCAGAGATCAAGGGATTGTTTATCTTTAAATGGACAGCTGAGGCAGGAAGGGACTCAAGTCAAGCTGTGATTGAGCATATCTATTCAAGCGACAAGGTAGCGCTGAGATGAATCACTACTGGAGAGGTCCTATTGATTTAATTCTTGCAAAATGTTAAATAAAAGCATTGTAATCTAATAACAATCCATGATGTTGTTCAAATTTCATGATTTGAGGCTTTGTACGAAACTGCCCAGTCCGTCAATCACTTAATGCACATTTATTTTTGTACGAAGGCATGGTGGTTCCAGACGGCTTACAAGGCACCACGCCTGATCTCAATGTAGAACAAATTCAAGTTTTAGACATATCCAAGCAAATATTTAAAGGGATAGTTCACTCAAAAATGAAAATTCTGTCATTCATTACTCACGCTCATGTCGTTCCAAACCCATAAGACGTTTTTTCATCTTTGGAACACAATTTAAGATATTTTTGATGAAATCCGAGAGCTTTCTGACCCTGCAAAGACAGCAACGCAACTATAACGTTTAAGGCCCATAAAGGTAGTAAGGACATCGTTAAAATAGTCTGTGACATAAAATAGATGTGACATCAATGGTTCAACTTTAATTTTATGAAGCTACGAGAATACTTTGTGTTCAAAGAAAACAAAATAGCAATTTTATTCTACAATCTCTTCTCTTCCATGTCAGTCGATGCACGTTCAGGACAGAACCACGATGCAAGGTTGAACCACTGATGACACATGGAAATAATCTTAATTGTGTGTTCTGAAGATGAAAAAAGGTCTTACAGGTTTGGAACGACATTATTTTCATTTGCACATGGCAAATACCTAATGTACTTTTTTATTATTCTAATTTATCTCTTCGTATACATGGAATCACAATCGAACATCAGGCATTTATGAAAATATTTTCTTCTCATTTTTCTCATCCAGGATGAAAACAATGAGTATGGAATGAAAACGACTAAAGCAAGATTTTCCTGTCGAGTGTACATCTGGCGTCTGGAGAGTCCTGCAGTTGTCTTTTTTTCATACACTGTTGAGAGTGTCATTGTCTGCTGGGTAACAAAAAAATGCCCTCCGAGTTTACTGCTCTCATTTGCTCTTTCACACACGAGCGCATATGTGTTTCTATATATGTAATCTGTCATCTCCTCTGCAGTCTGCTTTGAGACTGATTCTGCAGGGACGCTGGAGGAAGTCTGGGGAAACTGGGACAAATATCTGCCACAGACAGCTTGATTCTCTACACCACAAACCAACTATTCTTGTAATGGGTATGAAGTTTGCTTAAAGCCTGTGTGCACTCTTTCACACTCGTTCTTTTTGCTTTCCCCTTGAACCTTCTTTTAAAATAAGTTTTTTAAACCACACTTTATAGATTGTATAGCCTCAAACCGCCCACAGTCTGTTCATGGAGTATCTGATGAAGATTACACACAAAACTGCAAACTTCTCTTCTATTTTTTCTTGTGTTTTCTGTACAGTCGTTCACGGAAAGGGCCGTGCCATCTGAATGATTTTTTTCCACAGCGGTCTATTATTGTGGTATAATCTATTTTGGATAAACCCGCTCTTAAATGGCATGTAAAAACAAAAAAGTGATTGATCGCTTTATATGCAGGTCTTTCCCTGTCCAAGTAGGCTGTTCTTGGCCAGAATGAGCTGCAATGTGGACTAAACTTTAAGCCTTTGGTCAAAAGTCTGGCAGATGAGATTAAGTGACACATTTCTAACATTGATTTTTAACAAGTAAAGGAGCTGAATAGACTTCCAACCCAAAAAGTGAGATAATGAATGTGATAAATTAATAATAAAATCATCTTTGAAATCAGGAAAATGTGGTCACGATTCTTACCCTTGCTGTTTTCCTGTGAGAGAATGTTAATTAGGTCAACCTGCTGATCATGTGTGTGTGTGTGTGTGTGTGTGTGTGTGAAGCCTGAAGTCTCAGGCCAAGCAGCACTGGAGCTTAACTCAGAAATCCAGTTGTTACCTGCACATTGAGCAGCTCTTGGCTGTCTTAGTGCAACTCCTCCTAGTAAAGGATAATTCACCCAAAGATCTTGTCATTCACTCAGCCTCAAGCCGTTTCAATCCTGTATGACTTTATTTTTTTCTGTGGAACACAGAAGATGAATCTTAACAAATATACTATTTTCAATTTAATGAAAGGTAATGGCATTTTTGTTGACTTTATATCTTTTGCTGTCAATATTGGAGTGAATAACATTTTTAGTGATATTGTAATGTGTTTAATGAAGTCTCTTATGCTTACCAAGGCTTCATTTATTTGATAAAAAATACAGTAAAACACCAATACTGAGAAATATTACAATTTAAAATAATTGCTTTATTTAAATATATTGGGATTCTTTTTTTATTTTTTTATTCCTTTGATGGCAAAATTGAATTTTCAGCAGCCATTACTCCAGTCTTCAGTATCACATGATACTTCATAAATCAATTTAATAGCCGATTTGCTGCTCAATTAATATTGCATCCTTTCTGAAGAGAAAAAAAAACTGAACCCAACATTTTTAAAAGGCAGTGTCCATACGAGTTGTATTTATAGTGATTTTTTGCCACAGAAGAAATAAAGTCATACCGGTTTGGAATAACATCAGGATGAGTAAATTAGATATTTATTTGTTTGAGTGTCTATCCCTTTAAGACCCACCACACTAATGAGGGTCCCAGAGGGACACTTCTGAACCGTGTTTAAACAGTCCAGCCACTAATCCTTAATCTACAAACATGGTACCTGAACTTTGGCCTTACTTGTACCAAGCACCATGGGTAAATTGAGGGATGGAGCCGGAGAGAGATGGTCGAGAGAGGCTGGTTTTATTACTGTACTTCTGTCCCTTAGCAACTGTGGGAAAAGGGAAAGTCTCACCCTCAGGGACACGTCAACGAATGGAGGTGACGATTCCAGGGCTTGAAGAGAGCTGAAAAGAGAGTATGTAGGTTAATGCGCTCTCACTTTCTTTCTCACTTTTTCAATGTCTCCCGCTCACCCTTTTCCTCTTTTTCTCTCTATCACAAAGTCCCACCCTCCTACCACCCCTTCTAGACCTTCGCTAGTGCCGACACCATGCGCAGCTGTCGGGTGATTGATGTCATCTCTGAAATCTGTCAAGAACTCCCTTCTTTCGTTCTATCTAAAAAGACAAAATAACTTCTCTCGAACGCAGCAGGCTCGCCTAAGTATCGCCCATTTATCTTGACGCCTCACAGGTTGTGGTAAACCAGGAGAATTTATACCATAGCATTGGGATTATTTTGTACTGTAGATAAACATCTAAAATAAGTGAATATTTCTGAAAAACTTTTTGCTGTTCCTTTCAACAATGACAGACCTTTCTTCAAGTGAATATTAATTCCTTTCACTCTGGAAATCTGAATTTCATCAAGGCCGCTCTTAATCCGTGTTCTGAGGAGCTGAGTGCGTATTGACAGAGCTTAAGATTCGGTAGGTTTACACCTCGCTCATTTAAAAAGCTGTCCATCAGGGTGTTTATTCAGCGAATGTAAATTCACCCCCAATTACCATTCAGTTCCATGCAGCTTTAAATCCCCAAAAAAGAAATCTTCATCCCAGACAATTCAGATGGTCACAATAACTTAATCCCGAGATAATTAAGACAAGTCTGGTGAGGACAGTATTTCGCATGCACAACACTTCAAAAGAGATGCAATTTATTTTTGTTAAAGTTTAGTTTTTTTGTTTTACCCCCTTGATTTGCATTTTTTTCCTCCTGTCACATCCTTATTATCCCAAACTCTTGTCACATCCTTTATGACTCACTGTGATTTAGAATCTTCCCTTAATTCTCTGTGCATCTGGATTTCTTCTTTAACGTTATATCTTTGTGATTTAACCATGCATGGTGTCACCTACATCGTTCTACACTACTGTCCAAAAGTTTGGTAAGATTTTTTAATATTGCTACATTTGTTCGATCAAAAATATAGTTAAAACAATAATGCTGTGAAATATTATTACAAAAGAAAAACGTTTTCTATTTGAATACATTTTAAAATGTAATTTCTTCCTGTTTAATTCCAAAGCTTTATTCCAAAGCTGAATTTTCAGCAGCCATTACTCCAGTATGTATTGTCACAAAATCATTCAGAAATCATTCACATGTACTGATTTAGTGTTCAAGAAACATTTGTGTCCTTTGTGAATACAAAGTCTTAATATCTTTCAAAAATAAATTATATATTATTATTTTACATTTTTATATTATAATATTATATATACAATATATATATATTGGTTATAATGACGACCTCATTTCCACATTTTACAACTCATATGACTACACCATTAATTTTCCCTCTGAAAAAGCCATTGCGAGAAACTACACGACTCTTCATTCATTCATTCATTCATTCATTCATTCATTCATTTTTCAGTCACATCAATGTTTTCATGCCCAGACAGAGTAACAACAGCCAGACCGTGGTCAGGGGAGTAACAGATCTGATGTGTACTTGGAAGGAAAGAGAAAGAGGAAGGCAGCGGAGACGTTCGAGGCCTGTGTTTTCTCTGTTCTCTGATTGGGGGGCAATGGGCAACAATTAGAGTTTTAGTGTGATCATCTCTTTTGGAAAGCAGCGACGAGACAAATGTGGAAGAGTTATTGTAAGAAAGAAGAAATGAGGGTGGATACAGACTGGAAAATACTGTAGAGGTAAAGCGTGGTTGAATGATTAATGCATTACATTTACATTTATGCATTTAGCAGATGCTTTTATCCAAAGCGACTTACAGTGCATTCAGGCTATACATTTTATTTATCAGTACATGTGTTCCCTGGGAATCGAACCCACAACCTTTGCGCTGCTAACACAATGCTCTAACCACTGAGCCACAGGAACATGACATAATGCATGACATAAAGTATATGTCATCATAGGATAGGCTGCACATCTGCCCTGATCCACAACAGCACAGCTAGGGTCTAATATGTTTCTCTCATCTACACAAATTCATTTGTCATTCTATGTTGTCTATCATAGCATCATAACAAAGCTAACCAAAATAAAATCATATGCCTTTGTTCAATAATTAAAAAAACAAAAGGGACGTGGGATGTGACTCAAGATAGATTAGATAGATAGATAGATAGATAGATAGATAGATAGATAGATAGATAGATAGATAGATAGATAGATAGATAGATAGATAGATAGATAGATAGATAGATAGATAGATAGATAGATAGATAGATAGATAGATAGATAGATAGATAGATAGATTTGTTTTTTTCAATATCGTACAGCCCTAATCCTTGCTTTAATGCACTCTCTCCGTCTCTTTGTCTTCAGGAAGTGAAGCACATCCTGGGATTCTACCTGATTGAACCTGTCCTTGAGCATATTTCCATGCAGACCGACTCGCCCTGAACTCCCTCCCCGCCTCTGTTCACCCCTGTCTGGCCTGTGTAAATAAGTCATCAATGGCTGTAGAATAGACGTGTTATTCAAAAAGAGAGATGGCCGAGGAGAGGAAAGAAGAGGACAGGTGGTTATTAGAGGGGAGGGAAGGAAAGAACTGCTGAGACCTGCTTCCGTTTGTTCTGACTGTAATTACCGGAATCGTTATGCCCGTTCAAACTGAATCCAACCACCTGCCCACTCAGAAGTTGATTTTATTTATTTTTTTAAATCAAACTAAACAAATACTTTAAGACTGTAATACTGTAAATATACTGTAAGACTATCATTAAGTAAATTAAACTAAATTAAGTAAGAACTACTAAGCAGTTAAAACATGTTTTTTTTCCTCTCTCTCTCTCCTTACTTTGCCTTGGGCACCAAGTGAGCCAGGAATGCCACAGTGCTCCTCAAAATACAGAGGTGCCTGTCGCTTCTGGTAATTCAAATTTAATCTGACAGGAAACAGACAATTGCTTGGAATTGGGAATGAGACATGTCCGTTTTTGTGGATATATAGACATATATAGAAGGGAAGGAAAGGAAAGGTAGAAGACCAAAGATTGACAAACGGCTCACTCACTAGTGCAGGCGACAGATGGAGGGTCAGAGAGGGCTCTGTAGTAGCCGTCCTCACAGTCACATCTCCATGAGCCCTCTCGGTCGTTATAACTGTGTGCGGGACAACGGGAACACTGAAGATCCTGAGATGAAGACTTGTAGAATCCACGACCACAGGCTGGATGGTGATGGAGAGAAAGAGAGAGAGAATTAGCATGTGTTCACATTTTTTATCATCTAGTGTTTGAATCAGACTGCCCCTTAAGCATTCTCATAAGAAAGAAAGAAAATGTCTCTTTAATATCTCAACTGTTTCTTCTCAGAATCTCAGACCATGGTCATATGTATATCTTCTAGGGTTTTAGAAGAGATCTCAACATTTGCAATCAAAAATCTGAGATTTTAACATGAACTACTAACTTGAATACAATTCTTATTCAATTCTCCCAGGAGCAAATGATCAGATCAAAAATATGCAAACCATATGAATTTTATATTTACAGCCACTGTTGTATAAATAAAATAAAATAAAAAAAATGAAATTTTTCAAATGTTGTCTTGGTAACTACCTGGAATTAAGTTTAAATTGAAGTACTAAAATTACTAAAACTAAACTGAAATAAAGATTTATTAAAGATACATATACATTTAAAAAATCAGTAGCTAGTAAAAATGGCAAAAAAACAATACATTTACTCAAACTTAAAGTGAATTAAAACAAAAACGAATTATATAAAACTAAAAGTTAATTAAAAACATTAATAAATATATAATATGTAAATAATACTAAAATAGCACTGTCTATAGCAGGAATTTTGTCAACAATTGTCCTTTTTTTCTCCTAAGATGTTTTAAGACAAGATGATGCATTACAAAAACAATCATTAAGAAATATGAAAAGATCAAACTCTGAACACTAACATTTTCTGCTGGGTCATTACAACACACTGAGTCACGCATATGTAGCATCAACCAGGGGCCTAATATTCCTGATCACCCCAAAAGCACTAGTATGCTTGCCTTTACACCACCTCTAGCAGTCAGAAATGTCCTAGAGGCAAGGTTACTGTGGAAAATAGGAAACTTAAATGGATTATTTCAGTATTTCACCTTTTATGAGGGGAAAAAGGACATCCCACAGGCAGCCAGGGATCAGAGACAAAGCAGAAATTAGGGCCAGATCGCTTTAGGCTATGCACAAGAATCACCCTCACACGTTCCAATGACAACGAGTCATTTACTCCCACTCTATATTTCTTATGCCCATATGGGCTGAATTGCCAATGAAGCATCATAATCATATATTACTATTTGCATTATAATTAGACAACATTAAATATCTAATACAATGATTTTTCCATTTTATTTAGTTTTCATGACTTTATAATTCATCACTAGATGGTGTTAATTAACTTAATTTAATTAAAAAAATGCAGAGAGAACAAGTCTGGGGTGATTCCACAGGCTGAGGTATTTTCTTGTTCACATCAGTAAGCAAAGAGAAATAAGCTATTTTCGGTTTGGCCTTTTGGTCTGGCACTGCTGAGAGCCACTAATCCACACTTAGCAGCTGTTTGCTTAAAACCCCCTTCAGCCTAAAGAGGGAATCGGGCCCACATGATTTTTCTTAAACCCCAACCACGCCCGCATCCCCTGGATAAATATTACTTTGTTCACAGCTATGCATTTTAATGATTATTACCAGGGACACAACACTGCTGATTATCAATTCCAAGCCCAGTTTTTAGATCTCAGTAGTTGCATTATTGTTTCAAAGCCTTCAAAAAGTGGAGAACAAATCCTGCAGCTTTCTGCGACAAGGCTAAAATGGAGATTGCACAGGAGGTCGGCCGATTTCCTCATTTTAAACACCACCTTGTTGAGATGGGGGGTGGCTGAGGGATACGGTATCCCCATTTAAGCGACATGAAAGCCCTGTCACTGTGTATTTAGCTCAGAAGCATGGCATGGTGTGGCTGTGCAACGTAAAGAACAAGAGCCTTCTGAGGCCGAGAAGTGGAGGAAAGGGATGTGATTTTATCTGGGCTCTTTCTCAACCAGTGAGGACTTGTAATTGAAAGCAGCAAGTCTAGTTCTTGTTGTAAGGAGGTGGTGCTGGCAAAGTGTACCGTGAAATAGCCATGGTTTAATGGTATTCAGGTATTTTTCCATTTAGGATGCATTTAATTGTCTTGACTCATTTTTCCATGTGTAAATTAAAGAATTACACCAAAAAATTAAATAAACATGTTAAACAATATATGTGTAGTATCACAACATAAAGTATTAAGATTACTTTCCATATATCTATGCAGTGTTGTCTCTGAACAAGGGATTTCAAACCATCGGAAAAGAGAAGAAAAGGAGAGGGAAAATGAACAGGAAAAGAACCAGAAAAAGGAAATGCTGAATACAGGAGGAAAAGGAAGGGACAGTAAAGTAAAATAACCGGTAAAAGAAAATGTAAGAAATAAATAGGAAAAAGAAGAAGACAACTAAGAAAAGTACAAAAACGGAAAATGAAACAAGGAAAAAGAAAAGATAAGGAAGACAAACAGGAGAAAGTACAAGAAATGTAAGAAAATAACAAAACTGAAAAGGAAAATGAAGGGAAAGGAAGGCAAAGAAAGGGGAAATGGAAAAGGAAAAGGAAATGGAAAAGGAAAAGAGACAGGTACTGGAACATGAAACGCAAGCAAAAGGAACAAGAAACGTAACAGGAAAAGGCCAAGTAAGGAAGAGAAACAAGAGAAGGAACAAAACAGTAAGTAAAGAACAAAACAGAAAAGAAAAGGGACAGGGAAGGTAAGGTGAGCAACGGGAAAATGAGAAGGAACAGTAGAGATAAGGCAAGGAATGGAAACAGGAAAAGAAAAGGGCAAAGGGAAGGAATGAATGAAAAGATGATGAAAAAAGAAACAGGACAGGAAAGACAGAAACCATTTTCCTGGTAAGTTGGTGTGTCTGTTAGTTTTAGTTTTCAGCTCTGAGCCGATCTGTATGGGGAAAAGATCCCGTCTGAGCCCGAGAGCTCAAGACCTGTCTCTGGGTGCGCACCGGCTCTCTCATGAACACACTAAGATTAGCGCCATCACAAATCACCAAAACAGGAGGACTCTCGACTGCCGACTCGACTGGCTTTTTACGTCTCTGAAGCGGGGGCGGTTTATTTTTACATCTGTGTGATCAGGATTTGTTTATCGCGGCGTCTGAGAAGCCCAAGTAACCCCGAGTTGTTTACACAAGCAACCAACCAGCAAATTAGGCCTCAAATCAAATGTAGGGCTGACACGGGGGCCCGCCTGAGAACCTGTCTCCACTCCACCTCTCTGGTTTTACTATGAGTGACATGAACAAACACGGCCATTTCTGGGGCCCAAATTCCTGCCCTCCCAACACAGATGCGCAAATACTGGCGCTGAACTAGTCAAAAAACACGCTACCATTGTGCTAACGCACTAACCCGCCACCGCAGAGATAAATGATAGCTTTGTTTTCTCCTTCCTGACAGCTTTATTTCTGTGGGAGAAAAAGATGAGGCTTGCCCAATTATGCCTCCTTCTGCCATGCTGCATAATGTCTGCTAGCATGTAATCATGACTGAATTAGCGCTACATGACCCTGTGTGCCAGCGGCTCTTGAGAGCATGCTAACCAATCTATGAAACTGACATTGAGACGATATCCTCCACTTAACTGCCCATTTCGGCTCTGAATTGAAAACATGTTCTGCCAACATAACCGCTTGGCTGCTGAAAGGAAAAACACTAGCTTAGACGGGTTTAAAAAGTTTGCTGGAGGACTTGGTGAGCACAGGCTTTATTCGAGCTGCCACTAGCATGAAGGCAAGCTAATGGGATGTGCTTGTTGACATGGGCACGCAGAGCAGGCAACAGCAACCTCATTTACTGCACAAAGAAATTAGTCGGCCCCTTAGAAACACAGGTTGAGGTTAAACAGAACAACAGAGAAAGAGATTAAAACAGCCTGACATTCCTCCCAGAGTCTTTAGCAGGCGGCGAGTGCCAGCGTCGCTAATTTACCTTTCAGTGGTCAAGCCCTCTGGTTCAGCTAAAGGGAAAAAACAGGTCTCCAAGCGGTTCTTACATGGCACTGATAATGCAGGAAGACTTTGCCTCTTAAATATCTCAATCTCTAATATGTATTCCGCACAAGAAAGTCCCACAAAAAGCATGTGTAGACATTTGTAACGAGACTTCGGAAGGGTAGATACTGATTTCCTCAAAATCAGCTTTAGCACTATTTTTGGCCTTTGCAGCAATAAATCCCTCCTCATTTTTAAAGACTTAGACGAGAGATGTAATAGCAACCCAGAGGTAAAATTCAAGACAATGTCCAGCTGAACTGCACAAACTGCTGACTTGTCTAAAATTAGCATATTGATTAGGAAATTCTCTAGGGAGGGTTAGGAAATGTCTTAATCACAGGCTTTCCTAAAGGAAGTGCTGGTTTTTCTCTTGGTCTTGTGCAGTCAGTTATTTTCTCTTGTTGGCTTTCTTTCGATGAATTTCCTATAAAATTCTGGGCTGCCCTTTTTAGACCTCAGTATATTATTTTCTGATCTCAGGCTATGTTCAGAATGGAACAGTAGTTTGCTACTAACAGAATACTGCATAGTACACACATTGTACTGAAAAACAAGTGCGCTTAATTGTATTGAATATTTACTTGTAGTATATTTTTTGGTGTAAAAAGCATCAAAAGTATATATATATATATATTGTACTTACAGATTATAAACAGGGCACATAATTGTACCTCGAGAGAATACACTTTCATAACAATGATTCTTAACACACAAGTACACATTTAAAAAGTGCACTTTGTAATAGTCAGTAGTTTAGTTTTTTCATTTGTTCAAGTTTTACTTTATAGTTTTACTTTATTTATCACCTTTTTTTAAATGGAGCTGCAGTTAATACACAGAGCCGTAGTTCACTGACAAGCTACGCGATATCGCGTTCATAATCGAATACGATTCATCTGCGATATTGAACGCGATATTGCCTAGCTTGTCAGTGAACTACGGCTCTGTGTATTAACAGCAGCTCCTTTTGAAAACAGGTGATGGAGATTTACCGCCAATCACGGAGCCGGCTTTACTGACGGGATGCACATGATAATCACATGCGATTAATTACACAGCCCTACTTTATAGTAAACTTTGAATAATTAGCTATATTTTAATAATGTTTGGTTATGCTTTAAATCAACATGCAGTTAATGTTGCATTTAGAGAGCACAAATTATTCGAAAGTGTATTATTTCCATAATAAGTACTTTTATTTTTCAGAGGTCTGCATTTTTAAAGGACTTTTTAATTGTAAGTGAAATAGTTTATAGAATATTATTTAACTATAAATGTTTCAAGTATTATGCCACCTTATTGTCACATGACCTCGTATACGATATATTATCGTTTATGAGTGACGTCCTGCTATCATCTTGGAAACAAATAGGTAAATGTCTAAACATTTGACATTCAAATCAAATAATGAGTTTTAATAAACAACTAATTAAATTCCATCACACTGGTAACGGAAGGTCAAGTCAAGCTCATTGCATTGTGGGATGCAGTATCTCACGCAGCGTGCTCTGTTGTATATTGTACATTTTGGCAAATGTAGTGGGTCATCTCCATATTTCATATAGAACTTGCTCAAACTGTGCACAGCACACAAATAACATGTCTGCAGTATATATTAAGCAGCTTGCAAGTATGTGATCAAACTACATGAAAATTCTTAGAATTTTAGTTTATCTGATGACATCTGGGCATCTATGCGAGTTATCGAAATTATCTTACATTAATTATAGTGAAACTTCTTTCTGCCTCATGCTGTAAAAAATTAAACAAACAAGAAACAAAACAAACAAAAGATACTATTATTTCCACCCCTGATTAAAGCACTCTGAGAGAAACTAAAACCTTTCAAACTCACAGAAAGCCTGTTGCCATGCTGTCAGCCCTTGTGTGGCAAGCATTTTAATCTTTCCCCCTAAGAGGGCTAGAAATCTACCCAACTCCAGGAAACAGGCCGAGGGTACAAAGGAAAGGGGAAGACTCAAAAGGCAGCAAGAAAGCAACACACCAGGATGGGGTCCGGTTTTGGCCCTGTAGCCTTTGCATTTCTCCTACAACTGCTAGACTGAGACGGGGAGCCGTAACGGTTACAGAAAAGCTGAAAAGTTGGACTAGAGGGTTGTGAAAATGTCAGATTAAAATGTTAAAAGAAGGATCTTGTTCGGCGCTATTCGCATAGTGCCCCACGCATTACTGGGAGCGAACAGGTTGGATTAGGGGTGTGTTCCTTTACATGCAGACAAGAATCTCATTCATGGCAGCTACCTGTGTGGAGGAGAGATAAGTAGCTTTCCGTCAGAAACAAAGAGAAGATTAGCATTCTCTTACACTGTGCTGAAGGACACACCAGGATGCCCTCTGAAGCCCTCAGAGAGGAAAAAGAAAGACTTGTGAAGAAAGAACAGATCAAAGTCTGTCAGAGTCCTCTCCTAAATATAGTTAAAATGTTAGCATCATGAATCGTGCCAAAAAACATCTGTTCGCTTTTTTTAAAAAAAGTCACATCAGTGCCGTACATGTTCATTTTAACAATAGATTCACCTGTTTTTTTTTTTTATTAGGTCTATGAATGAAACACTAATAAACAAATGTAGTTGTGAAAGGGTAAAAACAAACACTGAGGAAAAAGCTCTGGCACAAACCTTCAGGAAAAGCAGCTGTTAAAATCATTTGCATGCCACTAAGCTAAATACATTTTACGACATGTAATGCCATCTTTTGTGCACAACACAAACACACAACAATGCTTCTCTTTTACATGTATATTTTAAACAGAATAGGGAAGGAACGTTATATCTCTGCAATTACTGCTGAATGCATTATGCTTTGACAGTCACATTTGTGTTGGCTGGAGGTGGACATCGTCGCTGCCAAGAAGAGATCTTTCAACTTGCTCCTCGTTTCTCATGTGAGGCAGACTGCAAATAAATGTGATCACGCTCTAAATACGGCCTGGATGGACATAGAATTGTGGCAAAATACTGAAAGAAGGGATCTGTAAAATGTTATTGCTGTTAAACAGACCAAAAAAGGGAGAGATCCATTTCAGTTAAATACAACAGCTCAACTCATCCCAATAGCATCTGCCCAGATGGCTTTCCTGGCACATGATATGTTCTGTGATAGCAGAAAAGAAGGAAACATGAAATGTCACTTTTACAGTGAAAAGAAGCGCTTTTAGAACAAAGCGGCCTTTAAGGAAAAAAAGGTTTTGGGCTTTCACCAGAATTTAAAATGCCTCAGGTGAAATGCTTCCTTCCAAGTGTAAATGCTGGTTGCTTGTTTGCGGCTGATTGCAAAATAAAAAATGGAAGCATATCCTGAGGCAACCGCACTTCCCCTTCCACGTCATTCGGCCAGATTACTGCATTGATTAGCAAATGGAAAACAAAGAAATGTTAACACTAAACAAACAATGCCACAAATCATTAGCTACGTTTACATGCACCAGATAAGACTTTGGCTCTACAATTCTGAAAATGTGAATCAGATTGCAAAGAATCTGAAATTGGATTGATTTGTTCATTTTGACAACTAATTTTTATTTAATCTTTTTATTTCAACAAAGATTTTGTGTGTGTTTATGAAGTGCTGAAGTGAAGCACAGCTGTCACCGTGGTAAACAACCCCAAAATGTGGTCTTTTCTTAAAAGATAAAAAGCAAAAGCTCTTCTTAAGAACACTATGACCATAGCTAATCGGATCTAAATCAAACCTCCACCATCAGCAAGTTATCCCTGACACACTCCGAGACACACAGTCTGAATGACTTTGCAGCTTTGACAGATGTGACTAAGTGAACGCACAATTGCGAAACCGCAGAGGTCCCTCATTATGAGGCCAAACACAGCCGTGACCCATCCGAACCTGCACGGGCACACACCCATTTGAACAAACGCACATCCACCACGCTCTATCCCTATAGAGAATAAATGATACAGCACTCAATCAAGTCCCAGCATCACCGCTGGTGATCCATGAAAAACTAACATGCGGCTCACATTTCTATCTTCCAATAATTATCTCCTCAGACAAACGATCGTTTCATGTAGTCTTGATTACTGTGCCGCTCGTAGCTGTCCCCACAAAAGTAGAAGAACAGCATGACTTTCTAATTTTATTGATTCTTCTTTGGCACAATGTGTTCACTTCGAGTTACATTCAGTAATAACTTGGCTAAGAGACAGCGCTCTGTGTGTGTGACATTTCTTCTCCTTAATCTCATTTTATGAGCAGGAGAGAATTTAGTCTGCTTCTCATTAACAAACAGCATCCCGGCCCCAGCAGAGCACTGCGAATGCAGAACGATTTCGAATGTGAATTTGGAAAGCTTCAATAAGCATGCTATTTGTTTAAACATTGATCTCGGAGGATTCGATCGTAAAAGTGCAAAGTGACTTCCGAAAAACATCAAATTAGTGATGCCTTTTATGCAAACACGGTTTATGTTTATTTTAAAACTTCTCATTAATTTTATCCTTTTCCATGAGTGCTTCTGTTAATTAAACTGCAATTATACTGAAATAAATTATTATACAAGTACAAATAAAAATAAGCATTTCAGTTATAACAAAAATGTTAAAATAATAATAAAAAATATGATTTTATTTTATGTAAACACGGTTTCTTTTCCATGAGTGCTTTTGTTAATTAAACTGCATTTATATTCTGAAAGAAATTATTATATAAGTACAAATAAAATAAGGATTTCATTATATATATATATATATATATATATATATATATATATTTATTTTATAGTTTAAATAGTTTAAAATAGTTTTCTTATTTTTCTATTTACATAATAATATATATTATAAAAAATTATTCTAAGTACTGTATACAAAGTTTTGCCTATTAAATTAAATCCACCTAACATCCTTAACTTCCTTATTCTTAAGATCCTGTAACTTTTAGTCTTATGTATATAATGACAAAACATCAAATAACAAATAACCAGCCATTTCCTGTTTTATACTGTACACAAACTCAGCTTTGATTTTGCATGGGAAAGTGCAAAACATGAGCTTCCTCAATCCAACAGCGTTAATCACGTAATTCCTGTCATGTTTAATACAAAACTTCAGTTCAACACAATAAAGCTGAAGTGACTCAGCAGAGAAATCTCTTTTTTTTGACTCAGCAGGGAAATGCAGCATTACACCAACGCACATATTTAGACAGCAAAAAAAAAAACGCTGAAGCAATGCAAAATAAATGTAAATAGCCAGGAATCTTTGTCAATTCGCTGGTAACGCTGTGATTTCCGTGGTGTCACCGGGGTCGCTCACGGGCTGGGCATGGGGTCAGTGAATATTAACTTAATTTACACATGGTTGCAAACAGAGCAGCTTGCACAATGCAGGCCTGCCTGCTCTGCTTAGTAACGTGAGCGGATGAGCTGACAGGTCACTGCCAGGCTGGAAGATGGATGAGCTGAGCAGTTGACCCTTGGCTTGCCTGAGGAGCCAGCTCTATGGTTTCTTCCCCTCTGAACAAAGACCCCCTACCAGCAACCGCCCTGCTCGCAACTCCAGCAGCACTAACAGGTCCCGACATCTCCATCAACCCTTGCACACACATACACACACACACAAGCAGATTTTGATAGGCTTAGTCTTTTTAGCTCGACACACCCAACCAAACGCTCTTTTATGCACGCATACACACACTATGGGCGGCTTGCCCCCTTTAGCTGCCTAAATGCTGGCACACACACTTCTCTTTTCGAATTGCTCTCTGCTCATCCGTAATGGATGCAATTGGACAAGCGGACACTGTGTTAAAAGCAACAAAGCAGTCGTGTGTGTGTGTGTGTGTGTGTGTGTGTGTGTGTGTGTGTGTGTGTGTGTGTGTGTGTGTGTGTGTGTGTGTGTGTGTGTGTGTGTGTGTGTGTGTGTGTGTGTGTGTGTGTGTGTGTGTGTGTGTGTGTGTGTGTGTGTGTGTGTGTGTGTGTGTGTGTGTCTGTTCAGAGCAGCTTTGGCCCGAGGCGACCGGGTGAAAGTGATATGTGACCAGGTTGAAGGCCTTAACACTCAGTGAGCATCAGGGAGTGTCTGTTGTCAGAGTGACTCTCCTCTGGGAGAACGGCAGAGCAGGAGACTCAGCAGCTCAATCTCTCCCTAAGAGCAAAATCAATAACTTATTACATAACTGCACACTTTTCTCCTTTACAGAGAGAGAGGGAGAGAGAGACAACGGAAGGAAGGAAGTCTTAAGAGGCTTGTTCTAGTATGAAAATGTCCTTTTTTACTGTGCTAATATCACAACCAGGACTACAGAAAATGACAAGGGAGCCACTTGCTCCTATAATGGATCATTTAGGAGCCAAACAGCTTTGTTGACTAATTACAGAATCGCTAGAAATAGATGGTTGTCCAGAAGTGCTGTTGTCCATGCTCATGTTTAATCACAGTTATCTGCTGTGGTCTAGATCCAAGGGGATGCAAATTAAACGCTACAATTTATGCTTTACAATTGTTAGACTATCAGTTAGTGTAGAACAGCTGCAAGGCTGTGTATTCGACTCACTTGATTCAATTCAACCTTGTATTCTCTATTCTAGACAATAACCAATAAACCAATAATATAACATTTTACAACAAAACTGTTTAATAAGTACAGTATCTTTATTAACTATTATTAATTAGTTTAAATATTAAACTGTTATTAATCAGATCAAATCAAAGAATGACTCACAGTTCTGTCAGTGAATTCATGCAATAGCTGCATGAATCATTGAGTGAGTCTAAGTTAAACTAAGTTGCTTGTAAGTTCAAGACTATTTCATGAATATTGGATTGATTCAATAAAAAAAACCATTTCAAAATAGTCATTTGTCAAGAATCAGAAATCACTGCACAGTGTTCTTTTTTCATCTCGGAGAATTTATTTTATTTTATTTTATTTTATTGTGCTTTGGCAAATATTTTTTTCCACAGTCAAGAGCCTTATAATTGTTTTTATAAGAATCTAGTGAGAATCTAGTGCTTTAATTATAAATGACAGTTTGTTAATTGTTCGTCATTTTACCTAAGAACTTTTTTTGATCCAATGAAACAACAGGAAATGTGATTGCGAACATGAAGCCACTACAACACATCAATAACTGGACTGCCGCCAACTGACAGGCCTGACTGACGACACAACACAATGACAGCTCCGCTCGTGTTCAAAGCCACCTTCCATCTGACAAAACCGAGGGGGAAAAACAAACAGTGCTACGAGAGCACGCCGCTCTTCTCCAAGACTCTGGCTCGGGTGAGAAGGCCATTATCCATCAGCTGATGATTCTAACCCTGACAGCTTCAGACCCAACGGGTTTCCCCGAGGAACTCGCCTCCGTTTGAATAATTAAGCCCACTTACAGTTCTCTAACGGATGGCCGTTTGTAGCCTTTACTTTCACACCTTATCAATCACTTGTGTGTCAGGGCTTTATACAACCTGCCCGCCCAACTCCTGGTGGCATCATTTGAAATGCAAAGCATGGCCTTCACTGAGCCTGGGTCTTGCTCTTGCATCCCTCCACCCCAGCTACTTCAGCAGCTTGTCTCCACAGCTAGTACCCTCCTTCTGTGTTCTGGCAATCCATCAGGCTTTGACTAACTTCTGTCCAACTATTTGACATCTGGGAGATGGATGGTGTCAGCGCCTGCCGTGGCCAGTACCTCCTCCCGTTCGCATGTTAGCCAATGCTAGCTTGTTTTTTTCCCCTTAGAATAATAAACAGAGGCTTGCCTTGTAAATAACTCAGGTTGAGCAGGTCAACTATCGGTTAATATTAGGCATCTCTTTAGACAAGATACGGTTATTAATGTGATGTGATGTGACTGAGCAACATACATTCCAACGATTGTTCGCAAAAGCTTAACGAAAACAAAGATATCAATGTCTGTCTACAAGGACTCTTTTTCTGCTTCCAAAGGACTTAGTGTCTCCATTTTCTCTGAGTAGCCACTGTTGAACAGAGCTTCGCAAATGAATAGACGCTATTTTTGCTTGAGCTCTATGCAAATAAACTCTGGCATGCTGCTGAACACTTCAAATTGCTTTTTTTCCAACACTCATAACACTGATTTGTGTAACTGTGAGGAGCGGATCTCTGAAAAGCAGGAAGGAGTGAAGCCACGAGTGCCATGAAATGAGTTGAAGAGAGCAAGGGACGGAGAAATAAAAAGCTATGAGATAGTTCATCCAAAATGTGGGTGAGTAAATGATGACCAACATTTTATGTTGTTCCAAACCTGAATGACTTTCTTTTTTTCTGTGAAACACAAAAGTATAAATAAATGGGGTCATTAGACCCAAATAGCTCATTTTGTGTTAAAATAATTGATGACAAAAAGTTTATTTTTGGTTAAACTATCCCTATAAGAGCTGAGAGAGAGTTTTAGAAGTTTGACATTTTAAAAGATGGTGGCGTCCCAAACACATGGCACTTGTGGCTCAAGACTCATCTCAATGTTCAAAAGCATCCGCTTAGCTTGTGTTTACGTAGGAAAACAATTAAAATACTGTGCCAACGATTGCAAGAGTGTGTCGTACAAATGCCCACTTAAAGGAAGAGGAAGAAAGAAAAGGAAGGAAGAAATGAAAGACACACAATCCTCCATCAGGCATCTGATGAATGAGACGGTCAAAACACACATTTTCATGGCCCTCCTTAGGTTAGTTACCCCATTAAATTTTTAATGCAAGACATTTTAGACGTTATCCCGTATGCATGATTGTCTGTTTGTGTGCGTATCTGTATATAAATAGTGCAGATTTTATAACGGAACAAGGTAAGGTGGTGTAAAAACAGGAGCTTTTGAAGGCATCAGGGTCACAGTGCCTTGGCCGAGCCCCTGAGGGGAGGAAGAGAAAGAAAAAGACAGCGAGAGCTGCAACATGAGCTGTATACTCTTGGAAAGATCAGTCCTCCATATTAAAAAGAACCCTGTCACTCACAGGCCTTCAGCCCCAGATACCGTGCACTGCATTACTGTTTCTCCGGCAGAAGGGGAAAACACACCAGTATTTTTCAGTCTGGTTGGTGCTCGAGGGGAAACTCTGAACAGGCAATTTAATATCGGGAGGATTGCTAAGAGGAAGTGCTGATGCGGCAGTCTCATGCTCATTTTATTTAGATTAACTACAGCGGTAATATCACAGCCCCTCATGCCAGGAGCAATGCACAACTCATAAAGTGACAATGGAAGGGGGGCAGGAATCCAACTGGGTGACAGGGTTTGTTTGTTGCCGATTCGGAGAGAAACACGCAACATTGTTTTGAGGAATGTAAGATGGCTTTGTGAACAGCGATTAATTCTCTGGAAAAGCATTCGAGACTTTCTGAGAGTTCAGCGATGCATGCAAATTTCACTTTTATTTATTTATTTATTTTTTGCTTTGAGTGAGTAAAAAAATCCTGAATTTTTAATAGGTTAAAAAGGGTGGAATTGTAAAAAAGATATCAAACGCATCCTTTTTTAATGCTTAATGTGTGCCAAATAGCACATATTACATGGAAGCGCCATCAACTTTCTCCTTTGCTCCCTTTCTGGCTTTTGAAATGGCTTTCAGCTTTGCAACAACCTCTCAGCGTGAAGCAGCCTTGCCCATTTTAGCCTTTGATAACGTAATAGTGTTCTGAAGCACCCTTTACGTGATAACTTAATGATGCAGACGTGTATGTGCACCGCATAAAAGCTATCCAAACCTCCCGGAGAGATCTGTTAAACCATTACTGGTCTGCACACTTGATAATATATAGATGTGGAGGTGACCCAGATTGGTGAAAAAAAGGGTGGACGGCCACTTCAACCACACAAAACCAACAGGTCATCTCCCTCAGATCCTAATCATGTGTCATGTGACTGGCAAAAAAACAACATTTAGCACCATTAGTGACAGCGATGGCACTGGGACTGTTTTAGTCTTAATTGCAGAGTATATCAGAGGCAACTGTAATTGTGTTTCCAGTTCGGACACTTCCTAAATAACTCCGGGGCTCCACTGTTTGTTTTCTCTTTCTGTCTGGGTCACTTGAAAGGTCCGGAGAGGGACCGGACAACGGGCTGAACCTCCTCCGGACGCAGTGTCGTTTGCGAGCGATTGGTTTGGCTCGGCACCAAATGGAAAGAGAATAGGAGAGGAGAAGAAAGAGATCGGGCTGTTTCTGAGAGCAAGGCTGGAGTGCTAGTTATCATTTAATTCCAGTGTCAACATGCATAAGGCTATAAATTAAGAGCCCACAAATCAAACGACTAACAGGGATTGCAATTATTGTGCCAAGGATTTTTGCCCCCACATTTAATCCATCATTATTATCTCCGCCCAATAAGCATTTTTTTTTTTTTACTCTGCTTTTCTTTATTAATCGTTCGTCATCTGCTTTGTATTTTTCAGCATGGTTTGTTTTGTTATTGCATTGCTTTGCTGTAATTCGGATTAATTACATCGCATTGGGATACTTCTATGCTTGGGCACTCAGTCAAACAATTGGAACAAGGATTGTCTAGGTAAATGGACACATAAGCGAGTCTTACACATAATAATAACTTATTAATTGCTTCATTGTCCTTTCTTCAGTCTCGCGTAAGGTTAATCAGCAGCACTCTAATACATGCCATCAGATGTGTGCAAATGGAAATAAAGTACTCACGTTCACACGCATCTCCCTTCTGGTGAAATCCAGCTTTGCATATACATTTCCCAATGGGTACCAGCCACTCTCCTTCAGCGCTGCAGTGCATTTTGGGAGAGTTTTCGGCCTCCTCCTCTGCGTCACTAACGCATGTGCCCTCCACTTCCACCAGCGACGAGAACTCAGATCCCGTCACCGTATCTGGGAACGTGGCCAGGTTCTCAATAATCGACCAGCACTTCTTGTAATACACTTTGACGGAGACCAAAGCGATGCAGGCACCTACATCCTGAAAGGCCAGGTAGAAGCCTCGGCGGGTGAGGGGCCCGATTATACGCACCTCCGTGTTGAGCTTCATCTTTCTTTCCCCCAGGTCACCCTGAGTGAAACTCTCGTCTGCGGCTATAGTGTCAATTTTCACATACTGACTCTCCCTTATATTCCTGCCCACCTCCAAGTCGGTTTCCTGGTAGTACAAGTTGAACGTCTCCTTGCAAGAGCCAACCACCCCTGGAAGGCTGTTACAATCCCTCAAGGTAAACTTCAGCTCCACAAAAATCCTCTGGGCATCGCCCTTCTCAATCCAGTTAGTCCGTAGCCAATTGTTCTGATTTGGCTCCATGACCTGGCAGACCTGGTATGTGCGAATGGGTGTGTAGTTTTCATCCAAGCCGCTGATCTCTTCCCACTGAGAAAAAGTAAAAAGCAGTTAATCATCATTATATCGTGTGCTGTACTAAAATGCTCAGAACTAACCGCAAAGGAGAATCTTACAGCGTGTTAAAACTGGCCTCTGTGTGAACAAATGCACAACTCCTTGCTATAAGATGATCTACGTGAATTCATCTGCAGCCAGGTGCTTCATTTTTTTACATCTTTTGCATAAACTGAGAATTTGAAATGCCTGTCTTGTTGAGCGTTTTAAACTTAAAATATTTATTTTTAGTGATCTGCAATTATATGCAAAGTTTTGATAATTATTGGTATCTGTCGATCAAAAACACGTATAAGCACATAAAAAAATAATCTAATAAATGTATTGCAAAAATTAGGCTACTTCATTCCCAATAGTAACAACTACCAGTCAGAATGTTTCCAATTATAAACTCCATTATAAAAATGTTCATCTGTTAATTTTTTTTCAAAATATTAAAAAAAATGCGCTAGTGTGTGATGACATCAAAATGAAATGCTTTTAATTCAGTAAAAAACATTAATTTATATGACTCACCCCGACTGCTTTAGGTTACAAAAAGTAATTTTCTGGGCTTCTTTTAAACAACTTTCACCCGGGCTTAAATTCCATTTATGCTGGACGCGTGTTGTTTGGTTTCTGTTATTGTTTGTTTTAACTCATTAAAAAAGTTTTTAATTTGTACAAGCACACAATACTTTGACCTCAATTACAGCAAGTTTACAACTCATAAAAGTGAGCAGAGCTGACAGAAATTTAGTTAAATGAATAAAACCAAATATGTTTTTACAAAGATGAAAACATTTTTTAAGTAAAATAAGATTCAATGCACTCAAATCACGACTAACAACGTAAAACAATCTTTGAAAAATCTAAACTTTTTAATTGCTGTTAGTTTTTTAGTTATGACTTTTTAGAATTATGGTGTGCTCTAAATAATTGTTAAAAACGCCAAAGACTTACAAAACAACAAAACATCATAATTAAGAATATAAGTTCAGCAGAAAATCCCTCATTGGCCTTAGTTGAAGGACTTTCAAACAAACGCGTCTGTATTTTACGCCTTCCTTAAACCTTTTATAAAAACTAGTTTAGGATCGAAAAACAACTTTTAAAAGAAACAAAGCCGCCTTCGCATAAAGTAAAACCAAATGATCCATTGTTTAGCGTTTTAGAAACATTGTGATGTGGTGCATGCAAATAAAAAAACACATTATGCCACCACATAATTTAAGGTTGCACTCAAAATACTACAAGCAGTAAGCGCATTACAGAAGAGGTGAAAATCATAAATGTTTGCTGTAAAGTAGAAGTTGTAAAGTTTCCAGCTTACCCCGCTTGGAGGAGACGATATCCATTCCAGCTCTGTCTGCTGCGCCTTTGAATCCAGCAGGGTCACTGCCGACGACACATAAAGCGCACACTTACAATAATGCATCTTTAATTGTGATTAATGTCTGTCACACATCTCGCTCATATTCCAGAAGCATTTTACATCGCGAGCGAGCGCAGATACACACCAAATGTGAGAGAGCGCGCGAGTTTGACCCATTTTCAGCAGACAGCGGTGGAGATGCATGGCAATAAGCACCTCGCACCTCTGAAACCTGTGCGACACCTGTTCATGTGTCAATGTAACCGACGGGCACGCTTTCGCTTTTGGTGTAGATCGAGAAATCGGTAAAGTTCCTTCGTTTGAACCGTGAGAATATTATGCGGATACGCGCGCGCGCAGCGCAGGTTAAGAACGACTTCATCGCGTGCAAAATTAATCGCTGTTTTGTTATTTAAATGCATTTCGTTGAAGCGTTATCTGGTTTTGTATGACTAAAGGGAGCTGGTTAAATAATAAAATTAATAATTTGATTCAATATTGTAAAATAATAACTCTCAAAAGGGCATTTGCTGAGATCGGAACCTTAATTTAAGAAATAAATAACATCAATTTGATAAATAAATTCGTCATTGAGTATGTTCAGTAATCAATAAACCTCTAAGTGAACTACAGCAAACAGCCATAAGATCAACTGGATCTATCTATACCTTATAGCAACAGAATTGAATGATTCTTTAATTTTATATTTCAGCAAGGAGGCACATAGGACACCTTCGGCTTAGACTATGTAGCTAATATAGACGATGTTGATTTGTGATATACATATTTGCGGTGCAGACATGTAGAAACACACTGCTCTTTATACTAAATCTGTAGGCTACTCGATAACGTGGTAATAGCCTACAGAAGCACTTCTATTACTTAATTATTGCAGGTTTCTATCCCGGACAAATCCTTTTACTGCTATACCTGAAGCTGATCCCATGAATATTTTAAAATAATAAGCGTGATACATGTTGCAGTCAAGTTGCAGAATTGACTGTTTACCTACTGCCCGGTTGGTTAACAAAGGCACATCAAGCGAATCTTTTTCAAGTTTGGTGTTGCTGTTGTTTCTTTGCAGTAAATGGAAAGCACATAGTGTTTTCCGATTAAATGAGAACGTGATAATGAGGAGATACAGGGCTGTGAGGTTTAAGCTTAACCAGATAACATTGTCTATGGTGTTTAGTTGCGATGTGCAGTTCGTCTTCGTGTCTGATTAGCGAAAGTCTGTGCGTCAAGGAAATATACATACATATAAAAACATACTCATGAAACACAGTCAAGCGTATATCGATGCCTTGTGTGTGATAAAAAAAAGGCTGTCTGTTTATCTGTCAGACTGTCGATCCTACTGATTTGCTCGTTCTCGCGCTCGCGCTGTCAGGATGCAATGAAGGAAACTTTAGCACTCACCCTCTCTTGTGTTCTGTGCTATTCCAGTGTTCATATAAAAACATAATTGAAGGCAAGATATAGTCCACAAACACGAAACTGAGGTGCAAACCATGGTGCAGTTGAAAGTTGAATAAACAGTGTGCGCTTTTTCCAACGCGGCGTTCCCTTCCCATTGACGACGCTCCGGCAACCAGCTCTGGGTGAATAAAACAGCCGTCTCTCACTCAAATAGCATCGGCAGCTGAGAGGCGGGGCTTAGAGCATTCGGCGTGTCACTCATCTTGACTGACAGAGAGCACACCCACATTTAGCGCGCGAAAGGCTGTCGGTGGAAAACGCGGACGAATCATCTTGAAGCGAAGGCGGATCCTCGATTTTAGTATAAATCCTACAACGGATTCAGAAACTTTAAGATTAAATACTTTGTTGGACAATGTAGAAAGTCGTTTTATATCAAGAAAAATAGATACAATTCTAATGTCCGGTTCGAATTACTGTACTGGAAGTTAATACTTAAAACGCTATGTGTTAAATGAAAAGTGAAAACAGTGAGTAGGCTACATCAAAAAAACAAACTTTTGAGAACTAGTGATATACCTTTCCCTGCAACACCACTTGCACGGAAGCCTACTATATCAAGATAAGACTTGAACCTTGGGTAGGGCAGGCAAGCATGTCACGACATTCGAGGAAACGTTTATATTTGTCCCAAGTCATTGAAGAGCATTGCATCATCGGCAGATAAATCCTTAACAAACCTCATCATGTCTGTCGTGTCTGGCAGCTCTTACTCATAAATATAAACACATACTCATAGCTTGCTATGTCAAAACTTTGTTTAGTCACTAACAGCACATTACCGTTTGAGATGCATCAATATCAATATTGTCAAGCAGAAATCGTCTTTCTTACTTTATTTATTTATGTATTTTCAATTTTCCAGAGAATTCACATCTCACATAAAAATATAGGCCATTTGTGTACCTGAGAACATTTTATTTGCTTTTATGTTTGCTTGTATCTCTAGACACTTATTATTAAGGATTTTAAATAACTAGTTGACAAAACCAGGCTTTATGTACAAATATACTCCAAAGGGACACACATTAAGTTAAAACGATTAACACATTCACAAATTTAGCACAATTCATGAGTTGTTTATGTGTGTATTCCATTACTGAGGTCCAAACCTAGAAATTACAAATAAACACATTAATGGGTAAAAATAAAGTTGACAATAAACACAAACAGTAATAAATAAGTACAATTAATCAGTATTTAGTTAGTATTAGTATTTATTCATTATTTATTGGTATCAGTTTTTATTTTATCAAGTCATTTATTCCTTTATTATTATTTATTTATTCATTCAGGCCTCATATTCCATGACATTTATGACTGACAGACAATAAGGATTTTTCACAAGTGTTATTTCTTTGACAAATTTACACAGTGTTTTCTGAAAATTAAAGTTAAACTCTTGTTGATTGGCCAGTGAAGGGCAGGAGGTCTGTTAGGGATAAAGACACCGAGACAGACAAACACAGATAAACATTGACTGCTGTGTTTTTTAGAAGGTCACCTAATGAAGGAAAGTGCACTGCTGATTCTGGGCAATGGGTGTGGATGCATTGATTCATTATATGCATTACTGCTCAAGAAACATTCACCATGAAGATTGAGCTGCTGGGTTTTAAGCGTCGCCAAGGAATCGACATAAACACAAAGCACAATTAAAAAGTGTAAAGTTAATTTCCTGCTGCTCGGATGACTTGCCAAATCACTGATAAATGAAAGCATGAAAGGGACCTCATTACCCCCTGAACATATAATGCATTTGTTACAGGTCACTTATGAATCTCCATTTCCTAGAATGAGTAAAACAACTGTAATTATGCCCCCCAAATATTGATTAATAAACTCTGTGCATCACAAATGGAGGAAGGTAGACACGGACTAATTTCAAGGTTTATTTACCTCTGTTTTCTTATTCATTTTTGTGTTGTTGTTGTTTGGCCTGTTTATTATGCAAATTATTTATAATCCTCTTTACCCTTGATGCACGCTCCTGTGTAGCACATTTCCATGTTGCTTATTATTGGCTTATTAAACCAGCTTCAATTAGTAATGTTTTGGATGGACATATAGCCTATATCTTAAACTAGCTCAAATCAACCCACATGGGTGTGAAAACGACAAGATATTCAGCGTTTGTTTTGCTCTTATGAATATCATCGTCTGAGCTGGATTAAGCCGAGTGTGCATGTATGAATTCATGTTTGAATATTTATAATCAACAAAATGTTCATTAACATTCTCAATCAGCTGAGTCTCGAGTGATAGGGCCAGGCTTTCCAGGTTGTTCACATACTAGGTTGTTCACACATGCTGACATACTTCATTTTTGTTTAACTAAAGAAGAAGAAGAAAAAAATCCCAAATCGTCATATTGCATTTTAGCAGCCACATTCGTGAGTCCTCATCAGCTTCATGTTGCCATGGCATCAGTTAATTGAATTCTTTTGTTTGAATTGGGATTACACAGTAGTAGTCATATGGAGATGACGGTTTGCGTAAGCGAAGTTATACCTGATCTCACATAGAGCTCTTAGCTGAGCCCTCACAAAGAGCTAATCGTTTTAGAGGATACTTCATTCTGAGTAGGACTTTAGTGCGTCTTCGCTGGGAAGAATTACTATCCTTCAGTGATAACACTAACCATTATTGTCATTTTATCAAAATTCATTTGAAATGAAATGGCAGAGGTTGAGGGAAGTGTACTACTACTAAAGTAATATTAAAAAAATTACCTACATTGTTCAAGTGGTGGCCATGCACCACTATGAGGTCATACAAATGTTTATTTGGGACTAACAATAGCTTGATTCCAAAAGCTGCTGCAAACACGATGACCCTCAAGGGATACAACTTCAAACGAGTGAATTGACCACATTTATAAATGTCTGCCTACACTCAAGTGCTTGTAACCGACAAAGAAGGTGTGAAAAAACTAGGACATGACTTTTTCTAGGTGTTCTTATTATGTCTGATCTTTCTGGCATTTATTTGTGGCGTTTTTCACAGCACAAAGAGTTTAGACTAGATATCTTCATCAGCAGGCAATAACACGCCATCCTATTCTGTTATTTTCCTTCAGGACTGCATGTTTCTTAATCGTTTCTCAGTCAATCTGCAGCAGCTGAACAACTGAGCCAAAATAAATGGAGGGCCAGGCCAAAAGTACTATTAAATACTATAATGTATATTTTCCACGTGTTTATAATGAGAGTGGAACACCTTCAGAGCTGCAGGCTGTCGGCCTGATCCCTTCACTCAAGCTGGGTGGAGCACAGCCGGGCTGTCTGGATTCTTTGAGGGCTTGAAGGGAAAACCACCCAGAGATTTAATATCCAGAGGGACTGAAAGCTTGCTGGACGGATGGGCTTGGTGAGCACTCGCGGGAAATTTTTAGTCCTTTTTATAGGTTAGTAATATAGTGTCCCAACAGATCCAGACAAAATCGGGGGTGTTTAATATTACTCAGGGATTGTTGCGGGCTGACTAACATTCACCTTACATTGTCTACTGGTGTAATCACAGATCTAGACCTGTCCTACTGGTTATGTGGTGTAAGATGTTCTAAATTGTAAAATGATTAGGACACTTTTGGGGCTTCTCAACAGACCTGGCTGTGTAAATTGATGTTATATACGGTATAAAAGCAGGGTAGTTTTGGAGTTTGGAGTCAGTAAGATCTACATTAAATACATTACATTGACAAACTGTAACGGTATGAAATGCAGTAGTGTATATTCATATTTTATTTATGAAAAAATTCACATTCTTAATAATTGCATGTTTATATATAATTAAATAAATAAATAAATAAATAGTATTAATAAATAAATTAAACAAACCCAATTATATATTGTGTTATACATATAATATCCCATATATCCGGTCAAGTTCTAGATAAGTTCTGAGATTTTTTGACTCGCTACCACAAATGGCCTACCAGCTTTTTCAATTATAGATTGCCCTTTAGACTGTACACATTTTAGAAAAGCAACCATTACTTTTCAGGCTAAAGCGAACTGAAGGAATTTAATCATATCTCCTTTTACCCTTTTCAAAAAGAACAATTAATGAAATTTAACAGGTGCATCAATTTCAAACGTCTATTGTGGCAGGTCACTCCCACAGTGTTTGTCTAGAGGAAAGACACTGACACCTCATTTGTGTCGGTGAAAGCATGTTGCAGTGATCTGTCAGTTTAGACAACAAGGCTGTTTAACTCCACTAATTGTCAGAGTAACATGAAAAACAAAGCTCTTTTTATCTGTAATTTAATTATGTACAGAGCAACAGTCGCCATGCAGTACAAATCAGAGACAGAAGAGGGACTGCCTGAATCTTGAGCTATGTGAGTCTGTCACCAGAGGCGGCAATAAACTCCATGCATTGATTGATCTGCGCTCATTAATGTGAAGAACCAAAGCCTCCTCATGTTTCTTATGTGAGCATTATTATTAGTCAAACAAAACTGATTTAAGCTTTTAACCACAGCTTTTATTGTACTCAAAATGTGTGTGAAAGAGTGAAATCTGCAGTTTTGTCTACAGCATGGGGAGTTTATCTGTCATTTAGAAAGTAAAACATACTCTGTTTGGCTTTAAATACAGTTATTTGTCAGATGTAGCTTCCCCAGATGACTTTAAGACTCGTGTCCTGCCTCAGCGTTACTGTGAATTCACGTCACAGGCATGTATAAGCGCTATGTTTAACTGTGTCTTTAAATAAGCTCTTTATGGGGAGCTGTTCAGTTTACCCTGAAATGAAATATGTTTATGAAAAGATTAAAAACGATGAAAAAAAATTCAGTCCAAATTATATAATTCCACAGGCACTGCTCTCATGATTATCATGTCAACAACATGACTATCTCTATTTCCCTATGTGTCAGTTTCCTGATTTGTACGGACTACAGGGACACTTGCGTAGTTGTACACAGATTTTGTAGTTGACAGATGAAGACATCCAGATGGCTGCGCTGAGTTAGTCACACTAGCCTGCTACGCTAGTCCAGCATGTAGAGCTAAGCAGGGTTATGGCCGTTTAATGATGTCTATTTTGGCCTTTCATATCATTCTACAAGCTTAGCATGCTACGTTACCACTTAGTCCCAGGATAAACAGACAAATCACATCTTGAAATGCAAGTGTGGAGGCGCCTGACACGCATATCTGGAGATGAATAGTGCTCAGGCTTTCAAAATCACAAGCAGAAATCTGGACGTTCATCAAGGTGACTGTACGAAAAGATTTTACTCCCACCCATGTGTCTAGTCTTGCTCCCTTCACGATCGATGGAGATGAAAGCGATGAATGGAAAGTAAAATTGGCTGAGTGATTTACAGTTGATCAGATATGAGACCTCTTTCTCTTATATCATACCATGTAGAGCTACACAAATTCCTTTTAGCTTAAAGGTAACACCTAGCACTGATGCTAAAGGAAGACTGGAGCAAAAGACTGTGTATATCAAGACGGTTAACTCATTTTATTTTTTTGAATGGGAGAAGGTGCAAGTCTCGTCTTCTAAATAAAAGAGCCAATCACCACTTGGTAAATTTAATGCGTCATTGTACTTCGTTGTAACAATCAGCTGGACAACCTGAAATCTGCTCAATTAGCATTAAGAAGGCATATAAGAAACAACAATTAATGCAATTTAAATGTGAGTTTGGCAAGCATTTTTTGCAATTTTTCGGCATTTCCTCATTTAATTGGAAAGAGGCGTTGCAAATGTGGATGCTGTGTAAACACACTTTCTTGAAAGAGCATTTGCTGTAGCTTGGCATGTTTACATGCACTTTAAAAGTTTGATTTCTGTCAAACTAAAGCAATAATTTGGCTTCTTTAAAATGTCATGCAAATGCTTTAGTCTGACTGAAATTGTACCAGTCTGGATTTTGTAAAGTCAAACTTTCCCAGGTAGTTTCAATGTTTATACGTAGGTATTAGTACACAACATTTACAGGTACAAAAAAAACTTTCTTTTGGGATTGGAGGTCATATAGACAAAGGTTTGAGACCAATTTATAGATATTTTAGGGATCCCTTAACCCTAACCCATACCTAACAGAACCGACTGTATAGAGAGTATAAAATATATAAAATATAACAGGAAGAAATATATACCATTTCCTAAAAATATATAAAGTATACAGACATACAGTATAAGTGTAATCAGCATAATTTATTTGTTGTTAAAATGTCAAAAAGTACTACCAAAGTAGTCGAAGTGACGTGTGTTGCATTCACAGCAACTCTCATGATATGACAGATTTGTGTGAGGTACAGAGCAGAATTTAAGATGTTAAATATCCTGAATCATCCCGTCATATCCTGATTCACTCCATGAAGGTGCACATATCTCATTCAAACACATACATCACCAGAAGCACGGCAAATTATCGCAATTGATGAGAAAGCAGGCAATAGCTAATGAGCATTTGATATCAATGATTGAAAAAACATGTAACACTTCTTGAAGTGTCAAATTCTGAATTTGAGTTCGGGATTTGACAATTATAGTCACTACTGAGAATGGAAGCGAAGATTGTTGATTAAAGACGGATTGATTTGGGTCTATTCCTCACAAAAAGCAATCATATGGATTCTTAAAATTTGAATTAGAGTGTACAATTAAAATTGATTACTTTTATGATCATTTTATGTTGCGATTTTGGTGTATTTTATGGTCATTTTTGAGTCAACAATATGTAATACTTTGAAACTCTAGTTGGCACTAGAAGTCAAACGTGTACATTTATAAAGTTGTTCATATGCAAATAATTGTTTTTTATATATACTGTCAATGGTTAATCATATGTTATTCACCACACTTTAGGTAAAATACAAATATTCTCGATCTCAGTAAACTATCAGATCTAGATATTGTAATAGTAGCTCAACTTTGCTCGAATCGGCCTCTGCATTGAGCACATGCTGCAAAAGTTAGATGAGACATGCAACATGTATCTAATCCTTTAAAATTTTAATTACGCATTTTGTCATATTCAGACAGACAGATGAAGACCGTAACTTGACTATGCAAAAACTAACTGTAGCTCAATTAGAACTGCAATGTAAAAACACTTACTGAGACATTTTAATAATATAATGGAGAAAACTGGCTAACAGCCTTCATTTTATGTGAAAATCAGACTAATTACCTCTTATGCATTATTCCCTTAAGATGGTAAACCACTTGCATAACATGTTTCAAAAAGATACATTATTATGTTTTTTAAGCATCAAAATACCTCATCACAACTGTTGTTTAAGTTATATTAGCATGAATTAAATGTTGTCACAATGGTTCATTTGTATCAATTCAGTCTTGCGCTGATGTTCTTCAGATCTTTAACACAGCGCAGCTGTTCTGCCATAAATAAGACAGATCTTAGCTTGCCTTTCAAACAAACCTCCTGCCCAGGTACAGCAGACAGGCATGAACCAAATGTAGCAACGGTCTAACATTACTCAGCCAACTCTTATAAATCAACCAGCCGTGAGAGAAAAGAGAGAGAGAAAACAGCCCATATGTGTTTTCCATGGTGTGAAATAGTAGACGGTGGCCCCTGTTTGAATGTGAAGGATGGCTAGCAGAAAGGTGTATAATTTCAGTGTTACCCCAGCCACCTCAGACAGCCCTTAAATGCTGACGGTACTCAATTTGCTGATCCGTGACCCACCAGCCGCGTTGCATCACCTTGCTATGCTGCCATCCGCAAGCGTGTGTTATCCAGACATCACTCCCTTGGAATTAATGCTAATTTGTTTGTGCAAATATGCTGCATGTTAAGACATTAAAGGCTTCATATAATCTCCCCCATGACTTACGAACCAGCACAATATGTTTCACTTTATGACTACAATTATTAGCTAAATTTATTATGTATGAACATAATAACTTCAAATCATGCAATAACAACAGCTGTCGTTATCAGGCTGAGAGGGAAATATAGGTGTGAATTTGCTGTCCTTGAGGCGTGTCGCAAATATGAAGCATATTGATTTTTAATTTCACAAAAGCACAACCAATAGTGATCCACACACCTTCAGCAATTATTGTTCAATCAGGAGGCTAATGACATAAAACACAGGTCCAAATGAGCTCACTTTAGGGAAAGCCATTGAACACACACACACTTTAATGACATACACTCAAGCATCTGTGGTGATGAAAGCAAACAACATTGGTTTCCAGCAATCCAGATTTTGAAGACTGTCGTCATGTTCACATGGGCTCATCACACAACATATTGCTTTGGTTGTATACAGAGACACAATAAGTGTAAGAGATGTTCCACTCATATGAAAATTTATGGGAGAAGTCATAATGCTCAATATGGAGGCTATTGTCCCATATTACTGGCCAATCACATTTTTTACAGAGGAATTGTATGTTTTATTTACTTTTGGATGTGCATTATAATAATTATTTTCCATGTGTCATTTTATTATTGTTTTGACATGTTTGTTTTTCAAAATTGAGCTATAGAAGCACAATTTATGAAACCATTTTTAGAATTCCTGATTTTAAATGAGTTATTTAAATGTAACACTGACATACAGAATTTGGAGATTTTAGTCTTTCCTCATTCAAATACATAGGAGGCATAGAAATGCTCCTCAGAGGATTTTCTAAGATGGCTGTCAAGTGTACTTGTTAACATTGGCACATAGGTGATTGTAGCTCATACAGAATTTAACAGCAGTGTTGCAGTGATGATAAATCATAAAGACGTGATGATATACAAACCTTGAGATGTCAGTTTGCCGAAGAAGCCCCATCAGCTGAATGGTCAGTTGGAAGAAAAAAAACAACAACTGACAATCACTCTATGGATTCCACTGGCAGTTATGGCAATTATATGTGATGTATATTCGTAAAAATGTCAATATGTGACATGTTTTGAGATACAGCATTTTTGCAATAGGATGACAGGCACTAATAAACATGCCACAGCAACTCAACATCATTACTTTATTATTATTCATTATTAATTAAACTATGTGATATATATATATATATATATATATATATATATTATCTGTATTTTTATTTTATTTCATCAGAACTTTCCATGAGAAGTAAATTGATGTTTGATGATACCACCTCCAGTCATTAACCTGTGCACCTGAAATTTGTATTAATGATTTATTCATATCATTTTGGCTGTTATTTATTCATGGTAAAATATGCCAAAAAGAAATATCCAAGGAGCGCTGGCTTGATGCTGAAGTGTCAGATCCTTGGCACTTGCCACTCATTGATTTAAATTCCAGATTTTGTAGCTGCGTTAAAAGAAAAATCAGGAGATGACAGGAACAAATGTGTCTACAGTTTTTGTGATGCTGTATAGCCAAAGATGGATTACGGTTCCGTGAGTCTTTGAGGCTTGATGCCCCTCTTGATGCAAGACAAGCAGAAATTATATAATTATGATGTATGTGCATACACAGACACACATTAAACATTACATATGAAGCATTACACCTTGCATTAGTATATACCACAACCACAAGCATTGTAAAAATTAACTGTGGGCTCAAAGAGAGAGAGGGGGGGGGGAGTACTACAACTAGTATGCAACATCAAAGCTGGCATAAGATGTTCAAAAGTGCTTTGTTTATTTCACACTGTGCCAATTTAATTTACTTCACATTGTACCAATCTAAGCTTGAGACCCCTAGCAGTCATATGCCCCAGGGCAATGGCCCCTATTGGCTCAGTTCATAATCCGTCTTTGTGTAGAGCTTTTTTTTTAAATCATTAATAATTTTTCATAGAAAACAATTGAACGAAACTTTCATAAACTTTACAACAGGCATAGAATTTCATTTGTTGTTGTTTTTTCATACCAACTTTAGAAAGAAAGCAATAAAAACAAAAAAATTTTTATATTTTTGTATCAAAAATGAACACATAAAAAGGCAGGAAGGCGAGGGAGAGGGGACGATAACTTCTTTAGCCCTTATTGATAGTCTGAGTGCTCATAATGAGATGCCAACAGCTCTCTACAAAGTTTGGAGTCATCTCCATCATTAAGGAGCCCACATGGACTTTTGACTTTAAGCAGAGGTAAAATTTCCTTGAGGGAAAGAAAAGAGGGATTATGTAAGCTTTGAGGGGATTGGAGCACGTACATCCCAGTTCCTCTGCCTTGTTTCATCTTTTGATTCAGTTAATTCTTTGTAGGGTAAAGGATGAGGTGAAAGCGCTGAATGCCGGCTGAATATACTCTTTCTCTTTCATTTGTGCTCTTCCGCTTCGTCCTTCTCCTTCACTTTTCTCTTCCCTCACCCCTTCTTCCTCTCTTTCAGTCGTACTTTCTCTCTCATTTCCAAACTCAGTGCTCTTTTACTCTTTCTCCTGTTTTTGTTGCTCCCGTCACCTCACAAGTTGTTTTCACTGTTTGCTCTTCTCTGCACCCCACTTTCCATCACAGTGGGGCATAGCATACTGATGCTGACAGGAAGACTCCAGAGTCACATCCGAGTTAGCCGGCAGCTCATTTTCCCAAGCTTATTCCAAACACACTGCTGTGTACAAATGGGCAGTGTTGACCCTACTCTGTGCCACATACAGTAAGTGTCCGTGCTTGCTAAACCTACTCAGAAATTGTTCAACACAACGGAAGCACAAACAACAACTTGTTTCCATTTCAGACGCGCTGGTATGGTGTACAGGTTTGAATAGGTTAAGCCAACTATAATTCCTGAATTTGATTTGAGGTAAACATCAGGATTCAGATTCTGAATTTAGTTTTTAATTTTAAGAAGTCAAAATGCATATATGTTAGGGTTGTCCATCATGTCCATCCATCTAGAACATGGTCATACAGAATAAAATATTAATATGTGCCTCACTAGCTAGTAGTATTTTTAAGAAACATTTATTTATCAATTTTTTTAGTTCTTGGGACATTGGTTCTTGCTGAGTTTCTATGCACAATGTATTCAGCAAGATTGTGTGTTCTTTCAAAATGACAGTAGGCCTACTGTATGTTGTTAAATTATAAGAGACAGTCTTTTGGTCAAAAAAACATTATTGAAACCCTGTGTTAATCCCCACATCATTCAAACTCGTTTGTAATCTGAAGAGAGTTAGTTATGATGAGTCATAAAAGATGTAGTAAGTGCAGTATGCTGCACAGCTAAATTATTAATAGGGTATTGTTGCCCTTGCAGCAATGCAGGCAAACATTGACTATTTACATAGTTGAGGCAGCTTCAGGTGATGTACTGGAACGCATAATTGTAATGTTCTTATCATAAGAAAAATACGGTCCAATTGCACAAATGTTCAAAGCTCAGCCTTGGGTGCTAATCTGATCTAAAAGTAGATTTGTGTTTTATGACAAGGAGAATGTTCTAGAAATGTGTCAGTGATGACAGGCACCGCAAAGTAATAATCTGCCGGACCTTGAGGACGGAAGAGATTTATAGGGATGGGAAAAATGATTTCGGTTCAGGCCGTGAGTAGCAAAGCTGCTTCGAAACATGAATTTAATTGAAGAAGCATCGGCCGCACAATGATATCAGATAATTAAATCAAGAAACAATTGTGCTTTATGTCGTCTTAAAATCTCTGACTGAACACGTGAAATCTGAAACCACCACTCTGGGAGACACAAAGCCTCCCCCCCCCCAAAAAAAGGAAAAATAATATAGTTTTAATTCCCAGGGATAGCTTTACATCAGAGGAATCGTTGAGCTCGTTGTCATGGAGGGCAAGATTAGCAATTATTCCTTATTCCGAGAGCTCTTCAACATCGCCGGCTATGTATAACAAAGGCCCTCAAAGTTTGCACTTTGCCTCTGAATAGGTATAAAACCTTTCTTTTTTTTGCTATTAAATTGAAATCCAGCTCCCCTGACATAACATATATGGCATCTGAAAACTTAATAAGTCATTTTCACAGCTCATCAGCCATTCCCCTTCTAGAATCTTCGTCCTAGAGCCGTGGACATCGCGAGCCTCAGAGACCAGGAGGATAATGTACTTTCTGTCAAATCGTGACACTTGATTGACATGCGGAGACAGGTATTAGGCCTCATTTTCCACCCATACATCCCTGAGTTAATATCTCTAGATGGCTGTGAGGAAAAAAAGGATGAAAATAGATTTGTTTGGATGAGTGTTTACTCCCCTGGATGCTTTAGAAACAAAGCCCTAAACAACATCCTATCAAAGCCGAATCTGTAAGCGAACGATACGTTTGATGGTATGAAGTGGAATATCTGACCTCAATCTTAGCGACAGTCACACTTCTACAGGATGGATGAAGAATTTTATGAATAAAAGTCTTTGTAAATAACGTTAGATACTCATACAGCCATGGTCGTATTTGCTAACGTTAATGTGCATCCTTGGGTTCTTTGTTTTTGCTATGAAAACAAGCACTTTAAGAGCTCTCCTCATGTTTACATAGTTTCACATGAGTCTGGTTCCATGTGCAGTCATGCAAAAAGAAAACATAAAACAATCTTGTTTCTTTCAGATTTTTTGATTTGTGAACTTTTCTGTTCTTTCAGATCCTGATAGCAATCTCTTTCGGCATTCATTTTGCTCTACTCTGCCTGCGCTTGTGAAAAGTCAAAGGCTTGTCAAGAGGACATGTCATTCTTTCCCATGATGCACTGCAGTCACATACTTGCACTAACAGCTGTAAGCTGTGTGACAACACGGATCATGTGTTAAAAACAGACATGCTTGATCACTCAAAATAGTGCAGTGGTCATCATCTTCACTCTTTAAGAGGAGAGTTCACCCAAACATGAACATTCTGTCATCATTTACTCAGCCTCATGTCATTGCAGAATCAATATTCGGACCCCAATGTTCTTAATAATATATATTTTTTGTGTGTGTCCAGCAGAACAAAGAAAGTCATACAGGTTTGGAACGACATGAGGGTGAGTAAATGATGACAGCATTTTTGGTTGAACTATTCCTTTAACATCAACTCATCACCATTGCTGCTGCTGTCATTGCAATAATCTGGATCACTGAATTTATGATGACGTTGACAGACTGCAGATATGCTGCTTTGAGCAAGTACAATTGGATATATTATGTGGAGAGAGAGCAAGAGAGAGGAATTTGTGGCTACATCAACAGTAGAAAATATGCTATTCAACCAGCATTGATCCACAAAACAGGGAAGGACATTTGAAATCAGACTGGCGTGGGATTGATATTAAGATTCAAAGGTTATACCACCGCACCAATTTTTCAAAAATGCTCTGCTATCACATTTTACTCTGACCATCTGAGCAAAAAATCTTTCAGATTTAAAATTGATTTGCTGTCTGTTTTTAAATTAGGCCTATTTTAAATACAATAAAAGTGTAAAATCAGAAGATTTTTATTAGCTACACACAGACATGCACACATAATCAAGTGCATTTATGACCTGTATCATTAGAATAAAATGTAAACTTTTATTATAAACAAAGTAATGCCCTTACCTCCAGACCTGCCAATAAGGTGTTCAACACATTATTATGACTTGCTTGGTTTCTCTGCCACAAAAAAGTATACTGACTACTAAACAGCCATCTATATCTGTATATATAAATATGATGGCATATAACAGTCAGGAAGAGACTCATTTATAATCACACTCCCTTGTGTCTTTATTACAGACCGCTGGAGGCAAGGTTTCAACAATCCGACAGATATGAGAGACTTCAGAGAATTATCAATTTATATGTTCTACTCTGCTCATTCCTAGCCCACCTATTAATGCTCCATTAGTTTCTTGCCCTGGAAACTCTGAAGAACATGGCTATAGCATAACAAATGAAAATAGTAAATAATATGAAGCGCTTCTGGCAAATATGATAATTCATGCTTGGCAGAAACTGTGTCCTGTTGGAAAGTAGCCACTGTTTTTCAGGTTGTGAATGGTGCAGAAGCTGATAAGGCTTTACAAAGGAAGGAGAGACGGTATTTAGCAGGTAATTAATCCAGAAAAGCCTGGTAAGTTTCAGCTCAGTTGAAAAAAAGTATAGGGGTCAATGACACAATGCTCAGTTTTTGTTCTCTATAAGTATTTATTTATTATAAAAAAAATGAATTTCATACACAAACTGAACTGAATTACCTCTTCCATGATGGACAATTTCTAAATTAAAAGCATGACACAAAAAATCATGCAGACCCTAATGAATATATGTAAAGGGCAATAACATTTCCTACATTTTATGAAATATCACATAATAAACATTTTATGACATAGCAAGATTAGTTGTAAATTGCCATGTGATGTGACTCTGCAAAAAGTATAATGATTATTATGAACTATATGAAAATTCATTATTTTGTAAAATAAGTATTGTAATGTACTACTATTCAAAGGTTTGATGTTGATAAGAAGATGTTTTTTTAAATGCTGACCAAGGCTGCAATTATTTGATAAAAAATGCAGTAAATATAATAAATTCATACACAGTGAAAACAGTAATATATTTAAATGTTATTACAATTTAAAATGAGTTTTCTATTTGTATCTAAAATACATATTTTAAAATATTTTCAGCAGTCATTACTCTAGTGTCACATGTTCTTTCCAAAATCATTTGAATATGCAGATTTGGTGCTCCAGAAAAAAATACAAAAATAAATAAAACATTTTAAAAAGTTTTTTGTTAGTTTGTTTGTTTTATGGGGTAGAAGGCGAACCATAATTTCATTTCAGGTGTCTCTGCTGAATACAATAGAAAGTTCAAAAGAACAGCATTTATTTGCAATGGAAATCTTTTTAAATATTATCATTCTAGTATTCAAGATAAATAATAATAAAAAGGTTTAATTAATGGTTCACTACATGTTTGCATTATAGTACGATCATTACTAATGACTAAGGTCATTAAGTTGAACGTTTTTTGAACAATGGTGACATGAAAACATGAATTTGTAAGAAATGTGGACTGTTTTAAACTAGTTTTTAAAACAATTTTTCATTTTTATTTATGGTGAACACTCTCTTATATGTCATTATCCCATTTTCCAGCTTTCTCTTGCTCCATTAGGCCATATAGTAGACCGCCAGCAGCCATACACACAGCACCGAGACTGTACATACCAATGCTCCATCTGTGCATCCGTTGGTAGTTTAAAGAGTGCTGCTGCTCTAGTCATGGTGGGGCTGTCGAGGAAGCGGACTGCATAAACAGAGCTCCTCCTGCCAGCTGACCCAGCAGGTAGAAATCGCTAAGGTACATTCTCTCATTCAGTGGTCTACATCCATCTCCCAACCCCAGGGTTCCTATCTTTTGCTCTTACTCTGTCTCAAACCCCGGTTAATGCTCTGAGCTCTGAATTTTCATTCTCATTTTCCAGCTTATTTGTCGTGTCAATTTATGAGGGATGTTGGCGAATGGAGCCTGTCATTTCCTTTGGCTCATACGAGTGCGGTTGTGAAACTGTGCCAATATTCGAGTTCCGCTCATGGTTGCCCAAATCCGACTGCTCTTTGCTGACATTTTACGAAAGAAAATCGATTTCTGAGCATTACCAAATTCAAAAATTAGCATTCTCTCGGCCTCTTTCGCTCTCTCCCTTTTCCTCTGCCATTTTGATTATGTCAAGACATCGAGCCCCACTGTTGCTCGTTCTATCTGGACTGTGATGTGCATGTTTGCAGGTAGAAAAGTGGACGGCTGTCAGCAAAGCTTGATTGTTATTTCAGGCACAAGCCCTGGCTCTCACTCAAGCGCATCAATGTATATTATTTTCCTGTGAAGGCAACTCTGCTGAGAAGTTCCTGCTTGGAGCATTGCAGAATTTTACACTTTACTTCTTTCTGTTTCCTCCTTTCATCTCTAACTCATCTCACAAAAAAGCATCAGACAGTCGTAAACAGGATGTCAGGATACATTATACCCCTCGTGGAGCGAAATCCCTATGTGAATGTAAACACCCTTAAATTTTGAGTTTAGAATGACAAAGAACATGTTTACATCAGGCTAGGTTTATTTGTTTGATAAGATATCTGGATTCAGCAAGGCAAACTTATATTAGTTGTGGGAGCATATTGAAGTTCTCCTTGCCTCAGGTGATTAGTGATCTCATTATAGTGTTGGAGAAGATAATCATTAGCCTTTGCATGCGCTGCAACCCTTTCCCAACCTGACTATCCCACTGTAGCTATGCAATAATCACCTCCTTTAATTAGCCCATAGTAGCACCTTTCCCAGAAGAGCAGTGAGTCATTTAAGAAAATCACCCACATGAATCAATTATCGGCCACTACAAGCCCAGTGGACAATGAACTGTTTGCACAAATGAAGTATATTGTTTGTGCAATAAAACAGTTACAGGAGCCCAATATTATGTTTGTGTATGAGAGGCTTTTGTAATTACTGGAAGCTTAAACTCAGGCAGAAAATAAGAGTGTGTAATCTTGAGGATTACTGTCCTACTTTCATGAGAACTCAGATGAATTAATATCTCCATGATACTAAACACAACCAAAACTCCAGGTGGAATCGTCCCCATGGGGGGTCTGAGGGGTCTTGTTTCCATTCAAATTATGGTTTCCTTGTGTGAATGTGGTTACTACAGCCTGGTCTCATTGTTGATACGTAGGTATTAATACGTAAGTATTAGCACAAAAGTACATTTTTGTACATTTTATTGATGCTAAAACATACAATTTAGACATATTTCCATGTTTAAATGTACAAATCGCTACGTATTTTTAGCTAAAAAACATAAAATATTGACATGTCTTTTATATCATTAAGATATTCGTATCAGTGCATTTGTATCATTTTATCAATAAGCGAATTAGATTTTTAGACCCCTTAACCTATACATTTTATAATGAATATAAAAGTATATAAAACGCAATTGACTGAAATACGCAGGAAAATACATTTTAGTAGCAATATAGCATTAAAATCGCCACTCATACCTCTAAACCTAAACATAACTATTTCTGCACAGTATAAGAAAGACACGACAGACAGATAAATGCAATTTCAATCATTTATTTATTGCAAAAATATCAAAAGCAGTACCAAAAGTAATCCAAATGACGATGCGTTGCAGCCACAGTCCTCTCTGGTGGAATACAGTAGGTTTGTGAGAGGAATTTATGTTGTTCATCACTGAAAATATTATCCGGATTATTGTCCTGATCCACTCTGTGAACTCGTGAAGAGAGTTGGATTACAGTGCAGAATAATATTTTCATTTCGGAATTATGTTGCGTTTTTGGTGTATTTTATTGTTCTATTGTCAGTCACAGCTTGTAGGAGAAAACACCCTTTGTGGCCCATGGCAAACAAAGTAAATATTACATGACAAGTAAAGATTAAACGATTGCAGAAATGTTATTTATTTTAAGGGTTTAAAGTGAAGTCTTGTTCTTGGAAACGAGCTGGCAGCAGAAATCACACAGAACAGAATGAAATGTTATCATTTCATATTAAGTAAACGAGTAAACAATTTATTAATGCAATTGAAAACAAGGTCATTGATATGAAAACTAAAAACAACAATAATAATAAAAGTAATGCCGCAGTTTCAATATTCATAAGGATTCATTAGTTGTCATCAATTCTTCAGTTTTGTATGTTTAAATGCTGAAAATACGTCAGTATTGTACATATTAGTGCCTGTAAAAACACAAGTACCTGTACGTTTTGTAGAACCGTATTTTATGTAAAATACATACGAATTATCAAGAGATCACGTTGGTTTCTATCCTGTTGAAAAGTCTGATGTTAAAATACATCAGAATTATCAAGACTGATCACGTTGGTTTCTACAGGGAACAAGCCTTCACTCAGTGAATACGTGAGTGTGATCATTCATTCTGTAAAATATTGTCAGATATACAGTACATTTGATTTATTTTATGATACTGTTCAAAACTTTGGGGTCAGAATTTTTAAAAGTTTATGAAAGAAGTGATACATACAGTATTCAATTTATTTTACATACACGACAAGCAATGATCCAACTTAATGGGAACATTTCTGTGATATCAGGAGTAAAAGAGTGTTCCTGTGGCTCAGTGGTAGAGCATTGCGTTAGCAGCGCAAAGGTTGTGGGTTCAATTCCCAGGGAACACACATACTGATGAAAAATGTATAGCCTGAATGTAGCTGTAAGTCACTTTGGATAAAAGCGTCTGCTAAATGCATAAATGTAAATGTAAAACATGGCACTAGCAACACCAAGGCCATGGGTTTGATTCCCAGGGAAACAGTAACTTATGCATTGAATACTTGAATAAAATGTTATGAATTAGATAGAATAATGTGCCAAATTCACACACACACACACAGCGTGCGTGCATATACATATATTCATATATATAATCTGAGATAGTGCTTGAATTTCCAAAATGTCTTTTTAATTAGTTTTGGGATTTAAAATTAGGTATTAAATATCCGCGGCTTAAGTCAGGAATTAAATTAGGCCTACTTTAATAAATTAAAAAAAATTAAATAAAAACACTTTAAAAAAGATATTTTCAATACTGACAGCAGTAAAATCAGTCTGTCCCCAGTCACATTCTTATATATATATAAATAATATTAGTATTATTATCATTATCATCATTAATATTAATTTATTTATTTGTTTGTTTGTTATTTTTGAGTGAACTATATCTTTAAACTCCAGGGTTTTTTCAGCGTTTCACCAACTGCCTGATATTGTTGGGATTGTGTTCACCGCTGATCTGTCCTTAGTTACGTAAGATAGTAAGGTGAATGGGAATTATTCTCGCTATTTCCATTTAGTTCTCGCTCTGTCTGTTCTCTCTCTCTGTGTGTGGAGGGTTTGGTGTTAAAGTGAACAGCATGGGACTGGCATGCGTTGGAGTCTCTGTATCTGACCGTAGATTGATTCTGACACATTCTTTACCAACTATCTCCCTGTGATAGAAACCAATGAATAAAAATCAGAAGCTATTTGTTGGCTGGTGAAGAGCCCTATATGAGAGGGAGGGTCTCTTTTAATCCATGTAATAGGTTATTGACTTTGACCCTTTGAGAGCTGGGTATGAGCTATTAGGTCGGATTTAACTTACATTACCGTCTAGCCTGTGGGATTATCAAACTTCTCTTTATTTCTGTTCTCGCTTACTGTGCTTCACCCCAGAAAGCTATAAAGAGATGTCGCTGAATGTACTCTCAAAGATGCTGTTTCACACTTGGACTACATTTATAGCTTGCAGTAGATGAGAGAGCCAAGATAGTTCATTGGGTTGTTTGCTAAAAGGCCCTTCTTTTGGGTGTCTGACTGTATCCCTTTGAATACCACATTAAATGGCATATTTGAGCAGCTTTTAAGTGCTGCGGTTCATTAAAGGCACATAAAGCATTTCCCTATCCGAGCACACAATCAACTGATTCATACAGAACTGACATAATCCCTGATCATATTTCTCACTCTGTTCAAGCTAACAAAAATATTATTAGAAAGCATTGGATTTAAAAAGTAATGAATACAGATGCCTGATGATAATAAAAGGCATGTGCTGGTATGAGATTAAGTCATGTTTGAAAAATCGGATTTAAACCTCTAACAACTTTTTCAGTGCCAGAATACAGAAAACTATTTTGTTTTAATGAGTTATGGAAAGAGCATAATTTACATTTGAGTTAACTTGATTAGAATGAATATGTTAGTAAAGTGTTTCAGTTTGCCTGTGATTGTCATGATTGTGAAATTATGAACAATTCCTCACATTGTCCATTATTATAATTTTTTTATCATATTCTTTAAAAAACATTGTTAGTGCATGGTCAGTATCTTATGAAGTTATTTTGAATCGTGATATTTTCATTAATAATGAATAAATAATGTTTCAATTATAATTTTTTGAATTAATGACGCTTATGATACAATATGATATATAAAGATGCAATTAACTAAAAAGAGAAAAAATAACTATACATTTTTATATTTTTTTATTATGTAGCAATTCACTTTTTTCCACCTGTTATGTGGCAGAACAAATTGCAAAAAAAAAGTTGTGAAATAAAAATGTGCAATTAGCTTTTTTACTTGTTGTTATTGTGTGGTGGAAATGGGCTTCCAAGTGATACAATTTTCATCTCATCCTTGTTGTTGTTGTTGACATAACAACCTTTGTTAATACATAATTTTACTGACAAAATCAAGACATTGCTAACTAATAAATTGAACTCCAGTAAAACATACCACTGATTTTTCATAGAATGGCCAGAGAAGGGCAAAAAGGTGAATCACAATAAGGTTTCCTCTAAAAACAACATAATCCAACAATTTCTCAGTGACTCATTGTCTGTGACTGCTTAGTTTGTGTAGCTTGCTGCCTCCGGTAAAAGAAAGACTTAATCATTAAACTAGAGCAAAGCCGTGTGAATTGTTCTACAGTTCATTCTCCCGCGCTGAGAGGCATGAGCCATGGAAGCTTTGTCGAGGCTTGAAAATTTATGTTTGGAAATTCATCTTTGGGTCATTACACCATCATTATCGAGTTTTGAGTGCGCTTTAAGATTGTCTTGATTGCCAAGTCAAAATCCCATGTCAAAGTTTGTTTTAATTACACTAAACAGGTGTCGCTAAGCAAGAGACAGATAGCAAAATCATCATCCGCATTTGCAATATAATGAATGTGAAGCAACAGACTTGACTGTCATTTAAAATGACTTTGCATAATTATGCATCTATTGAATAACTTTGCATAACAATTTATGTGTTAATGCTCCCCATGAGAATCTAAAGCATGGATCATAAACCTGAAAAACCGAGTGGGTTTGCGTGTAATTGCTGTCCATTCTCTTTAACCTGAGCCAGTGACAGGTCAAATGTATTCAGACTGTAAAAGACACCCATGCCCAATATAAAGCCACTCTCAATTAGAATATGCAGAGAAAAAAGACAATAAAAACCTGTATGATTAATAAAACATAGTGAAAAAGTGTCTGTAACTGCATGCTTAATACACACATATTTTGACACACATGCAGCATTTTGTCTCATCTGTTTACATTCACTTAAGACGTAACCGACTGTGTTTACATTAATTGCCTGCTGAGATGTACTATAGGCTGACAACAGCAATATTTCTAATAACTAGTTCCCTGTTTAGCAGTTTATCTCACAAGTGTTCATGTGAATGTCACAGAATATATTATTTTGCATTTCTTCAGAAATGTCATATCTTAAAGGGTCAGAAAAACGTTTGCTTGAATAGTTGTATGATTCGTCTGATTGATTACCTTGTGAAGTGAAGTGTAGAGGGTTCAGGTCCAGGAACAGGTGGAGTCGGTGTGCCGGTCACACACACTGGCCTCCTAGAAATCCCCACACATTCCTGGACATGTGCTGTGGGAATTCTCATGAGTTTACCAAGTAGTTATTTTATTTCAAATCATGTAACATGTAACAATAATAAAAAATAGCAAACAATCAGATATTAGTATTCAGGCTTACAAATGATCAAATTTGAAAAAAAATTACTCACCTAAAAATTTAAATGATGTCATAATTTACTTACCTGCAATAATACACAATGATATATAAAAAAGTATACTATTAATTAGACTTTGAAAATATAATTTGCCTAAAAATGAAATTTGCAAACAATCGGATACTAGTATTCAGACTAACAAAATATAATGAACCTAAAAATAAAAATGCTATCATAAATTACTCACCTGTAATTACATAAATAAATAAATAAATACATAAATAAATAATTCACATGATGTAAAACAGCAAACAATAAAACACAAGTATTTAGAAAAATATAATTCACAAAAAACATAAGATGCTGTCATCATTTGCTCTCCCTCATGTTATTCCAGACCTGCATTGGTTTTGAATTACGTCAGGGTGGGTAAATTATGGAAAAAAATTATACTACTTTTTTTAGTCAGATGGGCAGATTTTAGATACATAACAGATTTAGAAGCATCTTTGAAAATGGGCCAAATTGAATGTAAAAAAATATATACAATTTTTGAAGTGGAGGTGGAAGCCTAAGAGAAAACAAATCTGATTATTTTTCAGATTCACTTTGTCACAACATAGCTTTATTTTTTATTGTTTACTTTACCTAACAGCTACCTTCTTTTTATTTTTTACTCTGATGCAGAGACATGCTTCCGCACTGATTTGTGCCAAAAAAAATCAGAATTATAAATCAGAATTGGTTGACAATGTAAATGCAGCCGGTGAGACAAAAGCAGCAGACTCTGTTCATTGTGATGGATCTAATTATTGAAAATGTTCACCAGCTCACGGTCATACCAAACATATTTTCTCCTATTCTCAAATGCAGCACAGTAGCAAGCCGGAGCTGACCCTGTGGTCAGTAGGTCTGCACTTCTCTCCTCCAGTTTTTGGCAGACCCAAGGGTGTTCCAACCCCCTTCTGCCATGTCAATTCCAGCCTCTAGCCCTGACCGACCAGTCAGATCCCCGTGCTTGTCCGGGTGCCAACTTCTGAAGGTAAACAACATGCACAAGGGCACAGAGGTCAGGCTGCCGGACCGTCTGGACAGAGGCGGCTTTTCCCCTAAAGACAGATCCTGTCAGGGGCTGAGGCTGGCCTGTCTGTAGCCCGCAGAGCTTCGAAATCTGCCTGTCACTGTGGCTGACATCACGTCAAGCGCTGGGCCTGTGGTTGTCATGGCGTAGTGCTGTTTCCTGTCTCAGCATCTTAGAATTCCATAGTCGTATGCTGGTGTTTGTGAGGCTGGAGGATCTCACTGAAATTTAAAGGCGTGCTGTCAGTGAACAATAGTGTAAATACTGAGCAGGCCGAGGCTTGAATACTGAGACTGCCGACATGGCAATATGTGTATAAACAACGACAAGAGGGGGTAAATTAATAAGGCCTCACCTGCTGGAAAATCCAAATTAAGCTAGTAGCTGTCTTTGTGGGACATGGTAGCTGGTTTCTAGCAGGTCCATACTGGTTATTAGTTGACAACAAGAAGTCTGCCAGCTGGTCAAACCAGCTATAAGTGGTCAAGCTGTTTTTTTTTTTAAATGTGATGGCTGATTGATCAGCAAACGACCAGTTAAAAATCAGCCACACATTATTCAAAGCACTGCTGCCAGTTTAATCCATAGTGGGATCCGAATTGAAGATGGAAATGTTTCAGACTCTTGCATGTAATCTTATCTGCTACATGATAAGTACCCCTTGCTCTGATATAACTGATAGTGTAAAGAAAAAGAAGAAAATGAAAAAGCTTTGTATTCCCAGTCGAAGTTAAAAAGGAATGCATTTGTATAATGTGATGAAGCAGGTAAATCTAACTGTTATAGAAGAAAAAATAGAAAGCAAATGTTCTGTAAATACCAGTTTTACTGGACAACAAGAAGAACGTTTTAAATGCCAGATTATTGCATGCAAAGCTGCATGATTTTAATACATGGTGACCACACTGGTGCTAAATTCCACATCCAATCACTTGCAGTTCTTATTTACAGTCACATTTCTTGATTCACACACATTTGTTGTGTTTCATTTTTACATTGTAATTTCTAAAATGAGCATGTCTCTGATTTTCAGTCTATTCAATTTCAATTTTTGATGCTGTTTTTGAAAAACAACCAGTATGTATTGCACAGATATGACAGTATAATATTTTTAATGCACACCCAATAGATATACAATAAAAGCTGCCATCTAATTTGAAAAAGATGCTTTTACAATTGGACAGTTTATTCTTTATTTATTATGTTTTCTGTCAAAAACTTACAACTACTCAATAGGCTGCAATTCAAAAAAAAAAGTTTTTGTTGTGGTGTTAAGTCAGGTTTTATTTTTGACAATTTATATTTGGCATAGTTTATTGTTGCCATATTTTTGCTTTTTTTCAAATAAGACAAAATGGGAAGTGGACAGGATGTGCTTGTTGGATAAAGTGTTAACAGCAGTAGGATCTTAAAGTGATGTTTGGACCTTTAAGATAATCAGCTAACCTAGTTCTTTTTATTGTCTGTTTTATTCCATTTTAATATCTGAATGTTAGTGAGAAGAATACAAAATAAATACTCTTAATGATCTTGCATATGCTATAGGACTGAATGTTGCATTAATGCTAATGTTTGGTAGCTCCTTTGAAGGCATCTTGAGTAAAACAGCTCTATAGGTAACATAGCACATGAACTGGAAGCGATGCAACCTGTTTTATTGAACACAGAAGTCTGTTGCACATAGAAATACACCATTATGTGCAATAACCAAGCACCAACAACAAAACGTCTGATGGCTATAGGATTCAATTCAATGCAGACATGACTGGATGAGATAATAAACTCTAGTGAGTGAAAAGCTCTTCTATGGTCACAGTTCTTCATTCACAGAGTATCAATAATTATATTTTTCGTGCTCGAGGTCACACTCAAGCACTGTGTTACTGTAGGCTCTATGGAAATATATGTGCAGTGCACTGAGTCATAGTATAATTCACCCTCTTTGACTCTCACCCTTTTGTGACTCCTCTTAGCCATCAATTAAACCGCCACCAACGCGCAGTGCTCTTCAAAGTGCTGCAGAGAGACATTTGGACCAGCCGTGTAACTTGACATGACACCTGACGACCTGAGTGCAGACAGCAGATACTCTCCAGCGCTCGTGCACACGCTTTTGCGGGTTACGTCTCAATCAAACCAGGCGGAACTGAGAGCGTTTTCGTCTTGAAGGAGATGCTGGGAATCTAAGGAGCCTGCCAGGTTCTCAAAGGTTTCGGGAGAAGTCTGAGGTCTTAAGCTGATTAGAATGCTTGTGAATCAGCTTAAAACCGAAGGAGAACAAGACAAGTACTCAGGCCCGACCTCTGCTGCTCCTTCTAGCTCTGCCTTTGTCTTGAAACGCTCCGACATGGCGAGACACATGTTTGTGCAAGAGCTCATGGGCTCAAGCAAGCAGCTGGGTCACAATTGATAACTTATTAAAAAAAAAGACTCCAGACAAGGTGAAGACATATAAAAAGAGGGAGGGAATTCTCATTTTGTTATTAAAGCAATACAAGGGGGCAGATGTTTTTACGTAGCCATGGAAGTTATTATGACAGATATTTTTTTTAATCTTTCATTGCTCTGGAAATTTCACAGATATGTTGTACTTATCAACATCAGCCCTGTCTTTTTTTTTTCTAAAAACTATTTAGGAGAATAAGATTACCTTGGGGGGGAAACATGGTTGTATAGTTCATATAGAAGTTCATATAATTATGTCTTGACAAACAATGGCAAGGTTTGGGATGTGCTGTGAACTACCATTTTCAGTAGCATGCCAGTAGTTCATCTGTTTTGGAATTAGTGCTTTTCTATAATAGGCACTTTTTTTCAATGAGTCACAATAGTCCAAACAAATGCTTTATTGCTGTTTTTAATGTCACTAAAATGAACTAATTAGTGAACTAAACAGTCCGAATCATTAATTCTAGCAACTCCTAAATGGTGCTCTCTCTCTCTTTTGCAGACAATCCAGTTTATTCAAATGAATAATCAGTTATTATACATTAATAAATATAAATAAAAACTTTGTTGTTGATTTATTTAGCTACTCTTCTTTGTAGCTTGTGTAGTTAACTACGTTTTCAAAACAATAGTAGTTTGACTACTTCAACTACATCAGATTATTAGTATCTTGTAGTTGAGAAGCTGTAATTTTAAAGTCACTTCCCTAAAACTTGTGTTCTAGAGGAGACACATGAGCGATTACTTGGGTTTTTTCTAAGAAGAAACATCTGAGATGTCAGAAACTTGAGTCTTTGCTGTCCATTTAATGAGATATCAACCATTTTTGTCTTCCTATTCTGTTAAACTCACAATTGTTGCCCAAAAATCTCAGCTTGTTGTATCAAATGATGTCGTGTTGCTATGCAGGAGTACATTTTAATATTACATCCACAAAAAGTCTCTGCACACTCATTTAGGTGATTAGATTACTATTCAGCTGCTTTAATTCTTCCTCTGTGTTTTTCATTGTGTGTTTTGTTAGCCGACAACATCACGACTGTCACCAGAGACCATCGACTCCATCCCGCCCATCAGCAGGTCACATTTGCAGTGGCACTCTGGGAGCTGGAGCTGAGCTGAGAAGCTCTCTCCAGAACTGAAGCATTGCTGCTTTCCTGTAGGTGGTGGACCACTTGGCAGAGGATGAGAAGTGGGTTTATTTCGCCTGCAGAGGGGGATAATTAAAATGCAGGCAAGCTGCGCCTGTTTCTCTTCTTAATTTAACCATAACGCTAGATACTAAATAATAACCCAGCTTTAAAGGAGGATGCCACATTCACGGCAGATTAATTAAATGTGCTTGTGGCTTGTTTTATGGCCTCTGGAGGTTTTGTGAACTTTGGCTGAACCTGATAAATTCAAAGTTTTGTACTTTGAGTGTAAGTTATCAGATGAGCAGTATTTGAGCCGTCAACATGTTTGTGCTGAAGTGTGGCTCACAAAAACTACGAACAGGAGGTTGCAAAAATAGCTAAAATTGCTTTGATGATTGCTTTACCAAAGGCAACAGCTGTTATGTGCCTTATTGTCCTGTTGTCTTTGAGCTCCCGAACTTCAGCATGGGAGCTGGTTTTGTTTTAGAGAACAATCAGAGGCATTTCCAATTGGTTGGGTTACATCTTGTATCCGTCGCCAATAGGGATACAACCATATTGTCTGTCTGTCTGATACCAAGAGCTAATAAGCATATTTATTGTCATGATAATAAGTAGCTGATAATAATATTTTATACTACTTTGTCTGAAAAATAAAGCTGTAAAAAATGATATTAGGCATTTTAAATGCTAAAAGTGAATTTAGGGATCAGCATGAAACATGTATATTCTGCTTGACATTTGCATTTAAAAGTGTTTTAATTAATTGATTATTGTTTTTAAAGTTTATATTTTTAGATGATGAAAAAAAAGAGAACACAATTAGATATGAAATATTACCCGTTTCGAATAAATGAAAAAAATCTCTGTAACTAATTTTGTATTTTGGGGGTCAGAAATGTGGTGTTTAGGGGTAGGTACGATTTTTTGAAAGAAGTCTGTTTTTCTCACCAAATCTGCATTGATTAAAAATACTGTAAAAATTTAATATTTTTATATGAAATATTGATATAACTGTTTTCTATTTTAATATATATTTTAAAATATAATTTGTTCCTGTGATGGCAAAGCTTAATTTTCAGCAGTCATTATTCCAGTCTTCAGAAATTGAGACTTCAGAAATGAACCTTCAGAAATTGTTCTATGCTGATTTGGTGCTCAAGAAACATTTCTTATTATCACTTTTTTATTATTATTATTTAATAATTTATTTATACAGTCATTTTAGTGTTTTTTTTTTTTTTTTTGGAAACTGTGATACTTTTTTCCAGGATCCTTTGAAATAGGATCTGAAATAGAAATATCTTGCAACATAATTACTGTCTAACTATAAGACTAATACATAATTAGTCTTTACTATAATTTTTGATCAAATAAATGCATCCTTGCTGACTTAACTTTGTTCAAATCTTAGTGGCCCCAAACTTTTGAATGGTAGTGAATATTGAACTTCTCTGATCTTGAACCAACCCTTGAGGTCCTATCCATCTCGAATGCCTCCCAGCAGTAAAAACGCACTAAGCACCCAAGTGTAAACACTCCCAGCAACGTTTTAAGACAACGTAGGGTCAAACAGTTGTTAACTACAACAAAAGACAAGAACATCTTAAAAGAAACTGTGTTGTAAATATAGACATCAAAGTCCTCTACTGTGTGCATTCGTCTTTCAGCTAAATTTAATGATTAGCATATTTGAACATACTCAAGTAGCCCCTTTGTACTTCCCACATAAATTCAGACTTGCAGTTGAAAGAAAGGAATGAGGAAAAAAAATGTCATCCATTACATTTTTGAGTGACATCCGTGTGCAGAGACCCTGAATATCTGCCAAGAGACTTAAAGAAGAGCCATTCAGTGTGGGATTTAGAAAAGAGCAACATAAAGTAGAAACATGTCCAGAGGTGCTGTGCTGTTTTGCACGTCACCTGTCCAGATTAGATTTGGGATGAGGCCTCCCCGCTGTGCCAGCTGCACATTCACGGGCTTTATGGGACTTCCTGGAGTGTCAGTATTGCTGGTGAGGTGAGAGAGGGTGTGAGGGTGTTTTTCTGAGGAGACTGAGGCTGGCGCTTGTGTTTGTTAGTATAAGGCATCTGTTCTGGATGTCAGGAAGAGACGAGCCTCTGGCACCTCATCCAGTCCCCAAGGCCACTATACTGCAGCAGGTCTCCACAGAAAGAAAGACAAGACAGAAAACATATGAAGAGGGTTAGAGAGAGGAAGAACTTAGAGAGAGAAACACTGGAATTCTGTATTGATCATCGAAAGATTGGTATGTTTACTCACCTGCCCTGTCAATATTACACTTCCTCCGAGCCACTGTGAAATAAAAACAGACATTAGGAATGTTTGCACATAGTGTGGAAAACAAAATTAAATAAATAAAACAGACAAAAAGTGTTTGCCGCTTTAAAATTGGGGGGAAATTCACTTGGAAAAAATTATGTTCGTTGATAGTGCCGTCAATTTGAGTCATTTTAAACCCCTGTTTACTGAAGAAATAATGCAAATCAGTAGGGATGCACTATAGGTATATATACCAGAAACTAATTGGTTAGCAGCTGATATTAGAGAGTTTTTAATTTATCTGTGTCTATTAATATTGGATATTTATGCATATGCACATGCTTTATCATCTAACTATACCAAAGGCATAATTCACCCAAAAATTTAATTTCTGTCATCATTTACTCACCAAATAGTTAAGCAAACTGCTTTAGTGACCAGTTCAGCTGAGAAAAAAACGGGTCCCATTTTATATTAAGTGGCCTTAACTACTGTATACTTACATCAAAAAATAAATACAATGTACTTATTGTGTTCATATTGTATTGCAAATCACTTCTGCTGCTATTGAGGTGGGATGGGGTAAGGTTAGGGGCAGGTTTGGTGGTATGGGTAGGTTTAAGGTTGGGTTAAGATGTAAGGGATGGGTCAACAGTGTAATTATAAATGTAATTAGAGAGATTATTTACAGATGTAATTACATGCAGATATTTAAAAAATATATAAGTACAATGTAAAAACATGTATGTACACATAAGTGCATTGAATCAAATGATTAAATTAAATGTGAGTACATAGAAGTTAAGGCCACAACATTTTTTTGAAATGACATGAGGATGAGATGACAGAACTTTCATTTTTGGGTGAACTAACCCTTTAATTAAAAACACTCATTTTTATTAACATTAATATTTATTAAATGTAACATTTAGCAAATCTCAAAATAAATATCAATACTGTAAATTATATATATTTTTATTAGTCTTTTTTTGACTAAATAGTATTGAATCAACAACTTAGTTACTGTCCATAACATGAAATTAATTAGCAGATTGTATCAGCCAGAATTGTAACATTGGTGCATCATTTTATAATTATTTGGTGATTGTCTTCTAATGCACACAAACATTTAAAAGAAATGTGTAAATTCATACATTTTAAAGGAAATTTGGTTCACGGACTGGAGGCACAATCTTTAATAAGCCTAATTTGCACAGAAAGCAAGCATGTTTTTGCCGGAAATACTGACAAAGACTTTAATACTCATTGTACCTCTATCATAGGGCATTTAGCATCTGGTTAAACTGGATTGTGGGTGTTTATGGATAATAATACTTTTTTGTGCCAAAATACCGTACACAAAAGTGATGCAACTATTTAGTGAATTCGCCCCGGAGTATCTGGATCTCCAATAACAGATGTTTAAAGTCTTTCCCATTTTCTGTCATTCTGCTGAATGTTGTACCAACTGTGTTACATTCTCCCCAGAGCATAGGCAGTTTCCTCAGTTTTTACGACTACCTTTACTCTTGATTGAGAATAGCTGAAGGGAAGAAGAGCGTATGTGATGTGTTTCTGTTACTCGCCCAAGCAGGCCACAGGAAACATGAAAATCTCAGTTTAGCCTGGAAGACACGTTCATGTTTCACACCAGATACTGTTGATCTCCCGTGCAGCAATTTCACTGCTTCCCCTCTTGCAGTTAGCCAGGCCCTGGGGCGCACCACAACACCACGGTCTCTCTCTCACACACACACACACACACACACACACACACACACACACACACACACACACACACACACACACACACACACACACACACCAAACCCCATTCACGTCTATTCAACAATTGTTCTCACTGCACACTGTCAGCTCAACAAACTAAAGACGGGCTGGAATCTCATTTTTGGCTTTTGTTGTCCACACAGAATAACAGTGTCAAAACTGTCAATCTCAGTGTTCTCATAAAAACGGTTAAGTTTCAAAAAAGTTTCACCAGTTTCTGGAATTAATAAGTGACTATGAAAGGAGAAAAAGAAGCCTTTGAATTACTATATAATAAATGTTCAGATAAGGCCATTATGTTGGCTCTTGATGGAAAGACGAAAAAGGGCAAATATAATTTTGTTTGCAATTTACACAAGTTCCTCAATTATCAGCGTAGGGAACACAGCGCTAGGTTGGCAGGTAAGCATTGTGAATGAAATTGAAGCTGACTGCTCCAGGTTGGCTCACGGTGTGAGTGAGATTGATTCGCTCACGAGGACGCCTTCCTGGAAATGTTCTCCAAGTTATTTCTAAGGCACAACGTTTTAGCGATCAATGGCAATCCACAAAATTTTCCGTACGCTGCAGTAAGTTTGAAGAAGCCCCGCCGAGTTCTTTCCTGTCATTCCCACTGTTTCTTCAGTCTGCAACAATGGATATTACAGATACGTTGTGACAGAGAAAAACACAAACCGTTTCTTTGCCATGAGTACGACATCTCCAGTGGTTTGAGTTTGTGGGCTCGTCGACGGGGTAGGCCGATGACCTGCTAAGAAATGAGATGTGCATGGTATTTTCTGTCAGGCACTGATGCCAGTGGTCACAAGAGACTAATATCGGGTGTCCTTTACCTTGTCAAATGTCAGAGATAAAATCTGTTGTGGCATAGAGTTCAAATCAGAAGGGACACGCATGCATATAACATGCGCAATCGCATGGCTTATCTTTGCTTGTCTTGTTAGTTTGTTGTGATTTATGTGTTGTGGATTATGTTATGTTTGGAGAATTACGACGGCCCATTTACTTCAGTTACAGATGGTGGATGTAACTTCAGTTGTAGCTTTTAAAATATTAACAGACCCACTGACAAAAATATTATAATACAGGTGCATCTCAATAAATTATAATGTCGTGGAAAAGTTCATTTATTTCAGTAATTCAACTCAAATTGTGAAACTCATGTATTAAATAAATTCAATGCACACAGACTGAAGTAGTTTAAGTCTTTGGTTCAGATTTTAATTGTGATGATTTTGTAGCTCACATTTAACAAAAACCCACCATCCATTCTGAACAACAAATTGAGAAGTACTTCATAAGACCAATAAAAAAAAATTTTCCTTTAGTGAATTGTTGGCCTTCTGGAAAGATGTTAATTTACTGTGAAATATGTACTCATGATACTTGTGTAGGGGCTCCTTTTGTTTTAATTACATGCCTTCAAATTCGTGTACATTTATTAAGTGGCATGATGAGGTGTACACTCACATATATTATCATTTGTGGCACTGCTGAGCTGTGGTATGGACAGTGGTTTCTTTGATGCATTGTGATTTGCCTTCAGCTCATCTGCATTTTTGGTCTCTTGTTTCTCATTTTCCTCTTGACAATACCTCATAGATTCTCAATGATGTGGTTCAGGTCTGGTGAGATTTGCTGGCCAGTCAAGCACACAACACCATGCCTATTGAATTATAGCCTCCGTTTCCTGTTCTTAGCTGACAGGAGCGGCACCCGGTGTGGTCTTCTGCTGCTGTAGCCCATCTGCTTCAGGGTTCGACGTGTTGTGTGTTCAGAGATGGTATTCTGCATACCTTGGTTGTAACGAGTGGTTATTTGAGTTACTGTTGCCTTTCTATCATCTCTAACCAGTCTGCCCATTCTCCTCTGACCTCTGACATCAACAAGGCATTTTTGTCCACACAACTGCCGCTCACTGGATATTTTCTCTTTTTCGGACCATTCTCTGTAAACCCTAGAGATGGTTGTGCGTGAAAATCCCAGTAGATCAGCAGTTTTTGAAATACTCAGACCAGCCCGTCTGGCACCAACAACCATTCCACGTTCAAAGTCACTTAAATCCCCTTTCTTCCCCATTCTGATGCTCGGTTTGAACTTCAGCATGTCGTCTTCACCACATCTAGATGCCTAAATGCATTGAGTTCCTGCCATGTGATTGGCTGATTAGCAATTTGTGTTACCAAGCAATTGAACAGGTGTACCTAATAAAGTGGCCGGTGAAGTGTATATATACACACACGTGTATATATAAAGCATTATTTATAAAGTCTTTAAGTAAATTGTTACCCAATTTAAAAGAAATAAAAATAAACAATTATGCCAAAATCCTTGAATAGCTTTTTGATATCTTGTAATTACAGTTTGTGTACATAATTTGATGAGTAGTACTTATCATATTTCCAAGCCACCCTCATAACATAAATTGTGTAATATTGTTAAGTGGCCTGTTCACTGGTGTTTGCATACTAATTATGCTTTAATATACAAATTATAGCCATATTCAGATTTACAAAAAGTTCTCAGTTGTATAAATCTGCACATGTGCTTTCAATAATGTAATATAATGGCAGAGTTTCATATTTAGTATTCTGGCTTGATGACTTGCTCTAATGAGGTGTTTATGATTGCTCAGATATTTATGGTTGAATGTTTACAGCTTAGTGCCCCGTACCTTTTAAATCATCTGTGTGCGAGATATCAAATATCTGACCTCAGCAAATGACATATCAAATTAGCGGCACCGTCCATGCGAGCTTCGAGGAAATGATGCGTTATTTTGATGCATCTCTGACAACTCATATAAACACGTAAATCTCTCCCCTCTCACTTCCTACAGTCACGCTGCCCTAACAATCGCTTGGGCAAAAAAGCCGTAGCATTTGTTGTTTCAGAAGGGAGTAACTACAGGCTCTGATTTCAGCCTGATAGGCACACACTCCCCCTCAGACAATTAATATTTCACCTGATAGGCTAAAGGGACAGGCTTTGAAAACAGATTAGAATGGAGGCAATTTAAACATGCAAAATGAAACCATTTTACCTCAGCGCAAGTGTAAGTCATCTCGGGCCAGCTGTAAAGGCCAGACGGCGAGGCTCATTTCTCAATTATAATAAAAGCGCCTCTTTTTGCAGCCTACTGTTTGTTCTCTTCCAGCCTCGGCCCTTTGTGAACTCGGCCTGCTCGTATTCATTCCCCAGAAGAATAGCGCTCGTGGTGTGCTATTTCATATCAGTGCTCAGGTATACCCAGAGTTGCCACCTTCACTTTAGATACCTTGTTGTTTGTAAATATGTGAGATATGAGTGATGTGGGCTCTAATGGATTATTACCCTTCAAACAGCCCTTTGACCCGAACCTCCCGTGATTCCACTGCAGTGAAACTCAACCTCGTGGCCAAATTATTCTTGGAAGGACCCCTGGAGAGTGTGACTTTCTGCCCTCCTCGTTGCCAGAGATAACTGGCCTCCGACATTCCTGAGTGTGAGAGTAATGTACAGCGTTTCACTGCGGCTGTCACACCAAAACAAGCTCCGGGACTACCCCGTTTTTGGCAAGTCAAGGTATATGACACTTTAATGTTGTGAAAGACAAAAATGTTTGTTAACAAAGTTTTTTTTTTGCTGCTAAGTGAACAATTTTACTTAAAAAAACATACAGTTTTTACATAAACTGTAGCCTATATACTGTTGTTCAAAAGTTTGGGGTCAGTAATAATTTTTTAGTTTTCTTAAAATAAATCACTACTTTTATACAGCAAGGAAGCATTGAATTGATCAAAAGCGGTAACGCTGTTTTTACATTGTTACAAAAGATTTCTGTCAAATAAATGCTGTTCTTTTCAACTTTCTGTTCATCAAAGAACCCTGAACAAATGATCATAGTTTCCACAAATTAAGCAGCACAACTGTTTTAAGCATTGATAAAAAAAAATAAGAAATGTTTCCTGAGCACCAAATCAGCATATTATAATGATTTCTGAAGGATCCGATGACTGGAGTAATGACTGCTGAAAATTCAACTTTGCCATCACAGAAATAAATTACATTATAAATGTATTAAAATAGAAAACAGCTAATTTAAATTTAAATAATTTAACACAATATTACTGTTTCTAATGCAAATGGGAGACTTGAGAAAAATAATAAAATATATATATATATTTTTTTTACTCTTGCTGACCCCAAACCTTTTAACTGCAGACGTATGTTTAAATGAATATATAAAGTCAAATAAAAAAATACACATATTTTTTTTATAATATAAAATTATCAGATATAATATTGTAATATAAATAATTTTTGTTCTCATTGACTAAAATGTTATACCGTAAATTAAATATTAAATAAATGTAAAGGATATTTTCATCCAAAGACAATAACTAAAAGAAAATCAGTGAGAAAATGAACACTGGTCGGGAAGAATTCATTCAAATTGTGATGGATTAGAAGGGCTTATTTCATTCAACTTTACATTACATTTCACTTAAGAGGCAATTCTTAATAAATAATATCCAATTAGTGACCTGTTGTGTGACACCCAGATCTAAGTTTGAATCAGAACGTTTCCACGCTATGTCTTAATCTGTCGTGGTGTGTGGCAGAGGGTTAAACACTTTGGATATTATGATCAGGGGATTTACATACAAATGAGGAAAAGGTCATCCAAATGACAGACCCTAAATGAGTGGTTTTTTTTAGAGGGTGAACGGTTTTGCTAATGTGTCTCAAAGTCAATATTTGAGTCTGCTGATATAGTCCTTCGCCATTCTGCTTCCATTGTGGGCCTGTCAGACAGCGTCGCTTTGTTTATGATGTCTCAATTCAACATCATTTGAAAAGCAATGTGATGCTATAGCAGCCGTTTAGGTCTGAAAGGAAACATTTATACATTACTATTTCGTCTTCGTGTATGCCATTGATTGAAAATTAATCAGCTTCAGCTGTTTCTTTGGATAAGAGTTACCTGGATGTTTTTTGCTTACTAATGCAAGTGTTCCCGCGTTAAGGATACTATATAGATCTACACAGAAAACCCATTTCTCCTCAATGAAATTTGAAATATTAATGTTATCCATCCCCAGAGAGCGCTTTATATGCTCAAAGTGTGAAAATCTTTACTCTGTTCTGAAACAGTCTGGAGTTTCTGGTTTTGTGAGGGATTATTTCTTTATTTATTCTGACTCGCTACATGGCCGCGTCCTGTCGTTCTTGCCAAATTGCTCGAGAAATTTATAAACATTTTCTGAAAGCCTGTGTGCACATTCAAACTGTCAAGTCTCTGAATATATCTGGTGCTGAGGCTCTAAAAATACACCCAGGCAGACTGGAGAGACTGCAGCCCCTCGCAGAGCCGACGTCTGCCTTGACTGGAAGCTCCGGAAACCGAACGAAAGATGTGAATGAGACAGATGAGTACCATAGACCGACCGTGAGTGAGAGGCATGTCAGTGTGTGTGTGCGATTGTGTACGTGTGTGACGTAATAGTGTAGAGATATCCAACTATCAAGGAGGTGTTTGGAAGGGGCTGTCAGCGCTTGAGTATGCAGACTGAGCCGAGGGGAAAAACATTTCAGAGATGGTGAGATTTGTGTGTGCGCCATGTTGTATGTGGGTGGTTATTTGTTCGGAACTATGCAATACATATGCAATCGAAAACAAGGCCTTAGAGCTGCGGCCTAGTGGCTCGTACACAAATGGAGCATATGTGGGAAAAGTGAGTTTGAATCTGACTTTTCCTGCTCATCATTTTCATTGCTGTCATTACTAATTAAAGTAACACAGTGGCTAAAAAATGAACAAACAATAGAACAAAAAAAGGACATGAGTTCTTAATGACTTATGGAGTTGATGCAGGCATTGTGAACTTCTGACTTTTCCTCCTGATCCTTTCCTGTCTTCACTTTGCTGTTGTTATAAATAAAAACGACAGCCTAAAAAAAGATGAAGAGGATGAGTGTGGCAAGATGAATGCAACGCTTATGTAATTGGAAAACAAAGGAGCCGTGGCCTAGTGGCTTGCACACATTTTGTGCTCATATGGGAAATGTGACTTTGAATTTGACTTTTTCACTTTTTCACCTTGTCATTTCCTATTTTCCCTCTAAAAGTGACAAGTCTAAAATAAATTCTGATGTTCTTCTTCTCATCTATTCCTGTCTTCTTTCTCTAAAATAAATAAATAAATAAAAAGGACAAAAGATAGAAGATAGAAGAAGAGGGTGGGAAGATGAATGTAATACATAATCGAAAAATCATCAATTCCTGAACTGAAATAAAATTGGGTGTAGAATATACTTTGCAAAATTTCACTCAGAAATTGCTAGTAAGTTTTACAAATAATTACAAGGAAAAGACTAGTAACACTGAATTAAACAAGAAACGTTTGACGTAGAAAGACATTGTATTTTCTTGTAAAACACAATCCAATTATCTTTCTTTTATTTGCTATGTGTGTGTGTGTGTGTGTGTGTGTGTGTGTGTGTGTGTGTGTGTGTGTGTGTGTGTGTGTGTGTGTGTGTGTGTGTGTGTGTGTGTGTGTGTGTGTGTGTGTGTGTGTGTGTGTGTGTGTGTGTGTGTGTGTGTGTGTGTGTGTGTGTGTGTGTGTGTGTGGCACGTAATCAAGTAACTATAGGAAGCATGTATTTGAACGTAGAAAATTCATAACAATGTGCTGTGTGTATCTGTTGGATTATCCATTTGATTCCTTGAACTTTGACTTGTAATGTGGAATCAAATAAAGTATATATAAATGTGTGTTTACGGTGTGTCTTCCCTCTAAAAATTACACAATGGCCCAAAAATGTAAAATAATAATAATCATTATTATAAAAATAAAAAGAAGAAGATGATTAGGGTGGGGCAATGATTGCAATGCATTTGCAATAAAAAAAAAAATAAACAAACTAGGAGCCTTGGCCTATAGGTTTTTACACACACACACACACACACACTGATGGTGATGTTGATTTAATGTTCAAATCTGATAATTTCTCCTCATATTTTCCAGTTTTCTCTCTAACGTTATTAGTAAATAACACTGGAAATAAATTAAACAAAAATGTATTTACAATATTAAAAAAGAAAATGAAGGTGGGTGCCGGTTGGAGTAGATTAATCTATAGGTTTGTTTGTCGCATACTGTATATAACATCTCAGTGGTATTGAGAGTGTGTATGTGTGGATAAAACAGTGTGTCTGCCCTTGTATGTGAGTTAATACGCCTTATCAGGATCACTGGGAGGAAAGGGAGGACAGCATACGGCCAATTTAACACATGAAGGCACACACTCACCGCTGGAATGGGCTGCAGATAGAAGAGATGAGAGATCAGTCTGTTTGTTAGCCCCTTTCACTGCACCTGTGTGTGTGTGTGTGTGTGTGTGTGTGTGTGTGTGTGTGTGTGTGTGTGTGTGTGTGTGTGTGTGTGTGTGTGTGTGTGTGTGTGTGTGTGTGTGTGTGTGTGTGTGCGTGCGTGCGTGTGTGCGTGTGCGTGCGTGCGTGCGTGTGCGTGCGTGCGTGCGTGCGTGCGTGCGTGTGTGTGGTCGGGGGTTACTGTGGCCTCAGCAATACAATAGACAGCGGGGCACGGTCAAGCCGTTTAGTTCAGCAGTGCACACACAGCAAGACATAATAGATAGATAATAAACACACGGCTACAGAAAATAAGCATCAGCGTACACACTAACACAACTATTATTTTAATCCATTCTCACTCTCTTTCTCTGTCTTTCTCTTTAATACAACATTCCTTCACATTGTTTAGCCCATTTGAGTGGCCATGTTACACAGGTTGTCTTCCCTAGACTCCCTAGGTTTGTCTTTTTTTGTTTTGTTTTATCGATTTCCAACCCGCTTGCCTTCTAGTCTCCCTATTTGTCCAGATTTATGCTCCCTCTTTCTTTCTGTCCCTGTCTGTTTTTTCCCTCACGCTCTCCCCCGCTCTTTCTGTGTTCTCCAAGAAGAAGAATCCTTCCTCAGTAAAATCTTTAAAAGCCCTCGCTGTCCCTTATTGAATTACTGTCATCTGTCTGTCTATGGGGAAGTTTATGTGCAGATGGTCTTTATGCATACTAAAGATTTTATAACTAAGCATAAGGCCTACTGTGAATTATAAACAGGCTAAATCATTTTGTAATATTATTCTTTTACTCAAATGGATGAAAGATGTAATTGCATGTTTTGAGGTAAAATTCCTATTTATGTGAGTTCATATCTTCAGTTTCCTCTTGTGTTTTCCTCCTTGTATTTATTATGTATAATTCATCATTAACCTTTTTATCTTCTTAGCTAATTACAGATGGGATTTCTTGTTTGTTTAATAATTTAATTTAACACGTCACATTAATTTAGTAAATATTAATTTGAGGATAAACAAACATTAATGAATATTCAATGATTAACAATTGTATTTTTATTTACTGTCAAGGTAATTGTCATGGTAATAGATGTTTTTGCATAAAAAATATTAATTAAATTTACATGTAACAAATAATTTTATTCAAAGGAAGGTATACATTTTAATCAGTTCTTGTATTCTTTAAGAATCCAACTCATGATCATCTTGAGCAAAACTGTTCTAATGTTTGAGCTACAGGAATGCTGTGCTGTAAATGTAATACAATCATATGGAGCACTCGTGTGGAGCCTTGTACATGACAAAAATACATTATGGCCATTAAAAATAATGGTTATTTTCTTATTTTAGTTCAAATGTGGCCATGTTGTACTTATTTGTTCCTTTGTTTTAATTTAATTAAATAATGGTCTCAATTTAACTAAATTTAAACGAAATATTAACATGTAGCCACTATTTACCTTAAATGAGGGTATTGTAATAAATCAGTTTCCTTGTTTTATTTTTGTATATTTTTTGTTTGTTTTGCTTGCCCCAATGGCTTCGTTCTCATGAGTATAAAGATAATTTATTTTGAAATACTTTGTAATTTTATGCACCCATCATATACCCTGCAGGGACATGAACTACTTTTTGCAAATTATATTTTAGTTTTATTTACTAACCACCCATAATCTTGTTTAACACGCTCTAAATGTGCTGGACTAGTACTGTACCGCAAGTATTTAAATGTTTAAGCCATCGCTATTTTTCAGAGCAATCACGCCTTCTTTTTATGTAAATTAGCCTTATTATAGATTGGCTTATGCACAATAGTCAGTGTTGTTTGCCTGCTGTAACAAATGCTCCACTATTAAGCAACCAGTCATTTTTGCATACATTTTCATCACAGCAAAAAAAAAACTCTGTTCTGTACACTTGTTTTCAGTACCTGGATTGCATTGACGCCAGAGGAAATATTTATTTTTATCCAGGTTGGATACAATTTCAAAACATCTCTCTGTCTCCTCTGTGTCATCCACAGTACACACGCGAGCGCCTGAACTCCACATCACCTCATTCACCTGCTCAGGTGTGCCGAGTTACAAGGTATGTTGCACGGCTATGTGGACAGCTCTAACAAGACAAGAAAAAAAGAGCCATCACTCCTTCCCAAACAGGGTTGAGATGTCAAAGGTCACCCTGCACTTCTTCCCCAGGCTCATTACGTCATCCCATCCATGTCGTTTTTTCTCTGTTTTTCTAACCCTCTCCCTTTTTCTCTAATGGCATTTATGTAAACACAGCTGTGTTCTTAACATTAAAGGGCCTTGTTCTTTTGAAACCCTCTGAAATATTTGCAGCCCTCTCGCTACATCAGAGAACACACCCCCCCCCCCCACCCATCCGATACAACAACCACAAGTGCAACTGTATCTGCTTGAACTGCAGGTGCCGTTTTTCATGTTCCGCACGGCATCAAATAAACACATATTGCACCGTTACGAGGGGATCGAGAGGGCCGTTAGCACTCGTTGCACACAATCGTCATGTGGCCGCCAGTAAACAGCAATCAGGCAAGCGTGGATGCCCGTAAGTGGATCGTTGCGGTGGGACGTACATGTAAATTGAGAGTCAAAGTAATCAGGAGCTTCTCGCGAAGCATAGAGGCTCAAATTTTACCAATGAGAAAAAAAAAGAAGATTTGTGGATTAGAAAGGCCAAAAAAAAGCGTCAAAAAAAGTGCTTACGAAAGAAGTTCAAACACAATAGATGGGTCACGGTGGGGCCCCCTGGTGTAGACTTTCCCCAGGCTGTTTGTCTCATTAGGGACTGTATTGATTAATAACATCCCTGGAAACCAGCGGTATTAGCCGAATTAGGGGACCGGGGGGAATTGAGAGAGAAGAGAGGAGGGGATAACCTTGCACCAGCCCATGGCTCTGTCTCACGCTATTTCCCTTCTCGTACGATGAATGAAATCAAGCCTGCTAGGCACCCGGTCTCTGAACTTTAATCCAATATCATTAGTATTCTCGTGTTTGGCTTGGCAATGTCTGACGTGATTAATGTGGCCATGGAGTTGACAGAGAGAGATCATGAGTTGTGTTGATGGTCCGCTTCACATAATCAGATGTGGGTTTGTGATTGATTCTTTCGTTAATTCGCACACCCTCCCTCCACCGCTCACTTTTCTTCCTGTGATTTTGTCATTTTCTTTTTTCGTCGGCTACTGTGTCATATTATCTGGCTCATTCGCAGTGAAATGCACTCCAGTTGTTTATACGCTAGTGTTTTGAGAGCGGAAATCTAGGGAAGTACACAAGTTTTTACTGATGTTGAAGCATTCAGTGCGTGTAGGGCTGACTGTGAGTAGAAGATGCTCAGGCTTGACATTTATTGAGAGTCCATTGGGAGTTTTGCTAAATTATTAGAGGTCAACTTTCACCCACTTCTAGAAATCTGTCTGGAATTTGTTTTTCAGCATTACATTTCTATCTGTCCATCCGTCCATCCATTATTAGTGTTCCTGTGGCTCAGTGGTTAGAGCATTGCGTTAGCAGCGCAAAGGTTGTGGGTTCGATTCCCAGGCAACACATATAATGAAAAAAAATGTATAACCTGAATGTAAGTCGCTTTGGATAAAAGTGTCTGCTAAATGCATAAATGTATTGTTTCAGCAAATCATGCAGCCTATTAAGAGAACTTGTACTGTTACTTTTTATGTAATCACACTTCACAGCTGAATAATAAAAGTGGTAGATCTAAAAATAGCTTTTGCATAACTGCTGTGAACAACATCTGCGACCATATTGGCACTATAGTTAAATATCAAAGATAGCAACTTCCAAAACAATATAAATAATGTTACATGTCTTAAATCTTCACTGACTGTCAGAAGCCTTTCATTTTTAAAATGCTCTGTAGAGTGCAGTGTTTGGGTTGCTGTGTCAATTTTTTTTTATTTTGTATGAATGAATTTGCAGATGAATTAATTAATTTTATTTTCCTTTTCATATGAAAGTGTGGCTTGATTCATTTACTTTAGGAGAGAATAAGACAACACAGTTATTGTCAGAATGTATTTAATCATATTCAATCAGTTTACCTAATGAGTTTAAAACAATAACTGGCTTGCTTTGCATTGAACTGGATAGTGTATTTTTAGCTAAATTCTTACATGAAGAGTTGAGGCCTAGCTATGCTGAGGTTGAGGGCAAACTAATATCACTCAACATTTAGCATTATAGAGTGTGCTATTGCTAGTTAATTGTTAAGTGCAAAAAAACAAGATCTTTTATTTTGACATAAAGGTCAATTTGGGTTTACTTCATTCAGATACACAAAGTGTTTGAGCTGAGTTAATGTGTTAATGTAATGCTAAGAAAAAGGAATTTGAAATAAAGAATAAAGGTTTTATTTTATTAAATTTTAATGAAGCTCTCACTGAAAAGAAAAAAACACACCCTAAAAACACAAAGCATAGAATATGTAGAAATCTTGTTTTGGTGTTTGTGGTATTATGAAGATCTTTCTTACTGGCCGTGATGGGATATTTAAGACTTTTATATTCAACTATTTAAGGAATATTCATTAACCACATTTTTAAATTCATCTCCCAGTATGCATCTCTCATGAGTACAGCAGAACTTCACAATTTTGGACTGAGCTGAATATTTGTGGACTTATTAGGTTAGGTATGAGGGCCAGCTGTTTCGGCCGAGTGGGTCTGCTGAGTGGACGCTGATGAATCTAGTCTGATAATGAGCGCTAAGCATGCTGAGAATCCACACACATTTCAATCATTACAACTCAACCTCCGGGAGGGGAATGCAGAAAGAGAGAAAATGAAGGGGGATGTCAAGGCAGGAAAACACACAAAGGAACCTCCACGACAGAGTGAAAATCTTGATTTTCCTCTACAGCCTCAGCACTGCGAGTCTTGGCTTAGACAAACAGCAGGTATCACCTTCCTCCAAGCCTGGCCCAACGCCGTCGCTGCTCTTTACGCTCGAAGGAAACACTTAACGAAGCTGATGTGTCTATGTATGTGTGTGTTTACTTGCAGAAATAAAGCCAGGACCAGAAGTTTCTCTAAGGAGAACCGGATCCCGTCTCATCTAGGGCTATTGAGGGACCAGGATGGGGACGCAAGAGCGTAATAATGACGGATGGCGCTGATTGGACATCTTGTGTGAATTAAACTGGGTTTGACTCTGCTTCGTGTCCCTGCGTGCGGCAGATCGGTTAACAAAGCCAGGCTTGTGAAGGTAAACCGATCCTATCACCAGACTCCATTCGGCAGCTCCACGGGTCTGTCCACAGAAAAGTTTCTCTGTTTCTTTGCACTGAAAGAGGAGAGCATTGGATACACACACACACACACACACACACACACACACACACACACACACACACACACACACACACACACACACACACACACACACACACACACACACACAAATAAGCACCTACATACTTTGGACACACAGAGATATGCTTACTGCTTCACACACACATTCAACAGGCCGTGAAATGGGGCCTTATCAGGCTGAAGGCAAATGAGATGTAAAAGGTCTTTTCAGGTATGCACATTCCTGCCTGTCATCCTCAAGAGCATCATTCATCTTAGTTTCCAGTACAGAAAACTCCACATGATTTCTCTTACATTTTGTCCTTGAGGTACAGTAAAACCCTGTACGGTAAGCTCTCTCTTTATCAACACTAGCTATAACTCCATTTACATGGTCTGTTAAACCTGTATAGTCAATTTAACATCATTTTAATTATGTATAATAATACTCATATAAAGGTAGAGTGGACGTCTGTTAATCAATTAAATTATAATACATATCAGTTTTGTCAGTACTAATAAATTGTACTGTATTGTGCTATGCTGTGTTATTTTATACTATACAATATCATACTGTACTAAACTGCTTTGATTTAACATAACAAACTTTACTGTACCATATTACGCTAATGTTCAAAAGTTTTGAGTCGGTAATATTTTGTAATATTTGTTTTTCTTAAAGACATTTCTTGCTCACCAAAGCTGCATCAACAATTTAAGTAAAAGCAGTAATACTGTGAAATATTATTACAATTTAAAATAATATTTTTTTCAAATGTAATTTACTTCTGTGATGGCAAAGCTGAGTTTTCTCCACTCTTCAAGTCAAATGATCCTTCAGAAATCATTCTGATATGCAGATTTGGTACTCAAGATCAGTGTTGGGCAGTAACTAGTTACTAGTAACTTAGTTACTGTAATAAATATTACTTTTTGCAGTAACTAGTAGTGTAACTAATTACTAATAAGATTTCAGTAATAATATTACAGTTACCATCCATAAAACAGCTTAGTTACTTAGTTTATTTTGATCCCTCAGCCCTGCGGACTTAAAATCCAACAATCAAATATTTCCTAGATTTATTTTCATAATTTTCACGACTCGCACATGCATGTGATGTGCAGCAGGCAAGCTTGGAATATGGAAAGCTTACATTCAGCAGATATAAATATTGCGTTATATTGATTTTGTCAGGAAAAAAAGATGATCTGAACACTGTTATGTAAGTTGTGTCTGTACTTTTCTCTGGCATTACATCCCACCCACATCCCTCTGATCAGCATTTGGTACATATTACTGTATTAAACATAAAATTAAACATATTTTAGGAAAATTAAACCGTTTCTTACAAACGTATGTGATTTGATAAATATAATCGTATATGGGTAACGGAGAAATTACAATTAGCTTCAAGCTACACATGACAATTAATGAGATTAATGAATTAACACTTCTGCTTGAATGTCACAATCAATCACTATTGAGTGTTTGTAATCGCATCTGACTGCGATCCAATGTGGATTTTGGTCAAATGATGAGACAGAAATATGTTGTTAGAAACATTAAAGAAGAATATTATGTGGAATATACACAGTTACAACTTCAGTGGGGCGTGAAGGAAAAGTAATGTAACTAGTAGTGTAACTAATTACTGTTGCCAGAAAGTAATAAGTAAAGTAAAAAATATTACTTTTAAAATGAGTAACTAATGAGTAATATATTGCATTCTTTGAGTAACTAACCCAACACTGCAAAAGATACATTTCTAATTATTATCAGAAAAGAGTTGTGTGGTTTCCACAAAATATTAAACAGCAGCTGCTTCATATTTTTTGTGGAAACCATGATCTATTCATTTCGGTATTTGATGAATGGAAAGTTTAAACTAGAAATCTTTCACATTATACATGTATTTAAGGTCACTTTTGATCAATGTTACATTAAAACAAGGATACATTTGTTTGAGGAGCCTTTTATAAGATAAGACTTGTTTTCTGAGAAAAAATATTGAATTCAGTTTATTTTTCTACCCCACTGGCAAATACTTTTTTCTTATAGTTAGCATAAAACTTACATAATTGTGTTAGATACATGCTTTAAAAAAGAAAAAAGCATTTTTGCCAATGGGGTAAAAAAAAAACTTTCAGTCTATCAACTCTCATCTTTATGAATTTTATAAAGTGTAAAATATTCTACTGCTCTGAGCAATTCATGTAGACCATAATAATCTTATTTCATAGGAAACATTTTAGGTAAACAACAAAGCAATCTGCTGAAGATTGTGACCTTCTTCCAGACCAGTTGCAAGTATGACTGTCTGTCACATCCTGACGTTTTCTTCCTCATTGATAAACTGAAATAATAGAATGAATGTCGTGTGTGTCAACACAGCAAATATGAGTGGAGAGAAGGAGTCACTTGGTAATGTGAATGGGCGCTCCATCAGCGCTTACATTACACATAGAATGAACTAATCCAGCAGCCAGCAGAGCACTCAAGATGGCAGGCATTCTTGGGAGGCCATCGTGTCAACCGAGCTGCCCTCGAAGCAGAAGAGAAGTGCAATTCTATGCACACCATGGTTGCCCTCGTGTCTGTTTCATATTCATTTCTCTGTCGGAGAGGAATTGTGTGGGTGGATCTGGAGGAACAGAGTTGAGAAGCTCACAACTGTAAATTCTGCAGATGATTTAACTCTTGCAGATAATTTTTACATTAATGCATTAAGAAAATGTATTTTATTGTCTTTCTTTGAGTTATACGTGTAGATATAAGTGTCAACGTAGATTAGAGAGATAAGATTTAATTCTTACTGAATGTTGCGTATTTGGCAAGGGATATGAGATATTTCCAGCGGGTTCATTTTTATTATGCTTTCTTCCCTCCTTTAACTCATTTGTTTGTGTTTAGCTTAATCTTCATAATGCAGTTTTTTTCAGAACAAGTCTCCAGGTATCTATTGCATAAATCCTCATCATTTTGTGTGTGTGAGATTGTGTGAGAAAGAAAGGGACCGTGTGTAAAGTCCTTAGCCAACATCATCAACATCATGTGATGGATGTGGGAATGAAAGATCACATCTGTGTGTTTTCCATTCACCAGTGAAGAATCAACACATCTGGTTATTAATTATGGCCAATTTCCGAACATTCTATACTAATACCAGACTGCTTTCTGGAAAAATGCTGTGTGTCTTGGCGCTGTTGTCCTTGCTGAAGATATGAGCTGGATAAAGAGCTACACTTTTGATTGGTTGTTGGTCAACTCCAACGTTCAAGTTAAAACATATAGCACTTTGTCTTAATCTAGGGCTGTCAGTCTGTTAAAAATGTATTCCAATTATTCAATAATATGCTGATTAACCCAGTTAATAACGTTTTGTTCTAAGAACATTTTCTTAGATATTCTATTATGTTGATGTTCTTTGAAAGTTTAAAATATCCAGTTTTGTAATGTTTAAGCATGTATTTCTTTGGATATACAAATATTAAAATAATATTAGCAAAATAATCTAAATGAATTGCATATATTAATGCATTTGATGCCAAACGCCCTCAAATGAAGATAAGTCCAACATTACTGTGGCAGATGAGTAAATCACTGAATAGACAAAAAGTGGCTAATAATTTGTCGATATTTTGTATATTTTGCTCATTTCATTGAATATAAAATTAGTACTGGTCAACAGTCCACAATGATCCAACACACAAGGTAAAATAATGCAATGTGTTAATAATGCAATGTCATAATTTAATTTTGATGATATGTTGATTAACCCAGCTTCTGATCATTTTCATAACATTCCCAATACATTATTAGAGACAGTTCTGGGAAACTGAAAAACATCAGTTCTTTTATTATTTTAAGAATATTTTCTTGGAATAGAATAATGTTCTCTCAAAATAATCCAACCGAGTCATACTGACGCATTTGCTAAGAAAAGCCCTTAAATGAAGATAAGTCAAAGATATTACATTAGTGTGGCAACTGAGTGAATCATTGAATAAACAAAAACTTTTAATAGTCATATTTTGTTCCATTTCATTCTATATAATTATATTACTGGCTGACAGTTCACAGTGATCCATTTAGCTAATTCAATCTCAATACACAAGGTAAAATATTGCAATGTTTATAGGGCTGTCATTTGTTTAAAATGTAATTCCATTAATTTGGTAATATGCTGTTCTAATTGCATGCTCTACAGACATTTTCTTAAGGTTCTGTGAAAATTAAAAACGTCCAGTTTTTTAGGATTTCAATGTTTTTCTTAGCTTACACAAACATATATTAATGCATTTGCTGAGAAAATCCCTCAAAGGAAGATCATCACATTATTTCAGTAGATGAGTAAATTACTGAAAAGACAAAAACTGTCTTTAAAAGTCAATATATTGGTTGGTTTATTTCCATTTAATTGAACACAAGTCTGTTATGGCAACAGTCCACATTGATCCATTTTGAAATCAATCTCTGAGGTCAATTTATACTGGTAGGAAAATCCATTATTATGGAATTTGCTTATGGGTCAGAGGGCATACATGTATTGTTTATACTGTTAATTATCTACACATTAACACATTAATTTGACAGCCTTACTTTTAATAGAAGTCAAATGGACAAGCATAATAGCTTCCAGTGTAAATTGTCTTCAGTTACATCTTTTGTTTTGAGCAGGAAGTTGTGCTCTGTCCTCGTTGTCCTAGTCTGGACGGCACAGCTGCAGATCATAAGAGCGGCGTTATTTACAGTTCAGGATTGTTCTGACGAGGGCAAAGAGAGGCAATAAATCTCGCTGCGTGCTGTCCGTCCATGGGCCAGCATAACAACAGCAAAAGAGAACTTAACGGGAATCGCTGTCACATTCTGAACCGTAAATATTTTCATTCCTGAGATGAGGACACTGCATCCAGCTCAAGGGTTATTTGCCCCCTCTCGTCCCCACACGCAGACACTGACAATCACGCGCTCAAAAATGCATATACCATTTCTAATTGTGTTGTAGGTCTTTTTTGGAGGACCTTCTTGCGCTTTCCATCACTCTCACCCACTATGAGAAAGCGAGACCCTCCTCCCCCTATGTGTCCAGGCCAGACTCCCTGGCATTTCCCACTTCGCGGTGGCCAGTTGTTTTTGGTGGACTGAAAACCGGAGGAAAATAAAGAGATCTAAATGTCAGCAGGGAAGTGCAGTACATTCCGCGCCCCTGCATCTCCTGAGCGGTCACCTAGAACAGTGTGTGATCCCGAGACAAAGCTGGCCACGGCAGAAAGTGGGGGTGGAAGTGGAGACATTACCCAGAATTCAAGCCTGCGGGACTGTCACCGAGTCCAGCAGAATATCTCTCTGGTCCATCTCTACCTGCAGGGGCTGGGCCACTTTTTCATTTAGATTTTTTTACGGGATATTGCGTTTTTCTGGGTCGGGTCGGGATGACGGGGGACCGCGGTGACATAAATGGAGGAAGCTTGAAAGGGAGAGCTGTACCTGATCCAGCGGAAGCCTCCGACACACACATGCGCATGCGGCTCTGTTCTTTTCATGCACACACACACACACACACACAGCGTACGGACACATAATGAAAATACACGGAAGGACTACATGGAGGTTTAGAGGTGTGTACACTGCGGGACATTTTCTTTTCCTCTCCTTCCTTCCCAAGCCCTTTTTCCCTCAAAGGTGTTTTCAGCGGGAACATGAAAGATGCATGAGGAAGAGAAAGGTCATCGCTGAAAAAAAATAAAAATAAAGACCTTTTTGTCGCAGCACGAGCGAGAGAGAATGGTAATTTTATTTAGTCTTTTATTCTTTTTTTGTCTCTCTGACAGTTTGTTGGCAAGGAGAGACGGCGAACCGTAAAAAGGGACCCTTCGGCTTGGCAGGTTATCGAATTAGCTTTGTTTCTTAAATGCTCTCGTAAGAGAACGCCACACTCGCTATGCCATTGAAAGCTCCAAAGATCATGAATCCCTTGTTTATGTGAACTTGAAAAGATGCTGGCGCATATTACTGGAAGGGGATATTTACATACAGCGTGGCATGACCGTGCATTTGATTTAGATTCCCAGTCGGCCAACTGATCCCCGTCCAAAAACATGCTCTCAGCCTCTACTGCCGTCTCATGGAATACATTATTCTATTTTACTCTATATTAGGTTTACCTCAAATGCAACACCAGTAAGCCAGTGCTGGATCTCTGAGCATGTGCAGAATATTATGTGGCCTCGTTTGACTAAAGCTTGGAGTTTTGACTAAAGAAATAGCTCACCGCAAATGGGGGAAAAATAACAGTTTACTGCTACTGTGGATGTTTTTAGTTATTCTTCGCAAACCTTTCCCTTTAGGGACCTCACGAAAAAGCCTGCAAATATCTGTAGCCTGGTTGAATTTAATTAAAGGGTCACCAAAAAAAGACTTAACTGCACAGCATCAGCAAGACAGTTTTGCAAAGTCCGGACGTAAAAGGGAAAGTTCACCTAAACACAAAAATGTTTGCAAGCAGTTATACCCCTTTGGGGCCTTTCAGAACCATTATAAAATTTGTCCATATTTTGTGTGTACTATAGTCCATGTCTTACAGTCATATAATCATACAGGACTCAATTTAGGGTTAATTTTAATCCCCCCTCCCTGGAAAGTTTGAGGTGAATTAATCTTTTAGATTACATTTGTGAACTGATCAACTGAAGAATTTAAAAGAACTAAATGAATGATTATTTCATACATTTAACTTCTGTAACACTTTAGTATAGGGACCAATTCCCACTAAAGTTGGTTATTAACATGCCTATTAATAACATACTGGCTGTTTATTAGTACTTAAGCAAATATTCTGCATGTACCCAATGTAAGCAGTTTATATATGGATCAGTGGTACTTTTTGAAGCTTGGAAGCTTCTACTTCCGTTCAGTTGTTCAAAAAGAGTGACTAACTGCATCAAGTTTCTCTTGAGGTTTGATCAAAACGAGGATGAGTAAATGATGACAACATTTTCATTTTGGGGAGTATATTGTGCATATCTGTTTGAGTAATATGCTTAAATTGTGGGCTTGTACTTCCCCCATCTCTTTGTCTCTTTCTGTGTTATGTCACATGCCTATCCCTCTCCCTCTCTCTCTCACTCCTTTGTCCATCTGTATTTTCTGGTAACTGAAAGCTTGACCAACCAGTGTGGTCTCACTGTTTCTTCTGTCCTGGATCATTTGCCTGCCAACACCTGATACCTGATACATCTTGCAGCCCTACAGCCTGGCTAATCTGGCCTTGCCAAATGGCCACAGACCACCAATTCTGAAGGCATCCATTGTGGATCAACTGAACCTTGTCCAGGAGCAAGGTCCCTCTAATTAACCCCATATGCTTGTACAAAGTCCACATCCCACCCGCAGGCCAACACTGTGATCCAGTACAAAAAAAACAGCTATAATATGAATGTCACAAGCATCAGACCTTTGTAATTAGAACAGAATTTTTTTTTTTTTTTTTTTAGAGAAAACAAGCAAATAAATAAAATAAACAGCAAAATGGGTAGTTCCCTTTTAGCTACATCATCAATACTCTTTTTATGTTTACTCTCTTACTTATGTTACAATACTCTTTACTGTTATTGCCTAAGAAAAGAGCTAGTAGTGGAGCATGTTGTCACATTGTTTAAGGTCATATTTAAATAGTAAACATTTTTAACCATTGTTTTGTCCAACATAAATGTGATCAAATTAATTACATTAAATTAAAAATAAATATTACAATATTTAAAAAACATTTGACATATAAAAATATGACCATATGTGACCTGGTCCTGAGAACACAATTACATTTTCTGTTTAAAATTGAAGTGATTTTATTGTGTTATCTACAAAAACATGACAAAAATGAATCTAGTTTTAGAGAGTTTTGAATTATTTATTTGAAACCTACATACAAAACAACTGCTAGAGAACTAAGCTTTTGTGTTATTGGACCTTCGACCCAAAGGTATATACAGACTGATAAAACCTATGCATGTGTTTTATGCACAACATATGACCATGTTTATGTTCCAATTACTACCTTGGAAGAGAAGACTAGGAGGTCAAAGACGAAAACAAACGGGTAAATATGAATAAATCTGCAGTGTTTTATATAAATAGCAGTTTAATGTGTTCTGTGGATTAACAAAGTCACCAGCTTTGGACACGGGTCAGTGTGTGTGAAGACAGCCATCAAAAGCTTCGGCCAGCAAACACAAACCGTTTGGCCTGGCTGCTCTGTCTCTCATTGTGCTGGAAGAGTGATGCTGTGGTTGCAAATTAGTCTTGTGCGATCGAAAAGAAAAACCCACTGAGAGTGAGAGACGAAGGGAGGCTGCAGGCCTGTGGGTCTTAAGGAGTTACAGTATCTCTATATCAAATTCATAAAAGAGATGAAGAAGGACTACAGTTCAAGATTTAAGAACTTTGTAAACATAGATGATTCATATTTACAGCATGGTACTCATACATATGTATGTATCATGCTAGTTTCTGAATATTAATTTACTTTGATTTTCAGCTAGAAGAATTCATCATATTTACATCATTAGAATTTCTGTATAATGATGTACTATTATAAAACAGTTAGTTACACTCCTTTAATCCCAAAGTTTTTCGACCAGGGTTCTGATGAAGATATATATATATATGGCTGCATTAAAAATACAGAAAATAAAGTAATATTGTAATATACTGTATATTATATGTGTAAATATATTTTAATTTACTTTAAAATATAATTTATTCTGGAAATTTTCTATCAGCCATTGCTCCAGTCTTCAGTTTCGAATGATAGTTCAGAAATAATTTTAATATGCTGATTTATTACCAATATTGAAAACAGTTGTGCTGCTTATTTTGTTTTTAACTTGTGATAATTTTTTCAGGATTCTTTGATGAATAAAAAGTTAAAAAGGACAGCATTCATTCAAAATAGAAAAAGTTATTTTTGGAAATAAATTAATACTTTTATTATGTAAGGCTATGTTAAATTGATAAAAAGTGATAGCAATTATCACTTATTGTTAAAAATAAATATTGAAAAGTATTGTTAAAAATCGAAGAATTATGAAGGTGTCATGCAGTTTTCACAAAAATATTAATTATTAAGCAGCTCAATTGTTTTTAATATTTATTATTATAAGAAAGGTTTCTTGAGCACCAAATCAGCATATTGGCCATGACAGCAACTGGCCTTTATTAAGGAATTAAATTTATATAATACATAATAAAATAGATAACACCTTAAATATTATATTAATATTATTACAAATGGATGGATGGATGGATGGATGGATGGATGGATGGATGGATGGATAGACAGATGGAGGACAGACAGACAGACAAAAAGCCTTTGAAACTGGTATAACATTGGGTTGTAACAGTGGGTGATCTTTGTAAAGCTGTTTTTTGGAATGTGCTTTTAACTGGACCCATTAGCTGTTGTGGTCTGTAATTAAATGAAATCACCAGTCTTTTTGTTCATTGTCTGAGGCCAGAGCACACAATGCTGGAGTCTTGACTGCTTTGGCTTCAGGGCGCTGTAAGGTCGGCCGAACGCTCAGCCGAGCACAGGTGCTTGAGCACCGTTATTTAATGTAACACTTCTCTGTCCTGCTGGCCTGTGAATGGACACAGAGCTCTTCATGCGAGCCTGTCACTGTCACATGAGCAGCGCACTGATGTGGGAAGAGAGGGAACAGACCCCCAGTCACAGCTCATCTCCTAAACGTCCTCCCAGAGGAGGTTATCTGAGGTGAAAGAAAGAGTCACCGGGGAAATCATGAGCAGATTTGTTATTGTTGGATCTTAAAGTGTGTCATTCAGACTCTCCACAGAGCTGTTTGAATACATTGGTTCAGTCTGAGTGTAGGTTTTAATAGTTTAACGGAGCTGTCGGATGTTTCCTCGTTATTGAAATGATTTTTTATTGTTTTGGAAATCATCTGTTACTTGTAAAATGTCCACGGGTAGTTGAAAGATCTCAAAAGTGTTGAAAATTTCACTTTTAGCAGATTATGACTGCCATTCAAAAGTTTGGGGGTCATAATTTATACAATTTTACTCCATTTAAAACAAAATGTTTTACATTTGAATAGTTAAGCTGAAGTTTAAAGTCATTGCTCAAATCTACAGTGTCACATAATCCTTCAGAAATCATTCTAAAATACAAATTTGATGCTCAAGAGACATTTCTTATAATTAACGATGTTGAAAATAGCTGTGCTGTTTAATATTTTTCTGGATTGTTTGATGAATTCAAAGTTCAAAAGAACAGCATTTAATTGAAAATTGAAATTGAAATATTTTGTAACATTATAAATGTTTTACTGCCACTATGGATCAATCTAATGTGATTATAAGTATTTATTACTTTAAACAATGCATTTAAACTTAAAATTCCTTGTGGGAAAACAGAGCAAAGATTTGTATGACTCATCCTGTACTACACAGATTTGTGTCCAATCAGACTCTCTCTAGAATGAGAATGTCCCGCCCCTTAAACCACTGACTAGAAAGTGGCTAGTTTTTTATTTAGTTATTTAGTTACATAAAATAATATTTAAATAAAAATGGAGATTCGATGTCTGTCCAAACTTCCTGTCCCAATATTAAGTACATCAATACAGGAAATAAGACTATAGAAGAATGTTTCCTCTTCAATAAATAAATACATAATTGTATAATAAAGTTTAAAATACAAAATAATGTCATATTGTGAAATGTATTTTATGAAGCCACATTGTGAGATAAATTTACAGTTATGAAACATAAATTAAATTATGTGAAACCAAGCAGCAATTGTGAGATATAAAATCAAAATTACCTTTTAATTTGAACCTTTAACCATTTGGGCAGTATTGAAAGCTGCACTCATAAAGCTTAACTGGGACTTTAATATTTAATTTTATTATATTTTGTATTATTATATTATATATTATTAATATATTTATTTACTTGTTTATTTATTAAGTTTTCATTCCTAATGCTCATGATATCTTAACTATGTTGGTCCTCTCCAAAAACCTGGAGATGTACAGATAATCAATTTCCCTTCATAAAAACTCCCATAACAAAACATCTGATTATTCAAGGACTTTGATGGCAGCTGTACACAAAGTTAACAAGCATCAGATTTCACATTTCTCTATTTACATGCTATCCGAAGACAAAGAAAACAAAGAAAACACAAAAGAAACAAAAACAGCTTTTCCCACTTGCACTCCTCTGAGGGAAAGAGGCAGTCCTTATTGTTCTAATTGCCATTGAAACAGCCAAGTAAACAAACAAACAAACTCCAGCCGAGTGTTTAAAGACAATAGCGAAAGCTCTGCTCTGAGTCTCAATCTGTGAAATGCTGATCTCTTTTCACACCGCCGGCCCGCTTGTCTTTTGTCCTCTGCCTGGGCCCCATCAGGACTGGGACTTCATTCGAATGAGTGGCAGAGGCCTGGCACCTCTCTTTGGACCGGACTTCATGGAGGGGAGGAGATAGGAGAGAGATCCGTTAGAGCCCATCCAAGCCGCCTGTCAGCTCTGCTTATTGATGCCTGAGCCACCGGCGGCCGGCTGAGTGATTGCTGGACAGGCCTGTGTTGATTGATGTGATGGACGATTGGCCGCTTGTGTGAATGTCACAAACACACACCAGCACACACTCCTCTCTGAGGTCGTCACAGGAAATACAGAGAGTGACGAGGGGCGTGATTTCATTACACAAAACACTGCGAGTGCGTTGGGGGAGCAGGATGTTCCCCATTGGCTTCCTGACACTCTCGGCTGATTGATAAGGCAGTTTGCTGGATGGATCAGACAGACAGTCGTATTCCTACACTTTGTTTATGGTTTAGACAGCAGCAGATGAGCTCTGGGAAACAGAACGGTGTGAGGGTTGAGCTTCCATGAGAACTGACGTATCTCACCGCAGCCTTTGTTAGTCCGATGAAAGATACAGAGGAGGTTTAGATGGTCAAAGCTGGTTTAGAGGTTTAGCTACAGATTTACCACTGTTGTAAACCGTGTCATTGTTAACTAAACTATTAAAGATTGTTTGTTAAAATAAACTAAATATAAGTATTTTATGTAAAGATTAAACTTAAAAAAACTTTGCCTTCAAATTTTGTCTTGGCAATTAAATGAAATAAGTTGAAGTACTAAAATTTCTAAAACTAAAACTCAAATAAATTAAAAGTAAATGGAAATATTTACTACTAATAAAAAAAATTAAAGGACTAAACGGAAATTAAAATAAAACCTGAAAATATAAAAATAAAATAAAAGCTCATTCAAATATTAATAAATGCTATAATATTATATAAAACTTAAATAACAAAAAAAATCAGCTGCATAAATTATATTTGTATGACGTTAAATATTTAGTTTATTCAACTTTGGGCATGTTTATATCCCAGGGGATGTCCCAGGGCATGTAATGTTGCTTTCATGCATATTGTTTTACATTTGTGTTACACTTCCATCAATCTTAAGCTCCTTTTATAAAAAACATTCAAAATGATAATCTCATGTGAAATAGTCATGAACTATTTTAATAAATTTATTGTATGAAAATTATGTCAGTTTTTGACAAGAGTGTCAGTGAAGATCTTGAGATGAAATGGGGGGGGGTGCGATGTCTAAAAAAAGAATCTAAGAAAAATAATGGTAAATATTCCATTTTGAAATTAGCCTTAGGACTTAGTAAAACAAAAATAGTCTGCCATTTTATTAACCACTGACTTTCCCTTCATGAAGCTGTTGAAAACACATGAAACCCAAAATTCCTCTGTGATGCATGCCATGTATACACTGCTGGATATTAGTAGACACATAAGAGAATACGAACAGTGTGTTTTACGAGAATTTATTTTCTAAAAGTCCACAGGGCCAAACGAGCTCATTTTTGAAGAAACACCCATGAGTTTGCACTTTGATAGCCGCTCATGTTCTCTTATTTGCTGTGAACATGACACTAATAAGACAGTTTAACAGCTACAGAAGACAGGTTTGCTTTTGCAATTATATTGCTATGAAAATTGTCTGAGTAACATAACAAGGTTCATTTCACACAGTTTTTGACAAAAGATAAAACCTGGTTAGATGAAAATAATATATAAATAGCAACTAAAGAGTAACAAACTGGCTTTTTTATGTCTTAATGAGATTTTGATAAGCCCTGCATGTTGTGACGGATTCTCGATGACCAGAGAAGCCGGTAAGTTGCCATGCATCAAGTATACGCCAGCACCGGTTTAAGGCCTCTAACAGATGTCGGCCATACTGACTAATCCATGCAATAAATGAACTCGCTGGATGGATGAAGCTCAAGATGTTGACACAGCCTCGACCATCTGGGCCCAGCGTATATCTCAACTGCCAGAGAGGAGCAAATGTGTCTTGATAAAAGAGAAAGTATGGGATAATTTCGGAGACTTCTCATTAGCAGAGCAGGGCAGGACTATTGGCATTCTGTGGAATTTTTGTGCTATTGTATCTCTCTAGATCTCTCTCTCTCTCTCCATATCCAGCTGGTTTTGGTGTGGTGATTAGATGGCATGGATGAACTTTGTGCCCATACAGAGGGCAGATGGGTGTCTGGGTCAGAGCCCAGTCACACAGAGTGCCAGCCTTCTCAGTAGTGGCCATAGATCTGAAAGGACAAAGTTCAAGGCTCATAACAGTGGGGTTTATTCTATTCAGAGGTGGACACTGATGGTATGTGTGGCAGTAGTTTGTTTATTTGTAGGCCCGGTAATTGACAAAAAATGTTTAATCAAATTAATTACAAAAATGCTGATTCTTTTTTAAATATTATTTTTTTAATGTCATTATTTTCTGAGAAATGAAAACAATTATAAGACTACATTATTGTCGCATATTAAAGCACTGAATATGAATTGCAACAAACCAATACATTGTTTTCTTCTTAAGGTATCTTTTTGCAAAAAAATTATAATAATAAGTGACTTTGCTTTGTCCCCTAAAGTGGTACAACTAAGGGAATTTCACCAAAAATTAGTGTTCATTCTGTTTATTTTTGCAGGGGTGCATTTTTTTTTACTATTAATCCTATTTTACCATCAAGTTAATATATAAAAAATATACGCAAGATACCAAAGATGGGAAAGGGAATAAAAGAATGCATTGCAATTTGATTAAATACTAGGTATAGGCTGAAATAGTTAAATCCAATTCATATACCTTATCTCAATATTTATGTGTGCTTTGCTGTGTTTGTGCTTATTAGAGAATTTAGTTATTAGCTTAGCAACATGTTAACACAAAACACACTGACATTGCAATTCGAGTTATTACAGTTATCTAAAAAATTTACATTGTTAATGTTACAAATGTTAACAAAATAAATATTTACTTAAAATAGAATTTACAAAAAACTGAAACTTTTAAAGAACTTTTTAACTTTTACTTAACTTATTTTTTTTAATATACTTTTTTTCCCCAAGGCAGCATTTCTTACTTTTATTTATTTTAACTTGATGTACTGAAAAACTAAAACTGAAGTTAAAAAAAGTTATAAAATCTGTACATATTTAAAATAATAATAATAATAATAGTAATAATACACAATAAAATTACAAAAAATTTGATGAAATTTAAAATATATTTTTTAATATAAAATTAAAAATGCAAAAATATTTATACAAATATAAATGGATCTATACTAATCTATAATGGATCTAAATGGAGTTATCCTGAACACTGATTCATAATTATTTAATGTTTTGGTGAGCTGGTGCTGAATTACATACATCTGAACTACATACACCTCACTGAGGTTTAGGGTGGGCTTTTATGTTGTTGTTGTTTTTTTTATCATGCATTGTCGTACCACACAAAATTCGATAAACTTAATTTTTCTTGAGATTGGATTCTGTGAGCATTAGTTGAGCTGTGTGTTGTGAGGAGTGCACTGATATTCTTCCTTCAACTTTAATTTGATCAGTGTTATGCTTTGACCAATTAGATCTTTATCAGGCAACGTTCAAATGAATATAAATAAAGCTTGTGAATGAAAATCCGCTAATGGGGTGTTTTAGAGACAGCAGCTCACTAGGTTAGATTGTAGAACAGAGTTGTAGTGTATTACACACAAAATAAATACCATTAGTAATGTAATAAGTCTGCCATATTAGTGCTTCATACAGTCAGCATATAGTATGTGCCTGTTCTAAACATTTCCTTATGTACACATTATAACTAGCTCTTTGAACTATATAGTGCAATGGGACTGAATCAAATTCTCCATGTTAGAGCTGCAGGGAAAAGCACTGCACTGAAAATTGTGTGCAAAGGGCAAGAGGCAGCTCTGTGAAACCTCCCAGCAGAAATTTATATCTGACATATCACCGACATCAAGAGGACCTGCAGGAGCCACATGACGAAGACAAACGTTTCGTTCGAAAGGTTGAAGTAGCAATCCGACAATTCACTCCCTTTATTTTTCAGTGCTCAGGAATCAAAAAGTGACTAAATCAAAAAGAAGCCCTGTGACGGATTCAGGTCATAGGCCGAGCAGACACTTAATCACAAGAGACTTGAGAGACATCGAGCAATATGTTTGTGTGCAGTTAAGAGTAATGGTGATGGACTATTATTAAAGACAAGAGTTTATATTAAACTGTTGACAGGGCGAAACCATGGCATGATTAAATACACATTATACAAGGTTCCTCAACATTTGCTTAACATGTAAGAGTTCACCAACAGTTGATTTAGATTAGAAGTGTTAGTGTGCAGATGCATCGCTGATGGGGAAACAACTCTGAAAATGTAGCTTGTGATATAGAATATGCGATATAGAAAGAATTTCAGCTACTTTATAGATACTCTTTTGAGTAGAAAAGTAGTTAGGTACACAACAAGCGGTAACACTTATAGTATAGGCACCAATTCTCACTATTAACTAGTTTCTTTTTTTATTTAATAATATTATACTGTATTATATATGTTTTACTGTATTTTTTAACAAATACATACAGCCTTGGTGAACATAAGAGACTATATTTATTAAAATAGCATGATAATATAACTTTTTATCTGGTGAACTGGCCAAATTAAGTGATTTATTAAAACGAACCAGTGCTTTTTCTTTTGAGAGTGGATAATTATGTGAGTATGTCTGAGTGAACCTCAGTTCACTTTCCTATTCTCTGCGACCACAAAGCACTTGAACGTGCAATACTAATTACGACTTCAGAAGTGGGAAGCAGGATCGCCTGACGTGCATGTGAAGGCAGGGTTACTCTTCCTACATTTAAATTAGACTGTATCTGGTGTCACAACTGTCTTCTGGACACTCTCTCACACCAGCCATGTCACATATTTTAAATTCAATTTGGCTTAGCTGCTCACGCACACTCTTGCATGCATACACACCGTGTCCAGCCTGGGAGATTGGAACAATTGTCTCCTCTGCAAAAGTCCCCCTCCCTGCCTGATTCGGGGCAAGCTACGTGGAGAGCCTGCCCCGGGTGTTATCAGGGACCAGCCAATGAATATACAGTTAAACAAACAGCCATCTAAGCCTAAGACCACCATGGTTAACGTTATTATGTCCAGCGTCTGCGGCGTCGTGGGGCGGAAGAAAGAGGCAGGCCCCGTTTGAGAAACTCTTGTGGGGATTTAACCGCAGCAGAATTCTGATCGAGCTTGGAACCGGTCCCAGAAAGCCGAGTTAATAGCCTTTCACTCCATTGAATAATGCTTTGAATCACTAATGTGGCTTGTATGCAGGGCCTGTAGTTTAACGTGCCTTTGAAAAGACTTAATTTCCGACGCTACATTGCAGCAAAGGAGAGAGCTAATGTGTTTGTCAAGGTCAGATTCTGTGCTCACACATGGACACCCAGAGTTGAAAATTAACATCAAGTTTTAAAATGGGTTTTGGTGAGTAAATTAAATGTAACTCGCTAGTGGAAAGTAGCCTTATAAGTAACTTCAATGTAACACACGGTTTGGTTTAGAAAAAGTCAAATACGGTAGTAAGAATGCTAATCCGACCAACTCTAATATGTGACTCAAAGTGACTCAAAGTGATTCAATTAAAATACATACAAAATGTAAACAAAAGTAGGCCTAAATAAATGTTTTTTTTCTTTCATAAATCATGTGGAATAAAGTACCAAAGTACCAAAATGACTGAGGGACAAAAACAAACAGCTAAGTGTTTTTGTGCAGCTACACCGTTTAATAATACATTTATAAATAATTCAAGAATACAATTCAAAATACCATTAGCCTACAGTTATGAGTTTGTAGCAGTGGTAGCTAAGCTAGCTGGCTAATCCCCATTGTTATTGCAAATACAGTCTGCTGAGGAGTTAGCTTACAAGCTAACTGAAAAAAATGAATGATAAATCTTTACTTTAACCATTTATAGCAAGGCTGTCCAAACTCGGTCCTGGAGGGCCGGTGTCCTGCAGAGTTTAGCTCCAACTTGCCTCAACACACCTGCATGGAAGCTTCTAGTATGCATAGTAAGACCTTGATTAGCTGCTTCAGGTGTGTTTAATTAGGGTTGGAGCTAAACTCTGCAGGACACCGGCCCTCCAGGACCGAGTTTGGACACCCCTGATTTATAGCTTCTGTTGTGATGTAAGACATAAACTGTTGTATACACATAATAATCACATGCATCTTTAAGCGAATTATATAATTTTTGATCATGCACTGAGCAGAGAAGTTTTTTAAAGCAAAGAGGATAAGTTAAGCAAGTAATTAGGAATTGAATTTGGCATTTTTCATTTTGATTAAATTTTGCATTTGATGAAATTTTCATCTTGCATGTAACAAATTTGACCTTATTGACCTTATTTATGAGCTAAAACACTCGTCAGAATTGACACGATTTGAAACAGAGAGCTATCGAGTACAGATATAGAGAAGGCATGACCTCTCTCTCTCTCTTTCTCTCACTCCTTCTCTATCTGTGATTATCTCACTCCATTTCTTCAGATGCATCCTTACACAGGCACAAGTCAGAAAAGAATGGTATTCGGGTGCTAAAAGCCTGCCCCAAATACCTATAAACCAATCAATAAAACATTTTCCTGCATTTCAGGCTCCAGCACTAAGAAATAAATAAAATCGAAGAATACATTTTTTATTCCTTCATGCTTGGCCAAGGTGCTTGCGCTCAGATACACCCATTAGCGAGATAATGTGATATATTGGGCTGAAGCCTGCTTAACTGTGACTCAATCAACTCATAACACCAGCCCACGTAAATAAGACAATACTGTGATGGAAGGACGCTGAGAACAACAGAGTGCACCCATGATTCAGACAGTAAACAATTGCTTACATAATTGTCATAACGATAGAAAAAAAAATAATAAGCATGCATTTTTCACTGGAGCTTATAGGTCCTGTGGATGATGGTGTTTGGAGACAGATGGCTGGAGAGCGCATGTACCAGGCATTCTGCTGAAGTGGTGGATGGGTTAATTCAGAGGCAAGTCGAAGCACATGACCTCAAGTAGCTTTCAGACTGACCGAGCCCCTTGTCCTAACACTGCAAAATCACAAACCACAAACAATAGATTAATGCTAATTTAGCCATACTGAACAATAGAACAAACATTCATAAGCCCCTACCTCTCTCATTTCTGATAATGTACGATTATGTGGTCCTTTGTAACTAAAGAAAGGCCAAAATACATAAACAAGTTCACATTTTCATATAATCCTTTAGTGTAGTCAGGTAAACAAAAAGAAAGAGTTTTTGGGTGAATTATCCCTTTAAGCATGTCACGATCTTCTATTAATAGGCGCGTTCACTTTAAGCGGCACTGTGCAGAAGGGTCCGTGTATGACATCAAAGTACCGCGAGAGCGATAAGAGAGCAGATGGATCCAATGATTTCGAATGGCTCTCGCGGTACTATGATGTCATACACTGACCATTCTGTACAGCGCCGCTTGAATATTTATTTGACAGGGACAGTGCTTATTTATCAACAGAAACAAGACTTTTAATGAGCCATATTCGACTATTTTCATCTGTGGTTTTAAACATAAAATTTAAATAAATAATAAATCAATCAAAATGTCACAAGTATCACATATTTAAAAAAGTATTTACCACTTGATGGTGATGTCTTTTCTTTAAAATTAATATACATTTTCCGAAACCATATGAAGCCAACATGAATAAAAAAGAGATTTTCTAAGAACTTGGCTCATGTGTTTTTAACTAGATTTTTCTGTTCTTTATTCTAACACTCTCACGTGTCATTGACCCATATACACACGCCATGATCTCTAGTTGTGCTTTTCACATGTGAAAACAAACCTCTTGCACATCCGTTCCCGTAAGCACGGACAAATAAAAACACATGAAAGAAAAAAGCAAAACTAATATACATTGTGTCCTTACATGGCAGTGGTTACCACACACACAGACACACAAATCCTGTTATGGCAGGTTGTCTTGATTGATGTAGCAGCTCCACTCAGGGTTAATATACGCTCATAAATTATGCATGAGATGATGCCATCTCTCTATTCTCCAGCCCTCCATGGGGTACAACTGAGGCCCAAGTCAAGATATTTCTCCTGTCTCTGCTCTTCCTCTCTTTATTATGCTCTTCGCACAGAGCGGGAGATGAGGAGGACAGGGTATGGGGGTTTTACTGGACAGACCTGGTGCATTCGTTTGGTATTTATTATTGAACTGTTGGAAATGGTAGATAGCATGAATTAATAAATGTGAATCTTTCTTTGTGTGCCAGAGTGACCCATCCTATTTCACTTTTCATTCTGAACAGGAGCATAGAGTGGACAGATTTGTTTGTTTTACTTTTATGCATGTAATTATATTTCAGTGAGTGCTCTAGGTATTGACATTAACCTATTGATTGATTCGGCTGTCACCCAAAGTTCATCTGTTTCCAATACGTTTCTCATTATTAAATATTTTGAGTTCTTCACTGAAATACCATAAAGGAGAGTCCTGACCTTCTAAAACTAAATAAACAAACAGCTTCAACCAGCCTAAGACTTTCTGTTTGATATAATTTTTCTTTATCAGAATATTTTTCATTTTGGGAAACTATACATTCCAGAGCATAATATACCCAGCAGGCACAGGACTTCAATATGACGTCAGATTGACGTTGGACATTATGTTAGACAGACGTCGCATTTTGGTTAAGAATGAAAGTCGAGTTGATGTCAGAATTTGATGTTGACTTAACGTTGAATTTTGGTAACACAACCTAAAAACAACAAATATCAACATCAGCTGACGTCGGTATTAGACATCAAATTAACATTGGCATTAGACGTTCAATTGACATTTAATTTTTGTCACCCGATGTCGTAACCGAAATTTAACAAATATCAACGTCTTATGATGTTGTGTGCCTGCTGGGTATTACTTTTTACTCCATTACATTTAAAAAAAAATTCCTCGTTTTGACTAATCATGTACAAATCAGTCCTTTGAAGCAATTATTTTATTGAATCATTTGAACTGGTTCAAAATTTCAATAAATAATTTATTTGTGAACTTGGCTGATTCGATTGCAGCAGATTTTCTAGGCTGATCAGCAGAAAGGTATCAGAAACCTTTTAAAAACCAACCAACAGACCAGTTTGGGAGACCAGCTTGTTTTTCCAGCTTGGTTATGAAACAAAAACCACACTTATTTCAAACGGTGTAATGATACAGAATGATGTCATAACTCAAATGTGGCCTTTGTTAACTGTGAAATACAATTAAAAAAGTTGGAGATAACGCAGCTCTTAGATTTTTTGTAGACAAGTTCACCTCTCTATGAACTCTCTGCATTCTCTGACGAGAAGATATCAATTGCTGTCAAAGATAGCTGAAACATGAAATCTTAAATGGCGTATGACATACAGTGTTGATGCACGCCAAGATCCTTGAAGATGAATCAAGGTGGTGCATGTGCATGTGTGTTCACTTAAAGTTGATTATGACTGCTTGCAAAACAGCATTGAGAAAGGAGGTGTGTCCACACACACGGACTGACAGTGGCCACCACTTCTCTAATACCCCCTGGAAGGCGGGACCTATAGCTCGCTGGAATCCCTGATGAGCGTCTTTGACATTGATTGATGAGGCTCAGTTTCATCCAGGGCACAGAAGCCTGGCCCCCTCCTGCTATTTCAGGCCTGTCTTCATGCCGCTCCATTTCTCATAAATGACAATCGTCAAGCTCAGCGGTTTAAAGCTGTCATGATGACCAGTGTTCACACGAGAAAACAATGTTTAAGTTACCATAACAACCGAGAATGAATTGGGGCAACAGGTGCCCATTTTTTTTGCAGCAGATGGGCTTAATGTTAAAAAAGCTGGAGCTAAAATGGCATGGCTGCTTCAGCAAATACTTTTTTATTTTACATTTGCACTATCAGTTAGGTTTAGGCTAGTGTAAGTGGTTATTTTCAAACATGATTATCCTTTTAGCATCACTCACCAGATATTTAATTTCCCAACTACCGCAATGCACACAACAATCAGTGTATTAAAATGTTTACAGATTCACATTTATTGTTTAGGATAAAACTGAACACAATTTTAGCTCCTCCCACTGGACAGTTTCACTTAGAAATTGTTGTGAAACATGCAAGAAGCAACGTGATAGCAGAAATGGTGTCGCAGGCACATTTTTCAAAAAGCCTGGGTTTGCACAAATATTTGTGAAGCACTTATAATTTCTATAAGCCTGTGCAAGTGAATACAGTATAATACAGTTTTATATTTTACTGTACTAAAATAAACTACTGTGTTAAATAAAGCCTCAAATTGTATTATTAAATTCAAAGCTAAATGTAATTTTGACACTTTAATGTGGTATGTAAGATCACTATAGCTGCCACAGTTCGAATGCGAGAAACTAGTTAAAGCACAAAAACATAAATAAATATAAGAAGTTAAGTTGACAGATGCAGTGCAACTTACTGAAATGTATGATGACTTATGTATTGAATTGCCCATTTAGTGTTTCAGTGGCAAAAAGGTGCCAACACTTATGAACAACACATGACCTAGAAACACATTTACCTCAAAAAAGTCATGTAGTGTCCATAATAGTTTGTTAGATCGCAAAAAAAAAAAATCACTAATAAGCATATCACTAATTAATACATGTATTTCTTCATGCATAATTTAACATATTTTAACCTTTTTTCAATTCTTTAATGAATGTTTGAATAAATTATTTTTATTACACCCACCATTATAAGGCAGAGATTTTTCCTTTTCATTCAGTGCATAAAACACACACACACACACACACACACACAACACACACACACACACACACACACACACACACACACACACACACACACACACACACACACACACACAAAGATGGAGCAGGTCACATTTACGGTGAGTACATTCTAATACAGTGGATTTTCACATTACTTGGCATGCTGCTTTCACCCAGATTGCCTTGGCGACTCAGAAATGTTTATTGATATGAAATGCATTTGAATAGTTCATTTAAGTACACCATAAAAGTAATTTGATTTAACACTTCACAACCCTCTAGTCACTTTGTGGTCATCCATGTTTGACTAACATTCACAGCATTAGTTTTGTGCCAGTGATCATTAACACCCTTAAAACAAAAGCGGAATCATTAACAATCATGTCACATCCCTCTGCCTCTAGTGCTGGACTTGTTTGAGACTTTTATTTCTCACAGATGATGGACTGTGGCCAACTGAAAACACTGAGCCAATGCCGCCGGTGCTCACCGAGTGTTGTGCAGTCTGTGTTCAGTAACTGCTCTGGATATTGACATGCATTATAAATCAGGGAGGATGGATGTCAAGCTACTATTTTTACATGCTGTGACCTCTGACCCTCTTGGATAGCTGCATAGATCCTTGTGAGTTGAAAGGCCTCGGGTTGGAGAGAGGAAAGAGATTCTTTGACTGGTTCTGTTGGCTCCAGGCATGAAAAATAATCAGACTGTTTTTCCGACTGACATTACTGTAGTGGAAGTGTGGTTTGAGCATGCTGGGTGCAGCATTGTTTTGGGTATTGAATTCATAACTCATCCCTCTAAAGAATTGATTTGGTTTTTGTGTGGAAGTTTCTTGTGCAATATTACTTCGGAAATTTCATCAAAACCAGAAGAACATTGAATAGAGCACATTTAATAAGTCAAAGTCCTTTTGTAATTGGTGTAAATGTTTCAAAACAAAGGATTTTCAGGAAAAAGTTGGTTCAGGGCAAGCTTTCACATAAATTAATTTTTTATGAATTTATTATAAAATAAATAAATACTAAACATATAATATAGAATATATTTACATGATTTTGATAATTTAATAATAATGTTTTATTGTTAAAATTTTGCTAAAAATAAGTCAATAATAGTCTGTTAAATATTGCAATGCTTTTCAAAACTCTAAATAAAACAATTATTATTAGAGTATGTTTTAAAATATATATATTTCAGTTTATTTTCATGTTTTATTCAATGTGTTACTTGCCATTTCTTTGTAATTATTCTGTAATGTACTTAGCAATTTTTTAGTAAAAATAGTTTCGACATCAAATTTTTGCCGAATACAGAAACTGACTTGCCAAAATAAACCTCCAGTCTCCCATATTTAGTTACATTTACATTTCATTTGTTTATTCTAGAATATGAGCTATAAAGTTTCAAGTGTCATCCGAACTTTAATAACAGTGAAATTTGCATCGAAACCACAGCTAACCGTGGCGCATAAGCATCTGACACACACAAAGAATATTTCTAGAAATGGATTAAATCTGAGCACGTTGAGGATCATTCCTCTCAACCCTCCCTCTCTCTGTCAGTTCCCTCCATCAGCTCATTATTCTATGGAAATAAAAAGCAGAACTAAAGTGAGAGAGCTCCCTTCTGTCTGCTGTCATTACGCTTCGCGTTAGCTGCAACGACTTCATTTCCTGAGAGGTGAGCTGTGGAACGCGCCGTTGCTCAGTGACGGGAAGAGACAATGGACTGTCACATGTCCAGTCCGATATATTTTATCCACTCATCTATTTTCATTAGGGCTGTCAAGAGATTCTGCCATGCTTTTTTTTTATTGAGCTCTCATAATTTGAACCAGGATACAAGACAGAAAAGACAGTAAGGATACAGAATAGAGATAGCACAAAAAAATGACAGAAGACAATATTTTTGATTTTACATTCATTCTCTCTTTGGGGTCTCAGGGGCCATTTTATTAACTTATAATATTGCTTTAGTTCTAACTTGAGTATATATATATATATATATATATGAGCAAAAATCTTTATAAATGCAATGAATTTTCAGATTCTCTGACTGGTATAAACTCTGCAGAAATATATACTTCTGTCACTCATATGATTTATTTTATTGTATTTTTCTACAATGTGCTTTTTCTGGGGTAAGATGGACCGCCACCGAAAAATAAAATTAGAATTGATACCAATTATATAAATATATATTAGATAAATATCTACCTACTTGGTTTTAAATAGGTTAGATGAACTTATTAAAATAATTTGGTCACATTTTATTTTAAGGTCCAACCCTCGCTATTAACAAACCATTAACTACGACTTTTTCCTCAGTAAACTCCTAATTTGCTGCTTAATAGTTAGTAAGGTAGTTCTTATAAGGTATTGGGTAGGATTAGGCATGTCAAATATGATCATGCAGAATATAGGCTTTATAAGTAATAAACTGCCAATATGTTAATAATAGGCATGCTAATAACCAACTAGTTAATAGCGAGAATTGATCCAAAAGTGTTGCCAATACACTGTTACAATGTTAATTTTAAAACTGCAGTCTTTAGCACCTCAAAGTCTCAGACATAAAAGCAGTAGTCAATCTCAACAGAACATGAGAGTTAAGCACAACCGTGTGGCGCAAAATGAACTGTTTCCTACAGATTTTTTTCCTCCAAACCCACAGCTTCCCAATCAAATGATATAATGCTTCATTAGTGTCCCAGAACTGTCGGCTTTTAGCCCTCTTCTGCATTTGTCATTATCTCAGCTCTATGAGAGAGTGCAAATTGATCTATTCATCATGGCTGAAAAATACGAGGAAGAATCTAAAGAGAATGTGGTTCTCCTGAGCGCCGCACTTCTATGGTGGGTCGAAGAAATGTCAAATGATACTCCTCCCTGCTTTCTTACTGTTATTTATCCATATTTCATTTACCCGAGCTGAATTACAGGAGCATAATATCAGTCTCTGCTCTAGTCGCATACCCATTGGACTCTTCGGACCACTGCTGCGTACATGCAAACCCACACTGACCCACTGTATTCTTACCACAATTGTTACATGATGCACATTAAAATCCCTCCACTGTGAAGCATACAGCATTGAAAACAGCATCATGGGGCATGTAGACTGTGTGGGCACTATGATATAGTTTGACGCATGCACCGCTATTGGAGGAAAATATATATAACTTGCAATTTCATGAGACTTCTCTGTAAAAGCAATGAAGAAAGGAATGAGAAATCTTTAGCTATTTCAGCCGCTGGTCTGTTGCTGCGGATGAAATTGGGATGAGATGAAGGAATAAATGACATGCAGCGCCGGAGATAATGATTGTACACTGACAGACAGACGTAAGTCACATCGAATCTAAAAGCTCATCTCCAAATTGTTTGCAAGACTGCTGATATAATCAGATCGTACAGCAAACATTCTCATATGACCAAAAGAAATGAGTGAGAATGTCAGTCTGTCCTTAAGGCAGAAACTTACCTGAGACAAAAAGAAAGAGGTACATTTGGACATGATTTGTGTTTACTGCACACTGAACAACTGATTCTGATTGGTCAGTTGTGATATTCGCTGAATATTTAACCCTGCCTAATCATTTTCACTATGCTAGCTTCACATATTAAATCAAACTGCAGTTCAAACTGTAGTCTATTTGTTCTCACATATTAAAATCATTTCAACAAAAGCATCTATTGATTGATTGTTTTTTTTATTTGTTTGTACATATTAAAATCATTTAAACTCAATAAATGCCTTCAGGTTATACACATCCTGTATTCTGTGACAATGTGTCTTCAGTTTCTTCACATATAAAAATAATTTAAAACAAAAAAACGAACAAATTAATATTAAGCCATATATTTTTATGCACACTTACTTGTGCATATTAGAACACTTTTCAATATAAATTAAATATTTAAGCATAACTTGTAACCAAATGAATAAATAAAGTCCTACGCATATGTTTATGCACTTATTTATCCAAAATAAACCCCTTTAGGATGATAAACATCCTGATCACTCTGCGTTCTGTAATAATCTAGTGCCTATTCTTCTCACACACTGAAATCATTTTAACAAAAACAATACAAATTAATATTTAATCATATATTTATTTATTCATACGCATTTATTTGTACATATTAAAATAATCTTCGGTTTAAATATTTAAGCATATTTTAATTATTTATTTGTAAAATAATTATTTATTTATTTGGACTCTTTTATATATTAAATCTAATATATAAAATTAATTAAACAAATAAATAAACTTTTAAGCATGTTTATGTACTTCTACACATCCTGATCACTCGGTATTCTGTAAAAATGAACAGTCGGCTATATTCATGAATTAAATAAGATATCAGAGAAAGAAATAAAGGATATAGAGCAACAGACTGAGTGATAGAGAAATAAAGAAAAGTGTCTGTGTGCATGTATGTGTCTGTGTAGAGAAACTCACACATGCCTCTGTCCACATTTACAGTTCACAAAGCAGAAGGAAAACTATGACCCCTTGTGTGTGGAGCAGGTTTTTAGAAGTACACCACCTAAAAACCCTCAGGAAACCTATTACAACTCTCTGAGCTGAGTTTGAAAGATGTTACACTGTTTTAATCTGCAATAAAGATCATTCAACTGATCATGTTGAAGGAATGGTTGATAAAAGTGACAGCTTTTTTTAATTCAGCAGTGGAGAGAAGGCAGGAAATGACGGGGAGAAGTGTTGCAAGCCAGACTCAAACTATATAAAGTCAAATTATAATGTGCAGGGTTATTAATTCTCTCACTGTTCATCACTATGGTCATTATTACCGGCAAGCTTTGGCAAAGCCCTGAGCAAACAGGTAGATGAGTGCAGCATATGTTGAATTAATTGCCATTGACAACACAGCATAATCAGGAAAGCCACATCAATATAACTAACAGATGACTGCTCTCACTGAACCAGAGTTAGCGTGGCGGGGAGTTCTCCCAGGGTCGCCGCAGGCCTGCCAGCCGAGTTTTCTTCCATTAAAATCAATTGTGAAGCTGGACAGTGTGGTGAACCTGTGCATTTGTTTTTCATCATGCATTTGAAGGCCTGTTGTATCTTCTATTTAGAGATATAAGTTGAAACATCTGCTGGAGATCAAATTAAAACCTCAAGCATTTGAATGCTGGATCTGAAACAAGAGATGTTTTAATGTGTACATTTTGTTGGTCAGCATGAGGACAACAAATATCAATAAAACAATACTGACGCATAACAGTATAAAAGTTTTCACATTTTCATAAAATAAAATCCAGTTTCAGCTGTTCTAATGATCTGCGATCTAACACCGTAAAAAGTGCTGTGCTATAAAATAGTTATTGAGTTTCTGTGGTCAAAATGCATGAAACTTTGGGAATGGTACTGACAATCATTTCAATTGTCTTCACATTGCAATATTCAGGTCATTATTACAAACACAAAACTTTGTATTCGTGAAATCAAGTTCGCCTCAGGAAGTGGTGACTGATCTATGCCTGTGACGTGTATTGATTTGAAACAAGACATAGTGAGCACAATTATATCTACATTATTTCCTCATTATCTATAACAAGAAAACTAATTGCTTGATCAATATTCTCAATTAAACAAGTTTGAGTTTTGCAGTGTATGCTGTTCTTTTGCTCCTTCCATGTTGACAGATTGACTGAAACATTGCTTGTTGATATGTTTTTTTTTGCATGCAAAGAATTAACCTTTCAAATGTTTTTATAGGAATTTAAGCAAGTGAAACTTAGAAAACGATCTCATGAGTTATATTGTTGTGTGTGTAACAGAAATATACATCAAGATATTTGACACTCAAGTATTCCACCTTCTGAATCTGCTTCAAGTAAAATGCAACAGTTTAATGCATCTGCACCGTATTTCTATTTATTCTGATCAACAAACTGTCTGAGCTGTTTTAGCTGAATCGTATCTGTCTCAAACTCTGTCCAACTGTACAAAATGATTCACAATACTCATATCAGTGCTGAGCTTCAGTTTAAAATACACGCAAACCTGTATCTCACAGAGTGAGTTTATAACAAATAAAATAATAAAACAAAATGAAATAAAACAAAACAAAAATAACAAATAAAAAAAAATAAAACTAAAAAAAATAACAAATAAAAAAATAATAAAATAAAATAATAATAATAAATAAAATAAAATAAAATAAAATAAAATAAAATAAAAAAATAAAAAATAAATAAAATAAATGTCTATTTTTTTAATTAAATTAAATAAAAATATATATTTTCCAACTGGATGGCTGGTTGAAGTTGAGATGACTGCACAGCAGTGCTGATTATAGGCTGGTAGGTGGGGCGTTAGCTGACCTTTACGATCATCTCAATTGTTGAATCTATCCCGCGGTTATCGCTGTTGTTGTTCATCATTAAATCGACAAATCTGCATAGCCAAAGATAAAATATTTATTTGACCTTCTAACAAACCAAAATAAATGCCATTCCAATTTATTTTACAATCAAAACATTCTGAAATGTTCAAGATCATAGCATAGTCCATAGTCCAGATCAAACTAAATGATTGGGTGTGACGTACAGCCTGCATTTGATATTCAGCAAATGGTTTATTCAAATTTTCTGAGAAGCTACTGCCTCATCTTCTTCTGTTACATTGTTTTAATTTCAGCAAGCACTAAAGTAAAAAGGTTAATTTTACATTATCTGTTTTTAATTACTTTTCTTAATAAAAATGCCTCATTGTCACAAATAGGTGAGGATGATTTCACAGCAGTACAGATTATAGACTGGCAGGCGGGGATTAGCTGATCTTTCTCGTCACATCCAGAACTGCAACTATCCTGTGGTTTTGGAAATGCGGATGACATTGACGTGTCAATCTAAATACTGAGAAAATTGCCTTTAAAGTTGACGAATTCTCAATTCATAGTTCAATAAGAGTAATTTCTGGTCAAATGCATGGCAACTTTAGTGTGTAATGCAACAAAGTTCTGAAGACAGCCCCTTCATGTCCCGCACTTTCTGACAGATCTCACTTTCCCTAAAAATACACATTACAGTAGATCTTTTTTCATGTAATGCTTTTTTATATATATAATTCTGACTAGCCAGCATGTATACAGTTTTCCAATCTTTTTAGCAACATACAGCATTGCATTTGTGTTGTTAAAGTTGCATCATCATTTCATCTCTGTTGGAATTCCTGCAATTGACTTCCAAATAGTCTCAGTACTGGTCTCACTAATAGTATTTAGACTGTTCACCAAACAACACTGTTGAAAAAAAACACTGAAATATAAACTTGCAATATTACAGTAGCCTCAAGGGATTAAAACTGCATAATATATTTTTTTACTGTAGTAATATATTTTTACTTGCATGATTAATATTTCAAATTGACTGTACCCACATCCACAAAAAGACTAGAAATATGGCTCATATCATAGATATGTTTCATGAAAAATATTAACTGTTCTCCTTTAGCTATGTTACAAATTTAATGCCCATGCAAAGATAGTTTGTCCAGTTTTTAATACAGCTTTATACACTACAGTAATAAGTTTTAAGTGATTAGACTGATTGATTTAAAATTGTATTCTCTACTTCCTTCATAGACTAACACGTTTTCAGAGCAGAGGTGATACTGGAATGTTGTATATGTACATTAGATATTGTGTGAAAAATGGTGCATATATTTTAATTTGTAATATGCAATATAGATCACAATAACCCCCTCCAAATTACAATTAAATGAACTAGTGAGCACAAAAAAGCAAATATCCTCGTCGACCAAAAGGACAATTTGAAGCACATGGAGGAGCAGAGCATGTTTACCACAAGAAATACAATCAGTCAGGAGGCTCAAATCAGTTCTGCTTGAGTAAGACAAGACTTCGGTAATGGAGAAGGAGTATTTTGACATTCCGATCAGGTCTTTGCTTAAATTGTGTGGAACTGTGCAAACCCAAATCAATGTTCTAAGTACAATAAGCCTCTCGGCGACGTTATGAATATTTAGTATGGAAGACTACCTTGTGAGATGTACTCTCTGATTAGCATTAGCAGTATTCATTGAGTAAAACTGGCACTTTGCTGGACAGGAAAGTGGATGGGGATAAACTAGGTTGTCCTTGGTGAGGATGAGGACCTTGAAAAATAACTCAAGTCTATGGAAGCCTGTTTCTGCCAGGGGATAAAAAATGAAAAAAAGTAATTGCGACTTTTTAATCTCACAGTTATGACTTGTTTTTCTCGCAATTGTGAATCTATATCTCACAAGACTTCAGAATTGCAATTCTGCCATAAACTCACAATTCTCACATTTTCAGAATTGTCCGTTTATTTCTTGCATTCCTCAGAAGAAAAATAATTATGAGACATAAATTCATAATTTTGAGATTAAAAATTATTTATTTATTTATTAATTCAGAGGCAGAGGCAAAAAAAACTTGCAATATTACAGTAGCCTCAAATGACTAACAGCTTTTGTTTTTTTTGTTTTTTTGGTTGCATGATAGCCCATCTATACTAGATAGGCTATATTACATGTACAATATTAACTGTTGCTCTTTAGCTATGTTACAATTTAAACTAGTTTGTTCAGTATATAATACAGCATTACTCACTGCAGTAATAAGATTCAAGTGATTTAATTTATTAATTTCAATTTTTATTTTCTACTTCCTTCAGTGACTAACAAGTAAACAAGTTTTCAGAGCAGTTTTATGTTTAAAAGGTGATACTGGAATATTGTAGCATATGTATATTAATTTATTTAATTATTATGTATTTATGTATTATGTATTTATTATGTATTTAATTTAATATGTATATTAATTATTTTAATTTGGCACATTTATGAATCTATATCTCACAATTCAGATTTTTTTTCTCAGAATTGCAAGACATAAAATCACAATATCAAAGACATAAACTCACAATCTGACTTTATTTTTGTCTTTTTTTCAGAATTGCCCATTTATTTCTTGCAATCCTGAGATTAATAGTTGTAATCAGAATTGTGGGATAAAAAGTCTAATGATTATTTTATTTTAATTTATTTAGTGGTGAAGAGAAAAAAAAATAATTGTGAGATGTAAACTCAAAAAAGTCAAAATTGTGATATATGAATTCAGAATTCTGTTTATATCTCGCAACTCTTACTTTAAATCTTGCGCTTCTGAATTGTGAAATAAAAGTTCACAGTTACCTTTTTTGATGGTGGAAATTAGCATAAGTCCATATTGTATTAAAGACAAGATATGTTCACGAAGGTGTCAGCATTATTGGTTTAAAATGTGACACTAAAGAAAAGCATAAGTATATCATCTCTCGCTCCCAAAACATTTCTTCAAGCTTTGTTGTTCGTAACATAAATTATTATATGCTCATTTTAATTCATCAAGATCTGTTTTCAAACTGTCACAACTCCACTGACATCTAAATTGAGAGTGTTTTCATCCTTCAACCTCCATGGTGCATTGAAAACCAACCTCACCCACTTTAACCGAGAAACAAGAGAGAGTCGCACTTTTGACAACTCAATGGCGATGACAAAAGTTGCCCTGAGGCATCAACAGGAACTCCAGACTTGAGAAAGATTAATGTCCTTAAATGCACAGTCTGTTGCAGATGTAAATGCTTTCGCTGTCTATCTCAATGTCTCTCAGCTGAACTTCCCCATGACGTGATGAGGGAGACGGATGCCAAGCATTACAGACAGATTTGACCTTTGACACCCGACGATGACAAAACACCAAACTCTACACACGGGACCGGTGCATTATATGACTCGCTGTTTTAGCAAACAAAGCAATTTCCTTCCACACACACGCTCTCGTACGCATTGACAGTCTCTTCTCGTTTCACTCTCACGGTTTGGATTCCTCAAGAGTGACAGCAGCAGGTGTGGTTGAGATTAAGGATAATAAGAGTCAGACCGCATACGCTGAAGATGAAACTGAACTCTCTGTCAAACGTCAGTAAACGTCTGTGCTACAACAGCTGTCGTGTTGTGAAGGACGTTTTGTGCAGATATTGACATTGATATTAACCCTTCAGTGGACATATCTTTAGGATGAGATGTTACATACCACCATGGGTGATTATTATTGAGCTATTAATTCATATTTTTATTCAGAAATAAAGAAGTAACAGTAAAGACATTTATAATGTTACAAATGTTTTTTTATTAGAATTTTGTAATTTTCTGAAAAAAAAATGTATAATAGTTCCATTTTGTATACAAAATTCAGCTTTACCATCACATAAATTACATTTTAAAACATGTAAAAAAAAAATATTATTGTAATAATCTTTCACAGTATTGCAATTTTTACTGTATTTTTATTGTATTTTGCATGATCAAATTAACGAGTGAGCATAAAAAACTTCTTTCAAAATAACATTTGCAAAACATACTTACCAAAACATTATTTTTAAGAATGCTCTCACTTTGCAACATGATCTCATGAGTAATCACGGGTTTTTCGTGCATAAATTACAAAAAAAGATTAGACTCCCCAAGCTTATTTTAGTCGTCTATCAGCATGTAACCTTTACTTGCTATATGATTAACACATTATATGCAAACACAAGGGAAGGGGGACGGTTAAGTTATGCACACAAACAGATACACAAACACATGCTAAGCAAGCATACACCCAAATAAACAAATGCAGGTAAAGCTGAGAGTAACTCCTCATATAAGGTGCTTCTGAGTAACCACAATTTTATGTAGCTTAACAAGTGTCTGAACATCACTCATGCCTTATGTTACATTGGTATGAAGGATGAAAAAGTGAAGGCAATCCCCCAATCCCACAGTAAACATTGCATTATTCCTCAACTGATGCAAAGCAAACAGATATTTGTCTGAAATATGACTCCGACTATAATGAAAGTGACAGATATGTGTCAGGGCTGAATAGATGAGATTTAGCACTGTGCAAAGAGGGCTGTGAATTCAGTAAAGCCAGTTAAACCTTTCATCAAATTCTGCTTTTCACCAAAATTATACTGCTGGCACTGTGCTCAAAGCTATAGCACGAGCGCTGAATATGTGCCAAAGACAATTTTTCATGTAATACATTTCATCAGACCTGTACATTACTAAGAAAATAAAAAACATCCCAGCTGAGCCACAACTCCATTCTGAAACACAGAAGCACCTTGACACTCGTTTGTTCACAAAGGTATTTGTGTGTGTGTGTGTGTGTGTGTGTGTGTGTGTGTGTGTGTGTGTGTGTGTGTGTGTGTGTGTGTGTGTGTGTGTGTGTGTGTGTGTGTGTGTGTGTGTGTGTGTGTGTGTGTGTGTGTGTGTGTGTGTGTGTGTGCGTGCGTGCGTGCATGCATGAAGGAAAAGAAAGAGACTTAAAGAGTGACTGATACCACACACAGCTTTATTTGATTAAACCTCATGCTTTATCATTTAATAACGAGAACATTCATATTTACCACAGATGTCAAGAAACTGCAAACACGTTTCTCTACAATAAAATATAAAAAAATTTTGAATATGTACTGTATTGTATATTTATTGTTAAAATGCATTTAAGATTATAAATTATTTTACATTTGGTTTTTAATTAAATATATTAAGATAAATTATATTACTGTGTGTGTGTGTGCATGTTTATGTGGTTTATGAGGACACAACTTTGTATAATGACATGGGTATGACAGGTATTACAAGGAGAAGGTGATTTATGAGGACATTTTCAGTGTCCCATAATTCAAAAGGCTTAGTTTTTTTGAGAAAGTAAAAATGCACAAAGTTTCCTGTAAGGGGTAGGTTTGGGTGTAGGGTTGTTGTAGGGCGATAGAAAATATGGTTTGTACAGTATAAAAACCATTACGCCTATGGAGAGTCCACTGTGTGTGTGTGTGTGTGTGTGTGTGTGTGTGTGTGTGTGTGTGTGTGTGTGTGCGTGCGTGCGTGCGTGTGTGTGTGTGTGTGTGAAGCATGGTTATGAAAGAGCATGGTTATTATTACCCAGCTGTGTTTTAGTCAGATCAGGGCGCAGGAATAGCTCTGCAGGAGAGAGAGATGCATGCTGGGAGCTTCCTTCCTTTCCCATTGACAAATGTTACATAAATTATTCACCCTAAAACAAACACCTGGATCATCTCTGCCAGCTCCATGAAAAAAGTGTAGTTTGTGTCTTATCTATTCACTGTTTTAGAGCCAGAGATCACCAAGGGACTGCCGAAGGATGACATTTCTACTGCGGGTAAATTACACGAGCAGGACTGACAAAAGGCTTTTCACATTCAATAAAAATCAGCCGGTTTCATGCATATATAACATCCTTAACTTATCACGCTGTGTAAAGGATTAGGAGAACAAATTTGTGTTGGAATGGCTAAACACAACTTTTATTTCCGATAATGAAGTACATGTCGGGTAAGAACAGCCAATTATAATTATGAAAAATATAGCTAAATGAATGCGACAATAAAATCTTCATGTAGGGACACTTAAAGGGTCATATCTTATGAGATAAAGAAGCTTGAAGTGTTCAATAAATCAAACTGTAACTTTCAGAATTTCATTTATTAAGCAACAAAACGGCTCATTCTGAACTAATGCAACTTTTTGAAGTCAACACATAAATGTTCACACTCTCCAGTTGGGTGACGAGAAACCTGATGGCCTGCCCAATCACAGTGAGGTAATAAGAACAAAACTGAATAACTTCAAAAGTCATCATCATTTCAGTACGACTTCATCCATTTATGGGACATGTCTCAGCGTGCACAGACAAAAGGATAAAAAAACTATTTTAGACCTGAAAGCAAACCCACAGCCTGTGTATAACAGAATAATATGTCTCAATCACATCCAAATTGCTTGTTTTCTATAAGCAAAGCAGCAAAACATAAAAAGTTTAAATCTACGGCCAGAAAGAAGATGCAAAATTGAGTTTTTCCTTGTATTTCAATAGTTGTATAAGTGCACCTCATGGCAAAAAAAGTTAAATATTAAAATAATGTAAAATAATTATGTATGATACTTTATATCTACAAATAACAAAGATTATTATTTAATAATTATTTAAATGTTTATTATTTAATAATACAATTAAATACCATTTTCCATCAAAAGTCTGATCACAAAAAACAATGTGAACATCCTGTACAAGTGATTAATGAGCGAATCACAGTTTGTTGTAATAGCTTTGAAAGCCTTTGTTGTTGCAAGAGCAGATGCTTTTTAATTGTGATGTTGTGATGCTTTAGAGCTTTCCTACAAAGTCAGCATGACAACTTGCAAATCAAAGCCTGTTTCAATTGGACGGCTGACTTCACGCACTGGTGGCGTCCTGCTGGTTTGGTAATGTTTTATTCTCCGGCAAATTTAAAAGCTATACGTGTCAGTCTGTAACCAAAGAGCCTAATTAGTCTGCTTGATTTATGGAAACAACAATGAAATCACTTTATCTCATCAGCTCGGTCTGATTGGCCAATAATTGTTATTTTCCATAAATGTGCATATTCAATCATCAGACAAAATAAAAGGAGCCTTATCATGCTTTCGTTTACAGCTAATCATCCTCAGACTACAGTCTTGTGTTTTATGTGTCAGCAGCATTAATGTAGTTGTTTATTCCATAGCATGCTTTGATAATGTTATCAGCAGGCCTAATACATAGACTAACGCAGGTCTGCCTTTGGGAATGTCATCTTAAATGTCTCCATTGGGAAAACAGTCACAATGATTAGCAAGGGTGAAGAATTTTCTTATCTTTGTCATTCGTCTTGCTGCCACTCACCATGCATCCCTTTTGACAAGATCCACTATGAAAAAGACACATATTTGTGATATAAACTTGCAAATATGACTTTTTTTCTCAGAATTGCATGATATAAATATATAATTATGACTTTTTTTCTCAGAATTGCAAGATATAAGTTCAAAATTGCAAGCTATAAAGTCAGAATTGTGTGACAAAGTTGCATTTGCATGAAAAAGTAAGAATTGGGAGTTTATAACTCACAATTCTGACTTTATTTCTTGCAATTGTGAGTTTGTATCTCACAATTTCAAGAAAAATGTAAAAAGTAAAAATTGGAGCGAAAAATGTGAGCAATTTCAAGGTAAAAATAACTGTGCAATAATTTGCAATTCAATATAATTCAATATAATTGTAATTTGCAATTACACTTTTTTTATTCAGTGGCAGAAACAGGCTTCTAAACTCTTCCAATTAATTAGCTGCTATAGGTAAATGACTAGTAAAATAACAAAACAGTAAAACAATTTACAAAAGAAAGCAGTTTTTATGACCATGATAATACATCAAAATAAATAATAACAAATATCAGACTCAATTCTTACATTAAAAATAAGACTGAAAATTAGGGCTTCTCAATTTAGTATAATTAATTGTTAAAATAAAAGCATAATCAAACATTTCATCATGACCATATACAGACAACGTGCCTTGCTAAATGTTGATGTTGCTGGTATTGCATGTGTTAGTCATGGTTGAAAATGCTGAAATAACTGTGAAACATTTTGTAATGGTCAAAGAAGTCTGAACTACACACAATGCATGACAACTTCAAGTTAAAGAGCTCTTCAAGGGCTCTTCAAGGTTTAAATATTTGCCCTAATTCATCAATAACAGTAAATGTGTGGTACTGTATGTTTGAGTAAATGATCATTTTAATTGATTGACAGCCCAAATGTAATTTATTTATGACCGACTGTCACCACATGGTCATGGTTTTATGGATAATTGTTTTATGATCTCAGATAGAACAAACAACATCAGTTTATCTGTATCAAAGAACAGAGGATTATTCTGCTTATACATGCGCAGAGATCCTTGAATGCAGTGTTCAAAACCTTTGAGTCTCACTTTTGAGCGTCATTAAGAAATCAAGCTAAATTACATTATTTTGCCTAATTTTGATTGCAAACACCAAAAACCAACAGTGTGGATATGTCATCTAGATCATTTAATAACTTTTCATAACTATGGCTTAGTTTTAAGCTACAGTAGACATGACACTCTAGCAGACCGCTATTTTTCTGCATCAAAAATTAATATTATGTTTTCACAGTTTATTTTCTTGCTCAAAAGTGACAAACAGATGACTCAAGAGACATGCAGCATATAAACACACACTTGCAAATCTGAGTTTATGGGACACTGTACTCATACTTTGATATCCCAGATGTATTTCTACACAAATATTGTGTTCGTTTCACTAATTAGACTTAGGAAGGGAGTGCAGAATATGCAAGCAGGAAATCAAAGATGCATAGTCATATTTTGAAGCCACAATATTTGATCAGATTCAGTTATGTTTGTTTTTCTGCCTGAAACCATTTCTTTTGATTCCTATACAGAATATGACACTCTTTATTCCTAAAAAATCTTAAGTACAGTACTTTGTCTGCCGGTCAAACTCCCCGTGATGCTCTGAGCCAATCAATAGAATTAATTAGACACAAACTGGCACTTGCACTACTATAATCAATATTTCAACAGCAAGGGGCACGAGAAACAGATCCATTTTTTTTTAAACTCAATCTAGAAACAAGATTCATAATAATTGATTCTTCATACTTGGGATGCCTCCATATTGTTGTTCCACTGTGGGTTATCAGTAATGTATTTCATTGCTAATCAGAAGCTCAGAGACACTCGCTACAATTCCACACAGTCAACATGCAGCAGCAACACAAAATCAGCTTTATTTACAAAGACAAACTAAATGAAACTCTTCATCAAAACCATTAATCTTGGATTCTATCAAATTGCACTTTCATTACCTTCTTTGTATACTCAGTCTGTCCTTTGGCCAAAGTAATTATTCCTTGTGGTCTGCTGTGGGATGTCATCACATTGAGCGAATTGTGTGCTTGTTTTTTCCAGCTATATTTGCAAGGTTAGGTTTTGCATTTCATTTTAAACCATTAAAAGTAAAATAATCAGGTATGCATATCTGTAGACATCTAGATTTGACCGTTTTCTTTTTTGCTTTTGCATTTGGCTGATACAAGACATTAAAATAGATAATCAGTGAATGAAAAGTTTTTGAATAATTAATGCCCATGCAATCCCACAATGCTTTGTACTGTTGTTCTCTACAACTCAAGACACTTCCCTTGATAATGTCAAAATCATAATCAGCCAGAATGTTCTTTCCAAATGTGATATGATCATTTTCTTGGCTCCATTCACTGAGAGCATCCTGCAATATGCTTAATATATTATAGGTTATACCACAGCCTCTCTGTTGTTTTTCAAAACTGCCCTGTGTCAACACAAATAAAGCGTATCAGCTGTAAATTTAAAAAAGTGCCAACTAAGGAAATACTTATGAAGATAAATGTCTACCTGGGGACAAAGAAAAGAAAAACCAGGCGAAATCAAATGATAAATCTCACGATGCACACTCCAAATCCATTTCCACCAAATTCTTTAGGGAGATCCCATTGTCTTTCAGAGTAATAAACATGACTAATTGCCCAAACCAAGCTACGTCCCTGGATAGGTGACCTTTAGAGTCTGAAGTATCGTGTGTGAAAGGGGTTTCTTGTTTCTCTGAATTAAGAGCACAAATTCCATCCAGTTATTCTCAACAGAGACATTACTCATACCAGGCACCTCCACTGAACCCTACGCTGAGGTTTTATTTGCAATTCAGTACCCAAATTAGCTGGAATCAGTTAAGATATAAGCGAAAAGTTTTCTCCCTTGATAATAGAGGCACAGCAGATGATGCTCTACCTTCAAAGTCTTTCATTGTTATTATTCACCCTTGTAATTATGGGCCAATCCACAAATACAAATCTCCCTTTAGACTAAAAGGAAAGAGGAATGTATTTCCTGATTTCAGTGCCTATTGTTACTCTGAGGATTAAGAAACGAAGCAAAAAAACAAGCTGGATATTACAGATATCCCATTGACTGGCCAGAAGAAAAGTGCCCTTAAAGCTGAGCCCCAAAAGCTCGTAATATTGGGTCCCGGTCTTGCATGCCGTAAACCAGCCACAATATGGCGCGCACCCCCTCTCAACCCCTGGACCTGCCAGAGTTTTGTTGTTTTGCATAGGGAGAGCAGGAGATCAGTGCTAAATCCAGTGTAATCTCTCTCTAAGCTACAGAGTAGGCTCAAAAACGCTCTCATGAGCCTGAGAAGCAGGGCCCTGCCTGAGTCTTTGATCCCGGAGAAACAGATTACATCTGAGGAATGAATCGCCTTTTTAAGCTGTCTCAGAGTGTTGATACCCCAATTTCATTCTAGTCACATCTGCATCGAGACATCTGAAGGACCCCGGTAACAAAGTGACATAACCTGAAGACATATCAGGAAAACCAGACCTTTCTGTGACTGTGTGCATGATTTTGCCTGTGGCCTGTGGCCCATGAGGAACCTGAAATCATCCAGATTGTGGTCTTCATGAGGAAAACGGCTTCAGCCGAAGGTATACTTTTCAAGTCCATTTTCTGCTCTGGCTCACTGTCCACGTGAGTTTTGTCCATATATGTGCAAGTGATTTGAGGGCTCGAAAACAAAGGTTCACTAGGTAGTGTGTTCCAAAATGTGACTGTATTTAGAATGGCTTACACACAAAAATCTGTGCTAGCCCTAGTAAAGATAAATATATTTAAAATACATTACATTTCATTCTAAGCATATTTGAAATATAATTACATTTTTACTGACATATCGCTTGAGACTTACTGATTAAAAATTATAATTAAACTTTATTTGGAGTATTTTATTATTGCACAATGCACTTTTTGTATATATTAAGCCTAATATGTTTTTTAATGTCAGATGAGGATTGTATGATCTTTGAATAATTTTGGTCTGAAATGCAAGATATTTAAAGTGTGCCTAAAGTATACTTGCAATATTTCCACTTTAGCACTATCAAATATACTTCAATATATATTTAGTTGGACTTCAGCACTACTTCTGCACATTTAAAGTGCATTAAGTACAAAATCAGTTGTTCCCAATTTAGCAGACTTTAAGTACACCAGTTTCGTATACTAAAAGTACAATAGCAGGGTATTTTTTATTAAGTACATAAATATGTGAAGGAATTTGTAGTATACTTATCATGTAATAAATGTATTTCAAATACATTTTAGTATATTTATTTTTCACTGAGGAGTGTAAGGCTGAGCTAAAATGAACTATACGAAAATATTAGCATACAAAAATTTTAAACGATGTCATTGTTTACTCTCAACTGTTTGACTTTTTTCAGTGTGTGTAACAAAAACTTTTTTTTTAATATCTTGACCACTTGAATGAAGGCTGTAGCTTTCAAGCCAATAACAAAATAAGAATCATAAAATTGCTTCACACGTCGTGTGCACTATTATTCCAAGTCTTCAAGCTCTGTGAGGCTCCAGTCCTCATTCACTGTTCAACAAGGCAAAAAAAAAATCTGTGCTCACAAGCTAATCTTTGTGTGTCTGTGTGTGTGTGTGTGTGTGTGTGTGTGTGTGTGTGTGTGTGTGTGTGTGTGTGTGTGTGTGTGTGTGTGTGTGTGTGTGTGTGTGTGTGTGTGTGTGTGTGTGTGTGTGTGTGTGTGTGTGTGTGTGTGTGTGTGTGTGTGTGTGTGTGTGTGTGTGTGTGTGTGTGTGTGTGTGTGTGTGTGTGTGTGTGTGTGTGTCTAAAGAAGGAAAAATATCATATAGGTTTGGAACAACATATGTGGGTGAGTTTGTGTACACATATGTGTGTTTGTGTACACATTGTGAGTTAAAATCTCCAGTTGACTTTAGGAATATAAAGAGCAAGAAAGAACTAACTGGGTTGTTCACTTGTCCTGAGAGAACCTTTTTCCTTCCTTAAAAAAAAACAGATTTTTGGTGCAGTCCTCACTGCTGGTCAGAAAAACTAGGGCTATGGCAGAAAAAGTTCAATAGAACTAGCATCAAAATGAATCGGTAACTTCCTGCACAACAAACATATTCTACAGAGACATTCACTTTCTGAAAGTGTATATGGAGGCAAATGCTATGTACATGGGAAATATATGTCCATTGGACTTGCTCTAGTAGTCATTTCCAGTGTGACCCAATGCTGTATCAGCTGCGTGACTGATATACTGTAATATTCAAAAACAAAACAAAAATGGAGCTGTATCCAGATGATACAATTGAATGAACTTGTTTTTACCTGAGGGCCCATAGTCAAAGTCTGACAGGAGCGTAGAACTACAGCCTGTCAGCTTTTACTGTGTGTGTGACAGTTTGTGAGGTTTCAAAGTCTCTCGTGATTGAGTGGACACATCACACAGCAGACAATCAACAGCTGTTCAAAGGCCAGTGAATTGTGAACTAGACATCACAAATTTCACATCTCAACATTTATAACCATCCATAACAACTGACAACTCACTCTGTATCCTTATAAAAATGTACAGCCAAACACACACACATGGGCAAACACTCTTCAGGACTCTTGTCTCAACTTTAAACTCTGCAGCTACCCAACACTGTGTTACAATTACTGTCACTCACTCCAACAACGTTTTAGTGGTAACAATTACCCTGTTGTGTCCAATTAGTCCTATAATCAGGCCTTGGTGATTGCCGCTGCAATTACAGTTCGTAGTATAAAAGCACATCCGTCACAACACCCTGATTGTCTTCAGGCTCATTGGGCTTCATCTTTAATCTCTATGGAGAAATTCTGCTCCCCCCTTTTTGCAATAACACTTCCCCATCCCATACTAAGACTACCATTTGTCATTTGGATACAATGCAAATGTTGCACAAAGGGCAGGTGCACAGTTACTAAAATTAAATACCAAGGTATGAATAATACCTGATAAAAAAGTGCCCAGTTTTGCATGCAGCACATCTGGTTAGCTGACAAGCTAATGCAATACAAACACTAATTTGTAGAATAAAAATTAAATAAAATGAAATATTGTTTAGGCATCTCTATGTAGATTTTCAGGCATCTTGGGAAGTAAAACTATTTCTATAACCAACTACCAACTCAATTCTAGTTTAAGCCCCGCCCACATCCAGTTCTTTTTGAATACAGCTGTAACAAACAGATAATTGCACTCGCCAAGTTATCAGTGTTTTAATGTACACTCAAATTATTTTCTAGAGGGAACTTCATAAAAGGTATGAAACTGTGAGACAGCTGTCTGCTCTGCTGTCCTTGGCCCTGGGGATGTGCAACCAAGGGGCTACTGGTAACTGGCCAAGGTGTGCGAACACTTTAGTGCGACACTGTGTGTGTGTGTGTGTGTGTGTGTGTGTGTGTGTGTGTGTGTGTGTGTGTGTGTGTGTGTGTGTGTGTGTGTGTGTGTGTGTGTGTGTGTGTGTGTGTGTGTGTGTGTGTGTGTGTGTGTGTGTGTGTGTGTGTGTGTGTGTGTGTGTGTGTGTGTGTGTGTGTGTGTGTGTGTGTGTGTGTGTGTGTGTGTGTGTGTGTGTGAACAGTGAAGCCCAATGGACTGGCTACCAGAAAGTTGTATTTTGTCTAGTGCCAAACTTAAGCATGCCAGAAAGAAAATGGCAGAGAAGATACATTTCACTGCGTCTTCAAATGACTGTGTAATATCTATGAACGCCTTCCCATGGGTTTGAATAGAGCCAATAGGACACCTGCCTCAAACGCTTACCGAAATGGCGGGAATCCAAGAATGCACTTGAGTCCTCACTATTGAGCTAATCCATGCAGCTCAACTAAAAATACCTGAACCGAATGAGGTTCTGTTCCTTTAATGGTTCTCAAAGCATATTTTTGCACCGATGTGAACAGAACACGTACTAATATACTACAACAGAGCTTATTTGCCAAATCAAGTCCAACCATGCAGTGAGATGACAGAGAACAAATGTCTTGAGTCAGTTTTAGTGAATCAAAAGAATACAGCACTACTCTTAAGGTCTGGCTGCCAAATGAAAGATTATGAGTCAGGTCTTTTCTAATGAATCAAAAACACAGTGCAAACCTTGTACTCTGACTCACGAAAGAATTAAACACATGAGTTTGTTATTTTGTAGTGAATCAAAAACACTACCATTGTAGTCCGACTCTCGAACAAATGACTCCTGCGAATAGTTTTTCACCACATTTTTTATATTCGCCTAGTGTTGTTAAGCCCAATTACTGGATTTGCATTTATGGCACCTCTAAAAATCACAAAAAAAAGTTATTTTATCAATTGGCATTGGAATTGCCTTTTTCCTCAAATATTTCTTTAAATTATTAAAATAATCATTATCTCTAATAATCATACTCATCTTTATGTAATTTCAAACCTATATGACTTTTTTTCTTCTATACAGAACACACACGCACACAAAAATAAAAAGGATATTTTGAAGTTGTTGGTAACTAAACCATTTTGGCTACAGTTGTCGTCCTTACACAGCAAAAAACGATGGGTTATTTTTTTTAACCCAACCGATGGGTTACACATATTGAGTCACAACGTTGGGTTATTTTCTAAAAAACAATTTTTTTTTCAAAATATCTTCTTTTGAATTGCGCAGATGAATGAAAGTCATACAGGTTTGTAAAACACGAGAGGGAGTAATTGATGACAATTGTCATTTTGGGGTGAACTGTTCCTTTAATGGAACATTTAAGCAACCAAATTAATTTCTATCCCTCTCCAAATCTATCCCCCCTCTGATTTGTATCTATCACTCTGTGTCTTCTCCCTTCCTCGTTTGTTTTCTTTTTGTACCTCTTTCTTTCTCTTTATTCACATTGCCACACATAACAGCCTCTTTAAAAAAATTATCTCTGTTGACATTCATCACCCATTTACAAATTTGCAGGGGAATATCATAGCAATTTGCACCCATACGACTCCCCCTCACACTTACTTTTTTCCTCTTTTAGCAGCTTCTCCTAGCAGGAAGTTTTAGTTCTCTTTCTCTCTCTTTCCAGGATGTCACGCAGAGGCCAGATATTTAAAGAGATGAGAGCTGCTTTCTGAAGTAGTGCTTGAGAGAGACGGCAACCTAATTCCACCCGCTAGATGAATGGGAGCTTTTAGTCTGCGTCCCTGTCAATCTGCAAGCTTTGAAGTGTGCCAACTTCACAAGAAAACGCAACAAAAAGATTGGGGGATGGCGGGTGAGGGAGTAAAGAATGAGGGTGTAAGGTGAAAGAGAGAAAGTTGATGTCTCTATTGAACATGGGAACACGTTGCGGCTACACGCCACCCTCTCTCAAGCGTCGAAAGAGAACAAACTGTGTCGGATTCGGAGCAAAGATATAATAAGGAAGACAGATGAAAAATTCCCGTTCCACTGTCACTGGGAAGTTAGTGAGCAGATGAAGCTGTAATTCTGATTAGTGCTTTTTCACGTTTCGACAGCTGTTTTTGCAGGCTGTGTGAGAGTTAACCTACAGCACACTGACTCACTCTCTGATCTGAGAAGGAACATGATGATTTCTACTAGTTACCCTGCTAAACCATGACATGTTTTAACCTCGGGACCATGAGCAGCCAAAGAGACACCCCAGGCCTCACAATGTATACATTTGTAAATATCAGCATGTATACTTATGCCTTCATGTGTATAAATGGAGCAGGTCACTATGGAAACTCGCTCTCGCGCTGAAAAACATGGCAGTTATATCTCCTCGATGCATAATGGTCTCACTTTCCATATCAGTACTGCACAAGTAAAAAATGTCCTGACCGACTGACTAATTTAACATTTGTTCAAAGCGGTGGCAGCTGAAGTAGTGGTACAGGAGATTAGTCTAAATCTACCCCGGTAATAGCATTAGGATTTCTGTAAGGCAGGTATGTCCCGCCGAGCATTTGCATGCTCAGTGTTCCAAATAATTGCCCCTCTGGGACTGTTTTATGTCTGATTGTGAAGAATGTTCCCATTTCACAACAAAAGGAGCACGAGAGGGATATTATCTGTATCAGGTCCCTTCACTGATTTAAAATGAGGTTTAGTCTTTTGAGGTGCTTTTTATACATAAAAAGGACATTTTATCCAAGAAGTCGTGTTCTGATTTATAATTTTAGGAGAAATATTTTGTATTTATTTTTATGTTTTTAACATGCATTAAATCAATTAAGTGACATTTTGAATATTACAAAATATTTTTTAAATATATAAAAAATGCATCACTGTGTCCACAAAAATTTTAAGCAACACATTTTTTTTTTAAAACATTTATAATAAATAGATTTATTTCTTAAGCACCAACTCAGCATATTCACTGCTGAAAATTCAGCTTTGCCATCATACTGAACCCAAACTTTTGAACAGTACTGTGCACATATTTCTAATAATTTAGGTTTCCTATACACTCGTTTTGCTTGCTAAAACAGATAGTTTGGCTGAGCCAAAAGTTGACTGCACAAGCAAAAAGAGCAATATTTTGAGAGTGCTGCAGTGCTGCAGAATTTACACTTTTCAAGTAAACCTGCGAATGGCTTAAAGTTGTCTCCACACATTAAACTAGGATAGAAGGTATTTAAACTTGGAGAAAAAATGACATTCTTCACTAAAGTGCCAGACTATGTTTAAGTCAAGATCTGGAAGTGAAAATCATCTTTAATCAGCATGATTTGTGTCTATCAGATGGGTGCGTGTCAGCTGGTAGTGTGTTCCCATCAGCCTGCAGAAGGATGCTGAGTGACAGTGAGGGGACTCAGGCAGGCAGCCTGGCCTGGAGGCAGACCCGAAGGCCATCTGATGATCAACCGACTGTGTGTGTTTAGCTACCGGGTGAGGCACTGTTCACCTTGCGGTCATGGTTTAAATCACTGCAGACAGGCAGCCCATTAGTGGTATTTATGTCTTAATATTTGTGTGCTGATTCAACACTTTTGGTTTTATTCGATGACAATATGTACAATACACACAACTATCCAAAAGTGTGGGGTTAGTAATATTTTAAAAAAGAAATATTTGTATTAATCAAAGATGCATTCGAATGATTAAAAGTGGCAATAAATACATTTATAAAATGTCTATTTCAATTAATGCTATCATTTTATTCAACAAAACATCCTGCAAAAATGAATCACACTTTCAACAAAACTTAAGCAGCGAAAACTTTTAAACTTTGATAAGATGAGGAGGAAGAAGAAATGTTTCTTGAGCATCAACACAGCATATTAGAATGATTTCTGAAGTATCATGTGACACTGAAGACTGGAATAGTGGCTGATGAAAATGTTAGTATGCATCACAGGAATAAATTACTTTGTACAAATATATTAACAATCTTACCATTCCCAAACATTTCAACAGTTGTGAAACACAAAATATTTAGATTTAATTATTTAATAATATATATTAATATAAAATATCATACACAAAAATATATAGTAAAACAGTAATATTGTGAAATCTTATTATAATTTAAAATAAATTGTTTCTATATCAATATATGTTTAAAAGGAATTTATTTCTGTGATAACAAAGCTATTTTTTTAGCATCTCCAGGTCACATGGTCCTTCTGAAATCATTCTAATATGCTTATTTTGGTGCTCGAGAAACATTTCTTATTGTTATTAATTATTCAAAACTTTTGACTGGTAATGTATACATATTAATATTCTGCACCTAAGTAAGAACAGAACCATTTTTTTTTTGCACAGTCTATTGTATACCTGAACTTTATGTTAAACGTTTCAGCAAAATCTAAATCTAAAAAAGCAACCATATAGACACTTAAATTATCTTATTGGAAGCTATAATTTCAGCAGACATGTCTGTTCACTGTTTGGCCATTTTCTTTTAGTTTAGGACATACCAAATGGTTAGAAGAGAAGATTATTTTCCACCCCTGGACAATCTATTTTCCACAGAGGGATTATAATGATTTGTAAGGTCCAAGCTTCATCTGACCTGACCACAGACCTACCTACATATCCATTAAGAGACAGAAAGGAGGGTCAAAACATTTGGCTATCCACACAATGATGCCCCTAGAGCAGACAGAGTCTGAATTTGATCCAAGGGCCTCAAAAGAAGGAAAAGGAGGATTAAGATAAAGCTGTTGGTAAAGTGGACTAATGCCAGTTCTCAGTATAAGGAAAAAGGAGTGTGAAAACTGGCAGAGAACGAATATAGTACGATTTAACTCTATTAGTTACAAGATTAAATATGTTTACGTAAGAGAGTTTTAATGCCCATACATTAGGCAATAAAAGTACATCTTGCAATGACTGCAACATGACAGGGAAGATATTTAAATGCTTAGTTCAAAACCAAATAAAGACAAAACAGCAGTACTCTAACAAAAATCATTTGTAAAATCAGTTTACTTTGTTGTCTAATGAAATAATCTGCTTGGGCTGCATCCAAAGATGTCATTACGACCAAAAAATAAATAGCAGATTTGTCAAGCAAAGAGAGGAGTGCACATGAAGAGGTATAAACAGCTAAAATTACATATTGCATTTGTGCAGGCAGAAATAACATACATTTATTTTCATTATATTTCTGGATAATGAGGGGGAGGGGGTTTGTAATGTTTAGTCAAACACATGGTTTGGAATGTCTTGCATTCTGTATGCCACTAATGTAGTGCCTAGTGGGAATCCTTGATCAGAGAATAGAACACAAGAACTTAGCTCAAGTGCTGTCTTTGGATTTCCACCTGAATGATTGCTTTTAAGTCAGTTAAAAACAGAGAAGTTAAGAGATTGCTCCATGGAGCAAATGGTTTGCTTTGATTTTTCTTTGATAATGTCTTGCAAATAGTGTCTACCTACAAATGTGTATGCCTTTGTTTTTAAATGTCTGAATGTGAATTATTGTGTGTCATCTTCAGTTGAGTGGCCTAGTGGGAATCCTTGACATCAGAGAGGAGTCCTAGAACCTCCGCGGAGTTTGGCAAGGGGAAAATGATATACTTGAAATGTTCTGTAATAAAGTTAAGCCTGAGAAAGTGCTGTCTTGGGAGCACTAAAGTATACCTTCTGAACTTCTAAGCTGTCATTCCACTCTGAATAAGAATTAAGACCGGTTTTCCCAACTGAGTGTCCAGACAGTTAAACACTGACAGAGAAGTTGAAAGGAGGAGAGGGAAAATCAACAATGCTCCGCCTGTTCCATACAAATAACTTCAAAACAGCTCCAATAGACAGTGCTATTGTTTAATGCATGGATGCCTGGTGCACTTGCCTTGTGTGAATATACTTGTCTTTTCTGATTTACAATCGTCATGTGTGAAAAACCAAACTTCACTTGTGTGTCTACCTACAATATTTTAGCATATTGTGCAACATATGCATTATTTATCAACTGATTAATTGATTGATTTTGTTTTTATAACAGGAATATGTATATATATATATTTATTTATTATTTTATTTATTTATTTTCAATAGAGGGATTTTATATTATAGTGTAGTTATTTTATTTTTTTGCATAATTTATTTGTTTGTTTTCCAAGAGGGATTATTAATTTATTTTACTTTTGTTTATCTCACAGTAACATGGTAACAATGTGCAATGTATTTTTTTTAAGCATTGCACGTACAGAAAGGTAAGAAAATAATAATGAATGGATGACTTGAATTCTTTTTTCTGGTTACACTAAATACTGGCAGTCAATTTCAAATATTTTAATAAAAAATTGCACTGTCTAGAAGATGCACATTCTTGTTTTCAAGAGCTGCCCATAACAAAATAAATTTCATTTATTTTTCACCCATCAAAAATATGATTCCTAATATTTTGTAAATCACTTGAATCTAAAGCATTCAGTATGTTACTGACAACAAATGTGTCTGTAGCATGATGTGTATCTATAACTTGGCACATAACAATTTAATGGAGAGAATGGGCAACCATAATTGATAAGTCTCAAAGTTAAGCCACATTTACTCACTCTTATGACATGCAAGTGACAGACCGGACATGGCAGGTACAATAACAGTAACAAGCAAAGTAATCAAAAAAGTTTATTTTATAGCACATGTTCATACAACAGAGCTTGTATTGTACAAAAGCTCTGGATCTGTCAAAAGTTCATTTAGACAAATAAAATATCTGGGTCTGATACAGTGGAGAAAAAGAAATAGTACATTTACATAAACTACCGACATTGTAACAATACAAAGCTGGTTGAAAATCGGTGAACTTATCCTTTTAAATGTTTATGATAGCGCCTCTTTAAAAAGCTGAACAAACATGTCAGGCTGTGCTTCCCTGATTCTGAAGGACAGACCTTGCAACTCCCGACAGAGAGAGAATTATTAATCAGGCTGTACCTTTGCCAATGCCTTTTGATACCTGGCAGTATGGAATTAGATTGAATGCCTTAAAATTCCAGTCAGTGGGACGTAGCACAGTGCTCAATGAATCAATCAAGTCAAATGCTCACAGCAGTGTAAACAGAACCCAATCTCACTTCAGCCTCGGTGATTTGTTTGAGTCTGTGATTTAAATGTAGGCTAAAGTTTTAGCTAATCTGATCTCTTCTGGAAGCTGATTGCAACGGCGGCAAAATAGCTAAAAGCGGACTCCACTTGTTTTGTGTGAACCCTTGGTATTTCTAACTGACTCAATCCTACTGATCTGAGTGGTCTGTTAGGTTTATATTCAGTGAGCATATCTGCAATGTATTTAGGTCCTAGGCCATTGAGTGATTTATAAACGAGTAAAAGTACTTTAAAATCAATCCTAAATGTAGCTGGAAGCCAGTGTAAGGAAAAACATACAGACATCACACATTTCCAATGGAGAGTAGCACAGAGCTGCATGGAATTCTGATCATATGCGTATGTAGAAATGACTGATCCAAACTGAGCTTCAGATATGTTTTAATATATGAACTTTTGTGGTTAGGCCATATATGTGACCACCAGACCAGATGATGTGTTACAAATCAAAACTATGAAAAATGAACTGTACTGTACTGTAGGGGCGAATTGTTACAATCGCATGTAAAGTGGAAAAGTAGCTTTAGCGTACAGTGTTATGTTTTTGACTTACTAAAAAAGAACCGACTCTTGAGAACCATTCGTTTGTTTAGGAATTGGACTGCACTGGTTGTGCTGTATGTTTTTGATTCACTAAAAAGAATTGGGGCTCTATTCCGCAATATAGATTGCGATGTTACGGCAGGAAATGCTGTAAGTTTATTTTAGTATGGTGTTCTGATTGAATGCACTTGTGAGAACCAAGAAACACTTTTTGATTACACCATTTATTTTATAGAAATGGAAACAGTAACCAAGCCTAAAGACACCCCGGTCACACCACTCATTGAACTTTCAGTGAACTTTACATTGAATCTGTACAATTCCACACATTTCTGTTCAGTTTGCCTGCTGAAATATGAAATGCTCCATTTCATTTGCTAGTAATTTACAGCATTCCGTGGTTTACCTGCCAAAAACACCCATTTATAACACAAATCCACTTTACATTTCCAGAGAATGGCTGCCATCTGGAGAGCTCTCTTTGTGTGTTAGTCTTTTCCGTTATTACTGATAGAAAGACTCAGAATAGCAGTTTGAGTGGCGCTCTGTTCTTAATCACTTCCTCTCCCCAGAAGCCTCTCTGAGAGCGATAGGAGGGCTGGAGATGACGTGAGATCTGAAGGGGGCAAGTGAGTGAGTGATTTCAGCTTGTTTTTGTACAAAATATATTTGTCTTAGGTTAGAGTACAGGAAAAACACAATATTTGTAATAAATACAAGATGAGTGTGCTGCTAAATGAGGAATATTATTTTTGTAAATGTGACCTCTATGGCTGGTGCTTGTTTGGTGAAAAATGGAAATATGAGGTAACTTAATCAGGCAGGCTACAAGCAGGTCAATCTTTTCATTCAGTCAGCATTTTTAGGTAGAAAACTAATGGCGCTAATTAAGGACGACTGTTTAAGTACTGCTTATAACACATAAGTTGGTACAGAACTCATTGAAAAACCCAGGATGCCTTTGCAGCAATGTTCTCTTCATGAAAATGCCAGAAATCAATAGATATGACCAACCCACTCAGTAATGTGAAAATCATATTTCCCCTCTAACTAGACAATCAAATGAGCTTCTGGACATGAAATTCTCTTCATAATTGATGTCAACACTGGAAAGGCTGCTGGGGTTGCATATTTTATTGGTTGGATGGCAGTAAAGCTGCATATTCTGCAGAAAGACCCTTGAGCATAACACCTTATCTCCTGAGATAATGAGGGGGAGGGGGATTGTGCTGTTTTCTCTCTGCTACCCAACTGGGTCAGGTGCATGTTAAAATGATTCAGAGCCGAAATGAAGCTGTGGTAAGCCTGGCATCCGTTTAGAAGCACTTAAAAAGAGCGTGTTAATTTAAACCATGATATTTTTGCTTTTAATCTGGGAAACAGCATTTTGGCAGCACTCTCTATGACCCCAGCCTTGAAGCTACTGAGATTATTGCTTAGGAATTGAAGATCGTAATGCTTGCGTTACAGATGTACAGTACTGTTTTAAAGGCTTTTATAAAGTATACTTTTGAGGTAAGTTAAAACAACACTTTGCGTGATAATTACGGTTATCTAAACACAATATATGGCTTTAATTAAATGTTAAATGCACAGTACAGATAAGCATGATAAGCTTGATGTGTGGGTCGTAAACATAACCAAATTTAATTATTCATAAAGAGTTATTTCGGAAGACAAATTTCACACTTATATCTTCTTACATTCACGTTCTGGAGTTTAAGACTTGAGTGTAATCACCATCAACGGCCCGTATTCTCTTTTCCATTCCTCTGTTGTGCGACTCCCAGCCTCTGAAAGATGACAAAATAAATATGACTTATCAGTTGAAAGTTAAAGGTTTTTCCTCTGAAAATGAAAAGCTACCTTTCATCTCAATGTTAACACAATGCGTAAAGAAATTCAATAGAATATAAAGGCTTATGTCTCAGACAGTATTTGCCCACCATGGCTCCGTCTGACGAGAGAGCCTTTGAACACAAGCAAAAGGGAGTTAACACTGATCAGGATTACTGCCTAAGTGGTCACTCCGACGTCACGTCGGAACCGCGAATTCTCATCGCATTTCAAATTAGAGAACAAACAATCACACTTCGAGTTTAAACTAAAAGCCATGCAGAGTTCATCCAGAGGTCAAGTAAATATTTGTTTTCCATTTCTGATAGAAGGACACTTAGAGTGAACATTAAATAGGCACAGGTGCATCTCAATAAATTCAGAATGTCGCTTGGAAAAGTTACATCGTTCTTCCTACTTTGCTCGAGTGAATTCAACGAGTTCAAACGCTCTTCAAATCGGAAGACTTCGTGCTACGGCTTAAAGCGGTGGTGGTTCAATTCGAATTGCACACAGCAATTTAAGCACTACCCCTGTTTGTGTTCTTCTAATTGTGATGACCATCTTGTGTGCTTCAGCATTTAACAAAAGACACATAAAAGAATTCACGGGTGCGTCTAAAGACGATCTCAACAAATTAGAATATAGTTGGTGACATGCCAATCAGCTAATCAACGTGTCAAAACACCCGTGCCTGGATGCAAAGGTCGTTGCCTGAGCGCTGGTCAAAATGGGATCTGCCTCACGTGTGGGGCAGCACGCTTGGGTTCGTGGACTAGGTCATCTACACAATCATGGGAAGACTGCTGATCTCGGACAGTTGTCCAGAAGACAATCCATTGACACCCCTTCGACAAAGGGAGCGGTAAGCCACAAACATGCATGCCTGTCCAAAGATCTAGTCCTGGCTGTTCACAGGCGAGGTGCTGTACTTCCAGCGGTAGCACGGCTGGTCTGATTAACAGCGGTGGAGGGGAATCGCTCCTCTTGCGCTCCGTTGAGCTGGGAGAAAAAGTGCTGGAAGAGGAACCAAGTATGGCACTCCTCCCACGACCAGAATCCTGATCGGAGGGTGAACCGGCAGTCTTATGGAGAGGGATCGGCTTTGCCGCTCAAGCAAAATGCCGATTCAAGAATTTGGAAGTGACGGCTACTTTCCCGGGCCACCAAGGGAATGGACTCGAGGCTGGGGTCAAGGCATCAAGAGCCACCGTGTCCCGACACCACAGGTTGGACGACTGTTTCTCAAGGAAGCTTTGCTGGTTCTACAGCGTGCCCCGGGTGCCTCTCTCGTGCATGAGACGTCTTACCGTGGACGGCACCTAAGGAGAAGAAACCGAACTGGACTGTTGCACCACCCTCGTGGTCCAGCTAACGGGGGTCCCTCGGTTTTCAGATGAGATGCAAGTTTTGTCCCTATTTACTGTTCCACCTGGCAAACCAAGGCCCTCCTCTTCCTGTAGGACTCGTCTGGTCTCAGGAGGCTTAGGCCTGTGGAGAAGCCTCCACCATGCTAGCCCCAAGTTGCTTTCAGGAAGCACTCATGCACGGGGGTGGTACGATAAGTTTCCTGAGACAGCTCTGTACCGACCTGACCTCGCGCCACGAGCGACGAAGGTTATGGCACGGTGCAATGTCATCTGTTGGTGTCCGTGAGTCCCATTGTGTTTTTGAAAACCAACGTCCCAGCTGCACCTCCTCAAGGTTTGTATCCCAAGAAATGTTCGGCGGCAGCCACTTCATGCAGTTCCTTCTGCTGCACAGGAGCAGCTTTTTAAAGATGCTGATTTAACACTTCCTTCGGCCAGCTGCTGCACCCGTCCGCCGGATTTGCAGGCCCAGCCTGCCGTGCCCCCTGCATCCACCCCTGCTCCCCAAAAGCAGCCTCCAAAAGTTGGTGCCGTAAATGACCTATGGTGTTGCCCGTGTGCCCCCTCTGACTGGCCAGCAGAAGCACCAGAGGCCTCGGGAATCCCATTAGAGAATCTATGGGGTATTGCTTCAAGAGCAAAATGAGAAAGTGCATCTCTCCCTCCCCCGAGAGAGGGCCGGGTGGATAAAAAAATCTGCAGGATGAGTCTCTGAAGGCCACGGTCAAAGGGCTTGGAGAAACTGGACGAATCAACTTCGACCATACTCATCCTCCCCTCGCCAGCAGGCAGCAGTGGGCGGTCGAGAGCGTCATCAAAGGCTGACTCACCCTCCATGCCATGCCGAATTTGGAGGCAGGTAATTAAACGTGCAAACAAGGAGCCTTCCGGTACGGGCCAAGCATTACCTTGCCCTAGTACGTCGGTGGTCCCATGGTCCCGCTTGTACAGTAAATGAACATACTGGGTTGCCCAGCCGTCTCGCTGGAAGGACCATCTGACAATTCACTAAAAAAAATATGATTCAGTTCGCCCGGCGTTCCCGAGTTCATTGGCCATCTTAGTGAAGTATGTCAGCCAAATGCCCGTGTTTTTTAATCAATACATTTAATATAATTTTGTATGATCACTTTCTCTTTTATATATTTTAATGGCGAAGGTACGTGATGGTCCCTCAGCCGATATGAATAGGGTTTTTATTTTTTTTATTTTTTTTTTTTACATTATTGTGCCCAAAAAATCGGTGTTTGACAATCTTGGGTCTGAATCTTGAGGATGGGACATTATTTCACCCCGTATTTCAAGATGCCCACAGAATTTTCGGATGCATCCTTCCCAAAAAGTTCGGTCTGCAGCATTTGAAACATTAAAAGACCCACTTTTTTTCCATGTATCCTTATTCCTGCTTTCGTTACGAGCATATAAAATACAGGTCCTTTCGGGCTGTAAATGTAATTCAATGCAGAAACCAAAATGGAATGTCTCCTCTTTGACCTATATGCACTATATTTGCATATAAGTATATGTTTAACTCAGTACTGCTCAGTTCAGGATTAATGCATAACTAACACGCATTTTGCTATCGACCTGCCAGAATCGGGTATACTGGGTGGTAAAAGAGCAAACTCTTGCCAACAGGAGAGTGATTCCCTTTTTTATTTTTTACCACCAACATATAGGGGATCTGTTGTTGTGATTATATCAGCTTCATTGGGTCAGGACAGAACGCCTTGGTCAGGACAAAAGTCTTGAAAGAGATTACAACTGAAAGAAGGGAGATTTTAATCAGATGGGGCTATGGCGGCTGTCACCCGCTGGAGCTCACATTTATCAGACCTCTTCAACAGTCTTTGTTTTGCCATGAAGTCCAGAGTGGAATACATGAATCGCACGTGCGGGTAAGCTGTGACACTCCAGCCTCTGCCCCATCACCCCGTGGTCAGACTTTCGTTCCTTCGGGCAGGTGCCCCATGGAAAGGTCCAGGCATGTTGTGTCTGTTGACGCCTCCTTAGTCTGGGGGGCCACGTTCAAGCAGTGTGGATTTGGACGGTAAATGCATGGATATCAACTAGAGTTGCTAATACGCTGTCCTTGAACCGTCTCAAGAGACGCTTACGAGGCGAACGTATACGGACAACTGCGACCGTTGCTACATCAATCTACGCTCCCGTCCATGTCGCAATTCGCCCGCCATCCTATAGAGTCGGAGCATGGAGGTCGCTTCGCGCCATTTATTTTCAGTTTGGACATCAAACACTTCTTTAGTACAGCCGACGACTGTCACAACTTTGGTGGAGGAACACAAAAAATAAATTTCCAAGACGGAGCTGTCTCGCCTTTGCAAGATGCATTTGTGAGCCTTCAAACTTTGCACATGTATACACTGTGATTAAAGCAAGAATAGGTTTAGCAGCCTGCTCGAGGCCATAGGCCCAACTTGGTCCCAGAAAGTGCTCCTGTTCCCCAGATTCCTAAATAAGGTACTGCACATTTTTCAGTGACGGGGTCACCCGCGTAGATCTGCAAACTTCAGTCTAATAATGGATAGAATAACAGCAATGAGGCTTCTAGGGACCTACCCCAATAGTTGAACCATTCTCTTCGGCGAGAGCACCGCTAAATTTCACGCTTACACTTGAAGTGGAACCTGTTCTGAATGGTGTCTCACAGAGAAGACCCCCATATTTTATTGATTGGATATGGCATGTAAAGCTGCATATTCCAAAGTTTGTGTGCATGAATTAAAATAGCAAAAAACTCTGTTTACCTTTAATCCAGTTTCTCTTTTTTACACCCTAAGGTCTACATGGCCGCGATTTGCCAACCACGATATTAGTGGAAAGGCAAGTCTGTTGTAAGCATGAAGGTAATCCTTAAGAAGGTGAATCCTCCAGCCCCCCCTCTATACCCTCTACCTGTCCAGTACTTAGAGCAACAACAGGGCCCGCCCTTGCACACAGTCAAGCCCATTCATTTTTCAATGAAAATGCTCCTGCTTGCAATGAGCCTCCATTGAAGGGTTGGGGACTGCACACATTTTCGGTCACGACTACAGTTTGGACCGGCGGATTCCCAGATAAACACCAAACACTGAGGCCCCGGCCCGGCTCATAGTTCACAAAGTTCCCACTCTATATTTAGAGATAAGTGCTGTGCAGAATTACCCAAGCCTGCCCCCGGAGGAGGCCCCAAATATCAACTGCTGTTCTTGTTCCAAGTTGCATACGTGACAGGACGCAAAGCTTTTGAATCAGACCAGTTTGCTGTCACGGAGGCCGGCAGAAAGGGTGCCATCTACAGCATTCTGTTTGATTTTAAGAATGGCTGCTAGTGGATGCCATCACCCTGGCATCAACAGGGTGTGCTTGGTTCAGGTTTATGATCATCTCAATAGTGTGTCCTCCTTGGGTGGCGCCTTGACAGATATTTGTAAGCGACCACATCTAAACATTTGTGCGCTATTGTTGATTTAAAAGATTAGCCCGTGTACATCTGTTTGCTGATGTGCTGCAGGCATCAAATGGGTGAAGCATGATCTAATTTGCTAAAAACTTCCAAAGTCCATGTATGAAAATATCTCTGACGAGCTCCTCCAATCCCCTCAGCTGGACTTGCTTTGGCATTGCGAGGCGAAATCCCTGAGAACCAGACTGGGATAAGAGAAGTTCGGTCCCATTGTGCAGGAGGTTAGCCAGATCCCGGCCTTCTGGAGGTTACAATCACCTCCAATCTTCCATGCACTGACATTGTATATAACTGCCTCTTCCCTTAAGGGCTCCGCAGCTCCTGTTCAGCTGCGGGTACTCCCTCCAGACTGAAGTGAGTGAACTAACCTAACCTAAATAACGGCACAGGATCCACGGGACACTCAGTAAGAGGATCCCAAACGTGAGTCGAGAGTGACCGACTGATAGGAAAAAACGTCTCACGTATGTAATCCCTTCACGTTCGCCACGGCTCCTACCACCGCAGCGGCCGGGCCCCGGCTGCTCCTCAAAAACCTGAAAATGCGCTACCTGCTGCTATTTATCTCAATGTTAACAGCGGCAAATGCTGGAAGCAGATATTCATGCCATGGAATTGGTCGTTTAGTATACAGGAGCTTATTGTCTTCTAAGCGATATGCCCAATCGTCGTCCTCCCGTGTATCCGCGAGAATAGAGCAACAACGAGGGTTACAACAAAATCAGTTAACACTGAAATCAGGTTTCTCGTCAGTGTGTGTGTAAATGTTTGAGAGAGGGGATTAGCTGATGACTTGCACGAGTGCTGTTCCTCTCTCGATTCTCTCAGCTCACAGTGGCCACAACATGCAGTCAGCTAGTGACAGACACAAGAACAGATGGCAGTAAACTGCAGTTAAAGAAAGTTCACTCGCTTCTGCCACATTCACCCATGAAATTGCAGCTAATTTTCAGTATTAAAAAACTTTGATCATATTTAATGTCAGACAGAAGAAACAAAGAAAGAGACAAAGAACACTAGATAAAAGGAAAGACAGAATCAATAGAAGGACAGACAGACGGACGGATGGACGGATGGACAGACAGACAGACAGAGGACAGACAGACAGAGAACAGACAGAAAGAATTATAGGCAAAAGACAGAAAGATTGACGATGGATGATGGATGGATGATAGAGATAAATAGCAGAAGGAGATAGAATAATAAAACAGTGAATAGAAGAACATGGGATAGATAGATATAGATAGAATAGATAGATAGATGATAGATATAGAGATAGATAGATAGATAGATAGATAGATAGATAGATAGATAGATAGATAGATAGATAGATAGATAGATAGATAGATAGATAGATAGATAGATTACTTTAAGGATGGTGTATTATGGAAAAGTAGTTTTTTGTTGTAGTTTGGGGTGTTTTTTTGTTTTGAATGATTCTTTGTGAAGGGATTAAAGGATTAAAGCAGCACTGACAGACCTCTCCAGGACAAGCGCGGGTCAGAAGTTCAGTGCTGCCCAGGGGTGTGAGGTTTACACACAGCCAGGCCCAAAACAGGGCTATGATGGGCTGCCAGGGGCGGCCGCCTGGTCTTCTTCACTGCCAGAGACAGCACTCACTGCATAGCAGGAGATTAAGACATCCTGCTGTCTGTCGATAATGGCAGAGGATACTGGTTATGATGCAGGGCCAAATGTGAACACGTCATCGGTGGAGATGCATAAGTTTAGCATGCAGCCTCCGTGTGAACACCATCTGTAGAAGACCGCCCAGGACAGGACAGGACAGGACATGAGACATCTGCAGTTATGACCTCATTCACTGATGCACCAAACTGCTGTTTAAGACTAAACACTTTTTTCAAACTCAGCCACTGGAATATCTGCGGGTTTGAGGTAACTCTGGTACACAATTTAGCTGCTCTAAATGATAACAACATAATTTCTATAGTTCAATGTGACTCAGTCCCGGCGCCATGGGCGGGCAATGGGGGGCCTGGCCCGCCCTGTGAGTCACTAGTGCCCGCCCTGGACGAGCCTGCTGAGTAAAGAAAACACTGTACTATTCAAACATCAGTTAGTATTTATTTACCCTTGCATTGCGAAAAAGCGGAGATCTGTCTCCTCCAGGCTGTGCACGGCGCGTCAATCTGAAAGGAGGCGGGGTGAAGTTACGAGCTTTCGCTGAGAGATTGAGGATCCAATGGCGTTAGGAAGTTTTACTGACAAGCTCTTTTTAATGATTGCATTGGTTAAACATTTTAAAACCCTCTGATTTACGACTTCTCTGTTGTATTGCGTCAGTGGAGTGGTACGTCAATTCTTCCTCGTTTTTCATCCATTTAATTCATAATTAATGATATTATGCATTGCAATGAGGTTGATCTCATTCGTGCCCCCCTGAAAAAATGAAATGCCCATCCGTGAATTTGTGTCTGGCGCCGGGTCTGATGTGACGTGTGTGTTCTGTCATTTGTTGGACCTACTACAGCACTCCAGTGCCTCCTGTCAGTGTCATGTCTGTCAGCATCCATCTCTCTCCTCAGTCTTTTTTCTGCTCTCGTTTCCTGTCATATGGTGACCTGTTAGGCCACACAGAGTGTCATTGAGACAGATAGCATGGTATCATTTCACAGACAGCTGGTCTTTTTCTAGTAAATGCAATTAAAACAATATTTATAAACATTTTAATTCATGCTTTGAAAATCTGAATTATTGTACAAGTATTATATGTGAGCTATTTAGAACAGATTTGCATTTCTGTATCTGCAGAGGAGTAGAGTTTATTAGATATAACATTAGGATAATGTTATAAATTGTTTTATATTTTTAATTTATTAAACTTTCTTTACTACAGCTATTAGTACTGCCAGAGACATATACATACTCCCATATGCATACTCCCAGCATCCCTACTAGAGCTATGCTTCATTCCTAGAAGCTGGCGCCGGCTGCACCTCACTGCTTTTAAGCTTCCTGGTCGTGACGTCACCCGCACCTGACGTCTTGCCGTCAATTTTGACTGATTACACATATGATTCAGAGCTGGATATCGCTGATGGCGTTCCCCATAGCGTTCGACGCAGCGTCTCGTTCCCTCGGGGAACCATGGTTACATACGTAACCTGGGACGTTTGCCATCACAAGAACAAAATACATTTTAAATATATTAAAACCCTTGTTTTGAATTTGCAATAATATTTGACTATTTCAGAATTTTACTATATTATTGATTAAATAAATCCAGCCTTCATGAGACTTTCAGAATCATAAAAAAATGAACCAACTCCAGATTTTTTAACAATAGTGTCGTATAATTATAAATATCATCATGTTATTTTTAGTTTACTTTTTATAAAGCTTTCAAACAAGACTTCTCTCACATTCCGACCCATTATTTCTCAACAGGGAGGTTCTAACATTGCTATTTTCGAAATCAAGTTGTTTTTCAATAACAAAGCTATTTATAGAGCTAATAGCATTGTACGAGCAGATCTGTTGTTGTCTGTGAAATAATCAGAACTTATTACTTTTGGACGTACAGCAATTCTGAGGCCCTACTGTACATACAGGTGCATCTCAATAAATTAGAATGTCGTGGAAAAGTTCATTTATTTCAGTAATTCAACTCAAATTGTGAAATTCGTGTATTAAATAAATTCAATGCACACAGACTGAAGTAGTTTAAGTCTTTGGTTCTTTTAATTGTGATGATTTAGGCTCACATTTAACAAAAACCCACCAATTCACTATCTCAACAAATTAAAATACTTCATAAGATCAATAAAAAAAAAAATTTTTTTTTGTGAATTGTTGGCCTTGTGGAAAGTATGTTCACTTACTGTATATAGCTCAATATTTGGTGATCAGTTTGTGGCACTGCTGAGGTGGTATGGAAGCCCAGGTTTCTTTGGCAGTGGCCTTCAGCTCATCTGCATTTTTTGGTCTCTTGTTTCTCATTTTGCTCTTGACAATACCCATAGATTCTCTATGGGGTTCAGGTCTGGTGAGTTTGCTGGCCAGTCAAGCACACCAACACCATGGTCATTTAACCAACTTGTGGTGCTTTTGGCAGTGTGGGCAGGTGCCAAATCCTGCTGGAAAATGAAATCAGCATCTTTAAAAAGCTGGTCAGCAGAAGGAAGCATGAAGTGCTCCAAAATTTCTTGGTAAACGGGGTGCAGTGACGTTGGTTTTCAAAAAACACAATGGACCAACACCAGCAGATGACATTGCACCCAAATCATCACAGACTGTGGAAACTGAAACTGGACTTCAAGCAACTTGGGCTATGAGCTTCTCCACCCTTCCTCCAGACTCTAGGACCTTGTTTCCAAATTGAAATACAAAACTTGCTCTCATCTGAAAAGAGGACTTTGGACCACTGGGCAACAGTCCAGTTCTTCTTCTCCTTAGCCAGGTAGACGCCTCTGACGACAACTGTAGCCAAATTCCTTGACACGTCTGTGTGTGGTGCTCTGGATGCCTTGACCAGCCTCAGTCCATTCCTTGTGAAGTTCACCCAAATTCTTGAATCGATTTTGCTTGAACAATCCTCATAAGGCTGCGGTTCTCTCGGTTGGTTGTGCATCTTTTTCTTCCACACTTTTTTCCTTCACTCAACTTTCTGTTAACATGCTTTGGTACAGCACTCTGTGAACAAGCCAGCTTCTTTGGCAATGTTTAATGTTTGTGGCTTACCCTCCTTGTGAAGGGTGTCAATGATTGTCTTCTGGACAACTGTCAGATCAGCAGTCTTCCCATGATTGTGTAGCCTAGTGAACCAAACTGAGAGACCATTTTGAAGGCTCAGGAAACCTTTGCAGTGTGTTTTGAGTTGATTTGATTGGCATGTCACCATATTCTAATTTGTTGAGATAGTGATTGGTGGGTTTTGTTAAATATGAGCCAAAATCATCACAATTAAAAGAACCAGAGACTTAAACTACTTCAGTTGTGTGCTGTGTTAATATATGTTTCACAATGTAATTGAATTGAAATAATTAAACTTTTCATTTCTATATTAGACTGTATATTTTTTTACTAATGTGCAACCTGTATCAGAGATTTGTGTGCCATTATGAGTTATTTCAATGCCAGCCTATTATTGTGATGTCATCAACATTATGGACCTGCCGCTAAATAGTGCATTAATGACAAAACGTTTTACATCTCAGTCAAACAGCCTCGTCCTGACTATATGAGTGGTTCTTGGCCAGAATAATCTGCAAAGCAGATTTGATGTTTATAGTCAAAAGTCTGCTGCTAATGATTTAAGAGGTCTATTGGGTTTATATCCAATACGCATATCCGCATTGTTGTTATTATTTGGCCTAGTGGGAACATATACAGATTGAACAGGAGATATGCAGCCCTGGGGGACTCCACGATAATGTCTAAATAATGCAAAAGAGCCATTTCACGCCTCATGAGGGATATAACAATAACTCGACCGAATGAGATGTTTAGGAGGCCATGACCTAATGAAAGTCATTGAAAACTATATCAAGAGCAGCTATGGGTAATGCCAGGCTGTACGAGCGCCCAAGCTTCACACATAAGACAAGCTATATGGTGCCAGCTGACAGTACTCAACTTGACAAGGTGAATTGCTCATGCCATGCTCTACAGCATCTGACCTCCATGCTGGCGAGACAACGAGGACTACATGACACCTGTGAACTGCTCCAGGTGGCTGGACTCAAAGCCACAGAATTCACCTTTGTTCAACAGTATGTTGAGGTAAATGTATGTCACACACCTGTCAAAGCATAACTGCCAACTATCTCAGCTCTCTTTGAGAAGACTCACAGACTGGAATATTCTTGTTAGTAGAGTGATTGAACGTCCACGTGGTCAACTACCCTCTGATTTCTACTATTTTGTAAGGTTATTTGTTTAAAATATACATTGTATATTTCAACATTTTCTATGTTTGTTTCAACTTCAACATGTTCTATGTTGTTGTCTTTTTAGAGCTGATTTTTTTTTTCTTTAAAGTTCTTCCACAAGGATTTTCACCCATTGTTTATCAAGTGTGCATGAGATCAACAGCATGTTCGCAACAGTTCAATAAACAATACATTCATATTAAGTAACATATTTTAGATATTATCAGTAGTCTGTTTTGCTCCACCAATGAAAATACTTAAATGAACCACTGCGCGAGCAACACAGCAGTGTCGTGTCTGAATGAACCAGTGTTTTTGAACAAATCGTTTTAGAGAATGATGCAATAACTCACTTATAAAGACACTCGGTGGCTAAATAATAGAATATTTTAATAATAGGGCATCTAATATATTGATTCTGTTATTTTGAATATCAAAAGAGCATTTTACTATTTCTCCTATGTATATACTGTATGTCGCAAATAGTATGCAATCCCAAAATTAGTGACTCACTTGTTTCGTTCCTTTTCAAACGAATCGCTTGAATGAATCGCTAGATGACTAACTCATGCAGACTTGTCGCTCATTGCCCCCTACTGGCGCATCAGATAAGAGGACCAGAAATTAATTGATCCAAAATCTTTTTCTTTTTTTTTTGTCAACTGGTAAAATACTATTTCTTCCATATCATAAAATCATTAAGTAGCTTTTCTGTGAGATAAAGCTTTCAAAGCCTAGGTAGCCTACTTTTGTAACTTGGTTAGAGTAGCTCAACCAGCACTGCCACTAAGATCTTAACTGATCATCAATTGCTTAACTACTTAGGTACAGACTGAGGATTAGAGGTATGGGGTTCGAGTCTGATCCCAGAGCAGGCTTTACATGGTTCGCTGAGATAACAAAAAGGTGTTTTTGGGCTTATTGACATGGACATCATTATAGCAATTCTGATAGATTTTTCCATTTGAACGATCATTGATTAAATCTCATAGCAACCTTTTAATAATCCACGGTTTGACCTCTTACAATGAAAGGTGACGTTGCGGCTAATATTGTGAATGATTTTGCAGAATGCTTTTGTTTTACCTTGGAAGAAGAACACATTGTTTAGTTGGAATTCAGCCTGAATTCATGTTTTAGAAAATTTGAAAACAGGTCAAGGGTTGGATTAAGTCACCCTGGACCTCCCATGTCAAATTAAGTTTCCTGGAAAACAAGAATATTGTTAAGATGATGTAATACTTTAAAACACGACCATGACAGAAAAAATATTTTCTTTGAACTAATATAACATAAATCCCCAGATCAAATCACCTCAGCCAAGCTAAAACTCTAGAGAGACGCAATTACGTCACGGCTCAAACACAATTTTACTTAAAGTACTTTTCAAGATTTTGTTTGTCACATTCAGGCTCAAACAATAAGAAATGCAGCTTTGCTAAGCCTCCTTTTGAGCCTATCAAAAGCAGACCAAATCTCCTTACCATTCCTCACAGCCAGAGAGGTTATTGAGTTAAGTAGCTGTTTTGACTCGAGAGGGAAGACAGTTAAACCTCTGAAAAACAGAAGTTACCTGCTGGACAGCGCAACCCCAGGGCAAGCTCAGGGAGTCTTTTTAAACCCCAACAGCCAATGAGGAGATGCCTTCATGGTGAATCCAAACTATGTGTCACAGGGATCAAGCATATAATGTTAACGCTCTAAAGCAAATTGTTAGCAGTGCTGTATTTTATTATGTACCCACTGTTACCTCACGCTGAGCTCAAGCACTCACTTAATCTACCCATAAATGCATGAGTGTGTCCTGAGCTTCACAGGTAGGGAGAATTAGAGCCTGTCCTGTGGTTCCACAGTGTGTGAGAAAGATGCTCTGATACTTATCAAGGAGATGCTTCAGTAGATTAGCATCTGAATCTAAAGGGATGGACCATGTGGACGGTAGTTTCTCCCTTTGTCTGCTTATACAGACTCAAACTAATCAGTAAACATGAAATGGATGTAATTTTACCATGTTTTTGTATGCTTACATGATTCATGCCTAAAACAAGGAGGAAATGCTAGTTGACTAAAAAAAATACACAATTCAAACAAGTCTTGGTCAAGGTGGTCTTTAGACCCCAATTATCTATCTTGCTCTCTCTTTAGACTTTATCACAATGGTATAAAACTTATTTTTTTACTGGAAAACAAGGCAAATACTCTAACTCTCTAGTGTTAAATTCTAACATTCTGTCTGCCATGTAGATAGTGGCACCTCACTTCTTGTGCTTGGCAGCTTACAGAAAATGCATTTTATTTGTTAACAGATCAGCTACAAGAACTAAACTGTGTAGCATCTGATTAACACTAGCAGCCCAGCATGCGATCAAGAGGGTCATATCACGTAATACAATCAAGGAGCTTTCACTGTCAATCTGTTTTATTTAGATCACTTTTATATTACCAAGAGCTGTCTGGGGTGTCTCGATAAGAACTACGGTAACCGCTAATCTAGGTGTTGGGTGGCAATCATTGCTTGCAGTACTCAATGTTATTTATTCAAATAATACAGTAATAGGTATAAATATAATAATACTAATTTTAACATTATTTATAATGATAGAAAGGCTAAAATCACAGAAAGCAATTTACATAACTATTTTTCTATTCATTTGATTCCTTGGTAATAATAAGGTTCATTTGTTGACATGAACTAACAATGAAAAATACTTCTAAAGCATTTATTTGTTTCGTTCGTGTTAATTTAAACATTTACTTATACATTAATAAAATGAAAAGTTGTGTTCATAATATTCAATGCCTTTATTTATGCATTTAGCAGACGCTTTTATCCAAAGCGACTTACATTCAGGCTATACATTTTTTCATCAGTATGTGTGTTCCCTTGGAATTGAACCCACAACCTTTGCGCTGCTAACACAATGCTCTACCACTGAGCCACAGGAACACAATGAATTAACAATGAATAGTCAACAAACATTAAGAATGATTATCGATCTATCTATATCTATCTCTATCTCTATCTATCTATCTATCTATCTATCTATCTATCTATCTATCTATCTGTCTGTCTGTCAAGGTCTAATGGGATCTTATTGTAAAGTGTTTTATCTTAATACAGCAGAATGCCAGAACCAGCTGTCACAATTTTTACTGCAAAAAGTATATACTTGTACATAAACAAGAAAAAAACATAGCATGCACAAAAATGTCTAAGCTCGTCTACACACTGAATATTAAATCTGTCATTCCATCATTTTGATTTCAGAACAATTTTTATGAATACAATTCATGAAATGTGTAAAATTACAGCATATAGCACTTGTACCATTCACATATCAATGTGACAACTTGACATGCAAAACAGCCTCACAAAAAAAGGCTTAATTTAAAACCAAGATAACCACAGCTAAAGAAAATGAACTCAAAAGCTCACAGTTACTGAGTTAAAATCCTCGTGACAGCTTCTCCATGTAACAACCTGCCCCAGTCTTCCCTACATTGAGTTTAACAACCAGTGCCGTCATAAACCATGTTATACAGCTCTACACCTGATAAAAGTTGATCTGAATAATTATTTTGTCTCTAATTTGGTTAAAAAACATATTAAAGCATCTGACAAAATCTTGAAGTTGAGTGCAAAGTTACACATGTAACCCTCCACTCCATCACTTGCTAATGAGTGTGTACTTCTCACAAACATCCAATCTGCTAGTCATAGAGAGCTAAACAGCAGGAGGCTGTTGCTAATGTGTGATACTGGCATGCGTGTCTTACTGTGGAGAGAGATCTAAATATAGATGCGGGTTGGGTGGGGGGGTGCTCAGTTACTCTTTCCTGGCAAGACTCTGACAGAAAATAGGTATCAGTTAATTCCTCTGAGAGAGCAGGCCCTTCAAATGTCAGGGTAACAGGACGTTTTTACTCTTTTATGGAGAGGTAGAGCGAGTTGATTTCTATACATACCTGTGTGGTTTGTTTCACTCACAGTGAGCTGTTCTCTCTTTCTTCAGCCTTAAGTCGTTTGAGGATAAAAACTGCTGCTTGTAACAGACCCTCAAAAACATCCATAAAATAGCATCTTGACGTTAAATAACGAGTCTTGAATTTTAAATATTGAGTCTTGACTTGTCATCTGTGCACTTTACATCGTCATACACAGACTGTCTGGTTTCTGACAGCCAGAATTGTCACGAAGTTATGAAAAATGCCTCGTCATATGCGTTCAACTTTTAGAGGTTAACTGGAGTTCACCTGCGTTTAAAAAGTCAAGAGGAATTTACTCCCGTATCTCTTCTCAGCAATGTGTTCTCATTAATGTCAATTTCACACAGTGGCCTAAGGGTACAACACACATTAAAGGTACAAGACGAGAGAGGTAATGTGCAGATATGCACCTCTTCAGCACAGGATGACTTCCTTTGAGCTCTGTTGAACGTGGCATCCCCACCCTCTCCCAGCTCGGGATGATGCGATATAAGAAATATTGCTGTTCATTAGCTCTGAACAACATGTGTATTTTAAATGTGACCCTGGACCACAAAACCAGTCTTAAGTTGCTGGGTATATTTGTAGCAATAGCCAAAAATACATTATGTGTAAAAATTATCGATTTTTCTTTTATGCCAAAAATCATTAGGATATTAAGTAACGATCATGTTCCATGAAGATATTTTGTACATTTCTTACATAAATATATTAAAACTTTACTTTTGATTAGTAATATGCATTGCTAAGAACTTAATTTGGACAACTTTAAATGCAATTTTCTCAATATTTAGATTTGTTTGCACCCTCAGATTCCCGATTTTCTAATAGTTGTATCTCAGACAAATATTGTCCGATCCTAACAAACCATACATCAATGGAAAGCTTATTTATTCAGCTTTCAGATGATGTATAAATCTCAATTTTAAAAAATTGACACTTAAGACTGGTTTTGAGGTCCAGGGTCACATATAGTTTGGGGAAAATTAGGAACGGACAGTAAATTGAAATGTCTAATTTAAATTAAACACATTATAGTAGATAATAGCCACAGTGATGATATGAAAGCATGATTGTGTGATATAGCTTTTATACAACGGTTCAGTAAATAAGTTAATATTGAGTAACTTACATTTTAGACATTTAAAATTGGTTGACTGATTCAACGATCTATTCATAAAGACAAACAAGTGTTTTTGATCAAGTCAGTTGAATTAATAATTTAATGAGTTACTCGCTTGTTTTTTTCTGAATGAATTAGCCTTTTGAATTAATCAGTTGAATTTATAATTATGAGACTCACCTGTTGCCACTTACCAACTAACCTGCGGAAAGTGTCTAATGAACAGACACAAGCAGATTGATACAAACAATGAAAGTGGAACTACAAACTAGGGGCATTATTAATTATGTTCACTTTTATCACATGATATATATGTATATATATATATATATATTATATATATATATATTCAAAATAAAAATATTTTCTAATAATGTAAATTTTTACTATCACTTTTTATCCATTTAACACATCCTTGCTGAATAAAAGTATTAATTTCTTAAAAAATAACTGACCCCACACATTTGAATATTAGTGCAAATATATGCACTACTATTCAAAAAGAATATATATATAATATATATATATATATATATATATATATACAGTACCGTTTGAACTTTGAACTTTTTTGAACGGCACTGTATGTATGTGTATATTAGCCAATCAGTTATTAAATTAATGTCACTATTTTTTTTATTTATTAAATAAAAATAACATGATGGTAATTAAATTGACAGCCCAGGGGTCTGTACCATTATTGTAGATGAACAAATTCAGAGTTATAGGATACGTTTTGAGTTGACAAAACCAAATCTGGCTCCAATCTGGCTTTGTTGGTACCATGAAGCTGATCATCAACTTTCTCTGTCAATTCAGGCTTTGATCCAAAATAAATGGAGTGCGTGCACATGAAAGTGTGACATCAGCGGCGAACAGCCAATCACAACACAGAGCAAGTGTGATTAACTTCTCGCGAGAGAGCCAGCGAGATTCAAAACTTGTTTTATTAAAGGTTAAGAGATTAAAGAATAGGAGGAATTTAAACGCATTTAAACTGAAGTACTTGTCCATGAAAGAGGACAAATAAAGGAAATTATATTGATCTCTCAGTGCAGTCACAAGGGAAACTTGTGAAGTTACTTTATATAGTTGATAATATATAGTGATAGACACTCAAACATGTAAGGTCACATGTAGCCATTTTTAAAGTGTTATCTATTGATTCTACCACTTATTTATATATATATATAATTTTTTTTGTGTGTCAGAAACTTTGTCACTTTGCTCACATCTGATTTGTCCAATTTCAGTTGGCGATCTCTAACTCAGAGTATAACGTGCCCCGGAGCAGGTTAGCCCATGGAATGTAAGTTACTATGGCAGTGAACGCAGCTAAAAGCCAAGCCATTTTCATGGTACCTAAAACCCAGGATTGGTGCAAACTAAACTGAAACTTACCTGGCTAGCCAGCAAATCCGGCTTTATGGTATAGGCCCCTGGTTAAAATTGGTTAAAATACTACCTGTACTCAATAAAAAAAAAAATATAAAATGGCCTACAAAAACAACTGTATACTGTATTATAAGTATATCCAAGCACCCAGGGATAAAATGACTAAAATGAGATAGCATGGCCATGACCTCATTACTCTCACTGGAATCAGTAATCCCTGGGTTGAGTTCAGGACATGAATTGATTTGTACTTGTGAGAGAGGGTGAAGGTCTGTGTTTTAGAAAAAGCTGACGTTAACCTCACAGTGTCCTTTTTCTGCTTCATTGTTGCTCTACTTATTCTTTACACATTTTCATCCCAAAAGCTTTCAGCTGCACCACATATTTTTAGTTTGTAACCTGCTGTGCAATAACACTTGGTTGCCATGGACACGGTAAATTATAAGAATAGTGTGTTAGGCTGTCTAGCTCTCATTGTTCCGGAAAAAAAGTGAGACTGAACTTATCACTCCACAAGACTAGGGTGTCCTGACTGTAGTCGCTCAAATGTGCTCTCTGCCTAGAAGAAAAACACTCTATGGGGTGAGCTGGTGTTTGTGTGTCATTGTTGCTGGTGGCCATTTTAATGCATGACATTGCGTCCACAGCAGGGTTCTTGTGTTGCTCGATGTGGCTGATTGATCTGATGAGTTTTGATCTCATTTTTTGCCAATGAAAGTTTCCCCTAAGCACTGTTGTGTTACACAACAACTTCCAATGAAAATGCACACACTGAGCGTTAAAGCAAACACGTGTTTGAGCAACAGCACTTCTCTATTGTTTCCTCCTCCCGCAGGGTTCATTTTCACAGTTTTTCCTCTCATAGTTTTTTCTTTCGACCAAAATATCTTCAATATTTCATCATATTGAGTAATAAAATAAATGAAAATAAAAAGTCGTAAAGAAGAAAATAACATTTTAATTGTCTGCCCTAAAACGTCCTTTTCAGGTCTGTGCCTAAAAGTAAGCATCCAGTTAACTGGTTAATTCACATATAATATAATCTGTCATCATTTGCTCACCCTTACAACATCCCAGACACAGGTTTTCTTTTTGTATAAAATATAAAAATAATCAATTTTTACACTCTATTCCACAATTGAAGCTGTATTCCATAAAATGACAGAAGATTGTCAAACTTCAAAAAGGACAAATACTATAACCACAAGAAAGACATTATAAATACAGTCCACATGACTTCTGCGTTGTGTTATATAGACTGATTTTATGGTATAGAGGTAGCTCAACTTTTTGCCAGTCACTCATTAATTAAAGGGATCATGCCTTTTTTATTATTTTAAACTGTTCTCTGAGGATCCTTATAATATTATCAATATTTTTACATCAAAAAACATCATAATTGATAAGTAATAGGCTATTTTCTGTCCTGTTTCTGCGTCAAATTGTGCCTTAAGCCCGGCTCACACTGTGCGATTTTGGCCACGATTTGGTCGTCTGAGACAAATTGTGAAAATCCTAAAAGATTCCTATAATCCTAAGCTAAAACCTGTAGTCTTTGATCGCTGGTTTGACATGTTCACCGAAAGCCGATTAATGGCTGTTGCGATCAAATTTCACCTCAGACGAAATTCTGGCAGTGTCAGAAGATTTGGCACACTATCCTGCAGTGTGACTACCCCTACGATGAATGTCAAACTGTGTCTGTTTTTCAAGACCAGCAATGAGCAGAAATAATGCTAGATAATTATTCTATAACTCTATGTTGCCTTTTCTATATAAACACAGATTGCTCCGCTGTTTTCATGTGGGTGTGTAGAGCTGCATACACTATTCTTCTTAAATACGCCGGTATTGCCTCCTTTCATATACTTTTCATGATAGCCAAGATTTCGTCCCGTGTGCAACGTAGCTCCCAGTCACTGAACGTGTATGGGTTGATAATGTAAAACTCCAGACAAGTTTTCTTGCGCGCACCCGTTTTTAACGCATCTTGACTGTCGTACAGTCTGACATTAATGGCAACTGAGATCCCACAGTGTGACATGATCATCATGTTCGCACAGTCTGACAAGTAAAATCCTTGTTGTCTTCAGAGACATCTTTATCGTTTGGTTTCTACGTCTGTGAATTGGTGGGCAGGGCTAAACAGGCAGTGATGCAGAAGCAGGCGTTGATCTTGTTCTGTGGAGGCGGTGTTTAGCCACACAATTACATCATAGAGTCACACATTCCACAACCTGTTGTTTTGGCAGTTTGGCTTCAATATAAGCTGTTTTGAGACTAATGAGAAAGTTTGGGGTTTTGAAACCTCTTATATGTCAAAATATAAAGGGAATTTTGGTTAAACAGTCCATGAACCCTTTAATGATGCGCACAAAAAAACAATCTATTGTTTTTTAAATAGTATTTAATGCTATTAACCATAAAAAATACTTTGTGTATACATAAAACAATACAGAAATAAATGGTGAGTATATTTCTGTTTTGTTTTATGTATACACATAGTATTGCTAATATGGTTTTATGGTCAGCAGGATGGTTTAATTAAAATCATTAAATTATCATCATTATACACACTTTTTCTCTAGTCATCATTTCCCAAATTAAAAAAGCACTTTCCTAATGAACATTTTCTTCAGTATTAAAAAAAAAGATTTACAGTAAACACTAGGAAGCTTATCCAATGTGATACAAATGTAAACAAGCTGATTTTTACTTATATGACAAGATCGATGAATGTTCTTTTTCTTGTTTTTATTAAATAATTTTCCTCTTTAAAACCTAGGTAGGCCCTAATAGCCTTAATCTAATTCAACTGTGTTGTACCCTCTGCTCTCAAAGCAATACCTTCAAGCCTAAGTCATTGTTATGGCTGTATTTACATCATTTTGTATCTAATTGCTTCCTCATGAAGTCCCAGGAAGGGCCCGTGTCCCAGCAGGAAATGCTGTAAATTGCATCCAATATCCAAAGCTTTAAAGTGGAAACCTTGGTGGATCATGTCATGATAGATTGGGAGGAAATCATCTGGAATGGAGTTGCATGGCATGGACTGAAAGCTAATGTAGTCCCTATGTTGATTGATGAGGAAAGAAGTATAAAAAAGGGCTTTTAATTAACATCAGAATGATGAGGAGACAGGGTTATAATGAGCTCGGGCACCAAGCACTGTTGGTAATCACAGGGCCAGCAAAACTCTCTGATTACACAATTTAATAGTATATGCCACAGACTTTTTGTGATCAAAGAAATAAAAAAATAAAACATCTGTCCGCAGCATTTTACTCTTTAAACATGCTGACATCTTCAGATCTAATGGGACTTGTTATCTGCATCAGTGGAAGAATGGAAAGACATCCGAATCTCCTTTCCTCACAATATCACTGTGTCTCAAAACTCTGCAGTGGTTTTATGTTTACATAAATATATGCAAAGCAGACTGGGCTCATAACAAGCCATACTGGGACTCTGCAAAGAATGGAGTCAGTCTGCAATGAATGTGATTGCCGGGGTGCTGTGGGTTTCGTTCTGTTAATTCTGCTTTGCATTTACTGACCCTGATTCCTGGGTTTGTAGCTATGATTAGGAGCCTCGGGGGGACTGGCTGGGAAGCAGACTGCAGCTAGCAGCACAGGCTTGGGTTTGCTGCTCCTCCCAGAGGCTTTGGAACCTTCTGGGTGTGGAAATAGATTCCAGTCTGGCACAAGTCTGAGTGCTGCTCAAGGTCTTGCACATGTGAGCGTGTCCAATGCACTTGGATCAGAACATTCTCCTTGATCGGCTACAGAGAAACTTTTGTTTAATTCGTATAGTTTAGAGCCAACTTAAGGAAATGCAACATTAGTGAAGGACCATACATCCCAGCGTCTCACTGGGTGCATGGGCCCTCTGAGATCCAGGCTGTTGCTTTTCTACCCAAACTTCAGAATTATTTAAAAGCTGTATATTGTGAAATTAACTGTCAAACGCTGAAACAAACAAAAAAAATCACCTGATAAGCACACAGGTAATTAGGCAGGTGGCCAAAGCAAAGTTTTTCATTTCACCGTCTGCGCCCCGAAGCACAGCTAAAACTTTATTGAAAAAAGGGAGGAAAATCAATCAAAGATTACATTACCTAAACTTGCTGAAGCGGTGTGGTTCATGACCAGCATAGACAAGGGCCACTGAGTGCCCAGTGTAGGAGCTGGAAGGCCTATGGAAGAATTTCACAGGATGTTGTTAATGCACTAAACTCTTTACAGTCAGGATCGTCCAGAGAAAAAAGGGCATAGAAATGATGCATACAAATCTGGTTTAAAATGCAAATTCTTATTGATGTTGGTTATATGGTTCTGGAAAACAATTTTTAAGAAATGTTTCCTAATCATTATTTTTAAAATCTTTTTAAATAGTTTTTCAAGGTAAATGTTTTAAATATATATTATATATATATATATATATATATATATATATATATAAATTACTCACAACAATTTACAGCTGCTTCTGCATGTAGATTGCCTGATTTTGATTAGGCGTTTATCAAATATTCATAAGCATTGAAGTTTTGTTAAAATATTTTTCCTTATAAATAATATAATTATGCCAAACTTCTTAATATGGTTTTCAAGAATTAAATACTTTTAATCATTTTTTTTCCTTCTTGTGATCTCTTATGTTTCACCCTGAATGTGTATTTACTGTAAGGGATTAATTCTGAATTACTTTATTACTCTGGAGCTAGACATTTCTTTGCACACACAGGCCTATGGAAGACTGTCACAGATGTTGTTAATGCAATAAACAGTTTAGATCAAAGTCAGAATCATCCAGAGGAAAAGGACATCAAATATATTCATACAAATCTTGTTTAAAACACAAGTTCTAATTATAAATGTACAAATTATAAATTTATAAACAAGTTATAAATGTTACTAATACGTTTTTTTTAATTATATATGTTTTATGAATTACACATGCCATTTTACAGCTGCTTCTGCGGGTTGCATGACTTTCATTATATGTTCTTAAATATTAATATGCACTTAAGATTTGTTAAAATGTATTTTCCTAATAAATAATAAGATTATGCCAGACTTTTTATATTGATTTCCAAGAATTTAATTATTTCCTCAGCTTTTTCTTCATTATGGTATCATATGTATAACCCTGACATTTCTAAATGTATTACCTCAGAAAATACCTGAATCAATTTTAATTAAGAAATGATTATGTGTGTATTCAAGTGATTGATTGTACAAATTGCTTTTGAATTAATTAATAGATCCAGACAAATAAAACAAGTGTCACATCATTGACACACTTTATTTATCATTATTAGCAGAATATATAATTAAAAATCACAAATATCTTTTGCTGTTGTGCTATTTATGCATATTTGAGATAATGCGAAAACTCCAAACATCCAAACAAGTTCACACAGAACAAAAACGTGTTGTTGTATCTGATTCTCTCTCCCTTTACCGGAAGATAATAGCTGGCCAAGTATGCTGTTCTAAACTGAAAGAATAAATCTGGCTGAAGTCATCTACAAACTGCCCTATTTAGTTCCAGTCCCTTGAGTGCAGTATCATACTATAGAGACGTCTTCATTTATGGGCAAGTAGATTATACAGGGAGGTTATGACGGGGAATGTAGGCGCTAGCAAGTTTCTCTGTCCTCAGAGTGAGTTACACTTCATAAACAGCTTTGTGGCTTGTTTATTCACTTGTCTGCCAGATAACTCATATAAAAGAGTTACATTTTGAGAACTACCTTTGAGAATCAGGCTGAAGGCTCAGTAAACAAGCCTTTGCTCAGCGTTTCACACCGGTTCTGTGACACAGCCCCTGTTTTTTTAATTAGAAGCAGATGGAGGGGAGCTTAACTAATTACGGTGAGATATTAAAGCAGGTTATGTGACTATACAGCCGCACGGAGCAAAATATAATTATTGAGTACTGTTGTATTTATGGAGAGAGAAAATAAATGAATGAGGAAGCACAATCAATGTCTCTGAGTGGGTAACATTTGGGAAGATTCACAGGGTTTTGTGTGCTCAGTAATGTTGTTAGCCATTTTTGGAAATAGGCCAATTCGGAAAAATAATCGAGTAACAAAATTACTCAATTTAATGAGGTAGACCTCCATACACACCTTTGTTTAATATTTCTCCAATCAGACCACTGCACAGACTACAATAAAACATGATAAATGACTAAGGTAATGTGATGAAAAATGAAGCAGAATGACTTTGGGGAGGACCACTGGGGAGAAATTACTTTTTAATTTGATTTATTGCTATTCCCTCTGAGCATACACCGAAAATAACAATCACGTATGATGTGTAAGGACACAACAGTACTCGCCCACAAACACAAATCCTCTCATGTCCTGTCTTTAAAGCCTAAGGATATTGAAACCTCTGTGTGTGTGTGTGTGTGTGTGTGTGTGTGTGTGTGTGTGTGTGTGTGTGTGTGTGTGTGTGTGTGTGTGTGTGTGTGTGTGTGTGTGTGTGTGTGTGGTTGTGTGTGTGTGTGTGTGTTGTGTGTGTGTGTGTGTGTGGTGTGTGTGTGTGTGTACGCCGTGCGTGCGTGCGTGTGCGCGCGTGTGTGTGTCGTGTGTGTGTGTTGTGTGTGGTGTGTGTGTTGCGTGTGTGTGTGCGTGGTGTTGTGTGTGACTGTGTTTTATCATCTGTCTGCGAGAGAAAGTGAACATCAAGAGCAGTGTCCCATCAAAAAACTGTGTGTGCAGAAGACAAAGCTGTCCGCTCGTGCCAATAAATGTGAAGGTGCTGTGTAAACAACAATAACAACAACAAATAAAGATTTATAACAAGAAACATGTTGATAATGTGCCGCACAGAACATAAATATGATCACAAGCCATGATACATGTTACTGCAGTTACTGCCAGAGAGCTTGTTTACTGTTGGGCTGTTTGATTAAAGGGATAATTCACTCAGAATGAACATTTTGTCATCATTTACTCAATGTGACTTTCTTTCTTTTTTGAAAAACAGTATAATGTCATCATTTCATTGTCTGGCCATTTTTAAGATTTATTTCAAACCTTTTACTCTGGTTCACTGAATCTATAAGTTTCTTCTGATTCAATACAAAACAACGATCTGTTCATGAATCCAGCAGTGCTTCTCTCATTAACTTTTATTTTCATTTAATAAAAACTCAAATTTTGGTCTGTTGGCTGTATGCTCGAATACAAGGCATATGGAGCACTTTTATCATACTTATTAGGGGCCTTTCACACGAAACGCTATTAGGCATTACACTGCGCTGCTTTTCCGTAGTTTTTCTGTGTGAGTTAAGTTCCATTGTTTTCTACATGTTTTCTATATAAAATGTGCTAGACGGGTGTGTTTGCCAGTTGTGTTTCCATCTTTTGCAGATTCTTCATGGCGTTCTACAAAGTGGCACTAAAGTTAAAAGATGCTTGATTTATTTTGCATCTGTGTTGTTTTTCATTCCACCACCCTGTTTGTCACATTTTTACACATCACAGCACTGGTTTTCTGTTGTTTTCTATGTAAACATGCTAAACAGACATGTTTGTCTATTTCATTCGCATCTCCAGCATGAAGCAGCATTCTAATAATGCGGTGCTCAAGTTAAAAGATGTATTTTGTGTTTTGTTTTTTTATTCACTGCATTGCACCTTATGTATTGCATTCTGTGACCCTTCATTGTGTTTTTATTATTTTACAGCCTGACAGCTCTGGTTTTAATTCACCTTCTTTATATTACAAAGATAGTCCTTATAAATTCATCTTTTATGTTCCATGGAAGGAAGTCAGACACACAAGTTTAAAATGACAGGAGGGTGTGTAAATAACTTTATTTTCCATTTTTAAGTAGCTATTCCTTTAACAACAATCAAATGTTTATACTTTACCCCTACTGTGGTGCCTCTTGGGTCAAAATCAACTCAAACTTTCTCAAAATGAGGAAACGCAGTGACTCATCAATGCTCTCAGACGGAGCGCTCTATGAAACTGCAGCGGCTGCATTTTTTGCAGCTTATGTAGACAACCGACATCTTCACCCTGTTCCTATACAACAACAACCCGTCCAATACATTCATGCTTGCATTAACTCCATTTTAAACCAGACTAGACTGTTTCATTTTCTTCCAGATAGATAAGAGAAATGGCTGCTGTCTGAGTGACAATGAAAGCCGCAAAGAGAAGCTGCCAAGCCGGCCAGTGAAAATGACGATGGAAAATGGGCCAAAACTGAAAGAACACTAAACACAGACGTACCCAAACAGACAGACACACACACACACACACACACACACACACACACACACACACACACACACACACACACACAGTATTCCCTGTCCGCTCTCACACACAGCCTTTGATAGAGGGTGCTACAAAGCAATGAGGGAGAGAGAAACTAGCTGTGCATTAATATTTTAAAAAGGGCATCCGCTACTTTTGATGCACGGACCTTTATGTAAATCAGGAGGAAGATACAGGTCCCGGTGGAGCGTGTGCAGCTTTATACTTTGTTCTGGGTTTTCTTTTTTCTTGATGAATCTAAACGAACCTTTCACACTCCCTCTGCAACCTCTGCTCACTGCTGAGGCAAAGTTAAACTCTTTTGCCCACCAGCCGTGCGAGTGTGTAAGTGCACATAACTGTATATGTGTGTTCGGTGCAGTCATGAATCATGTGGGCAGATGTCCCGCTAAATTGTGGACCACGTGGCTCAGCAAAAATATGCATTTGTTTCCTGTTAACATTAATTAAGTTGATGAGAGCTCTGAACAAATTGGAAATAAATGAAAATAGATTGCAGCATTAACAAATATGGGTTAGAACACAGCTATGCCATTGATCATATTTGACTCAGAGGATCTCAGTTTCAGTGTAAGAAATTAGATTCTATAATGGGGCCAAATTGTTTTAAAAGGTCTGATTAGTAGTCAAAATGTATAATTTGACATCTTTTTGTGAAATGTCAACAATCTGTCATTAACATCATTTGTCATCCTACTTAATATTGTCATTCTTTGTTACTATTTTTATTATTATTGTAAAGTAATTTGAGTAGCATTTATTGTATGAAAGATGCTATACAAGTAAAGATTATTATTATTATCCCTATATTCTTGGTACAGATGGCCAGAAGGGGGTACTAGGGGACCAAAGACAATTTACGAAAATTATTGTACAAATTTTATTTTTAGGGCTGTCAATGTTAATAAGTTTACTTATGATATCAATTGAATTTGTTTAGCACAATAATTGTACAGAATTTTGCACACACACAAACACAACTATATTACATTTATAAATCTATATTAAATTATTTGTAAAAGTCATTCTAACTTTAATGGGAAAAAAACGTGTTGTCTTTGTAATATTGCATTTCAGTGTGAGTTTTTAGGCATGACAATGCTGCCTTATATTTTATTCTAGCTGAATGGTGCAATTATTTTGCTGTATTAGATTTGCATAGAGCTCAACTTTAGAGTAATGCTGTGTTAATTATGCTTAAATTAAAACATTGCACTGCTTAAATGTCTCCAGTGGGTCCAATAATTTGAAAGTGACTCTCAGCTGGCTTTGAATCTTCATTTTGGCTAATATACCCCCCTCTTGAGTTTCAAAGGAGATCTCAGGGATGAAATATATCTGCTGAGTGGACAACCGGAGATAATGGGATATAATGTAAATCAGATGTACTGAGAGTTTTTTCAGCCTTGCAGTCATTCAGCTAGACTGATTTCCCAAACTCTTTCCGGCCACTGAAGGTAAGACTTGTCTCAGAGGGTTTTTAACTTTTAAACTCCTAGATCTTTAAACCTGTTCATCTTTTACAGCAGAATATGATTTAACGGATTAGATCTAATGCTTGCTCATGCATAAACATGAGCTGTAAAAAAAATCCACTTTTGCACTTTACCTTCTGTGTAGTTTTAAAGGCATTGAAACCTCCCCATCTGTTTGTGAGGAAGATGATGGTGTGTCTTACTTCAGCGTATAGAAATTGTCAAACTTTTAATGGCTAAAATGAGGGATAGTGCTACCCAAAGGCTGTTTGCATAGTTGGTTTGCAGTCTTCAAAGGAAATCAGCCTTCCCACACATATCGAGTTTTGCTTTCCATTCTCTTTACTTATGTAAGATTTTTGTGTCAGATCTCATTTGAATAATCGACGGAAAAGATTATTTTCTGTTGCCTACAAAACAATCTGAGCAATCTTTTCTATACACTTCCATTACAATGCAACTGCAACACTAAATGCTCCGCAAATCAAACAGAAAATGATATAATGTTCTTTTAACTGTGTCCAAAGTGTGACAGCAATATGTTTCAGCAGACAGAGGTAAAGGCAAACATAGATATGCAGTTCTGTGCGGTATTGATACGGTTCTGCTGCTGTGTGTGGGTGACAGTGATTAATGTTGTCATAAAGACCTCACATATTCCAGTCTCCACTGTTTTCAAGACCACGGCTCCTCTGACAGCCCAAGACGACACTGGGTCAACATCAGGGTGGGGAGGGTGCAAGTATGTTCGCTATTGTGACCATGTGGATGATTCAAAACCTTTTTGCAGTATGTAGTCTCAGGTTCACCCTAAGGTAGAATAGATTATGTGATCTTCTAGACACAGCAAAGCACTTCATAATCATATTATGTTGCTTCTTACACATTTTGTGGCATTTTCAAAGTGAAATGTCCAGTGAGTGTTGCTAAAAAGCTCATTTTGTGCTAAACTATAGATGAACATGAATGATATTGGTTGTCATGTTTGGAAATAAAAATCCGGTGAGTGGCGCTAATAGGTTAATGCTTTGTTGCGTGAAAATAACATACCACTTATAGTAAACCTAACCCTAAACCTAACCGATAATGTTAGCAAAATCAAACGTGACATAAAAAAGCATTTGATGAAGCAACCATGCCAACTTAGCTTGCTTCTACATGTTTTTTAGTTCTCATATATTCCTGTTTCATGAGAATCATACCCAAGCACTCTGCATTGCAAGTACAGGGCTGTACCAGGTGAGCTATCAAGCAAGTTTACCATAGATATGGAGCTGTGATTCAAATGCCAAAATGTATTCTTTTACAAATAATGCACTGTGAGAAAAGTGTTTTAGAGTCATAAGCTTGTGCAAGTAAGCACGCAAAAATATTTATGGATAATCTGCCCCAGTAATCAGAATTTGTGAGAAATGCTGTTGGTTTTTAACTGTCACTGGTGTTTATTTCAGCAGTAAATTGCATGAATATAGTAGTTATTGAAGGAGTGGATTGCAGATCTACAATGGCCCTCATAATAATGTTAATTATAATATTTCTTGAATAATTATTTATCAGAGTTACATTTATGCATGTTAGAAAATAAGTTGAATATGGCTTTAGTCTGCCTTTTTACACTCTAAGAAGCTGATCTCATTGTGTGTGTGTGTGTGTGTGTGTGTGTGTGTGTGTGTGTGTGTGTGTGTGTGTGTGTGTGTGTGTGTGTGTGTGTGTGTGTGTGTGTGTGTGTGTGTGTGTGTGTGTGTGTGTGTGTGTGTGTGTGTGTGTGTGTGTGTGTGTGTGTGTGTGTGTGTGTGTGTGTGTGTGTGTGTGTGTGTGTGTGTGTGTGTGTGTGTGTAGTTAACCATATTTTTTAAGATTCAGGGCAGAGCCTTGCAACCTTGAAGTGCAGACAAGTGTTCTCTGCGTATGTGTGTGAATGTCTATCTTTGCAGCTAGATGTAGAGAGGGAGCTCTAGGAGGAAATCGTCAATTGTCGTCACCCTGATTGTAACATGTATACGTCTCTGGAGAGACCTATTGCGTCTGACCTCTGATCAATTGTCAACAAAATAATCACTAGAAGATATGCTTCGAGTTTTACGTCCATGTGTGGAGATTTTCTAAGTTTATCTACCAACCAGAATCTTGCTTACCTATGTATTGACGTCATTAGTGACCTCTGTTAGAGTATAGCTTTTGGTGTCTAGAACATGTACGCAGAGCGGCCTATGAACTCCACCGCGAGAGTTGAAGCTGACTTCTGCTGAAGCTGATGAAACTGCAAACTATTTTCTTCAGTAATTTTTTTTTTTATTAATCGCATCTCTGACTCCTGGTCTTTGTTCATCATACCTAGTCCATGGGGTTTAACTGTAATTCCCCAACGTTATGTTTTGGAGTTTGCAAAAAAAGTTCATAGTGGCACATTTTTCCAATGAGTCTATGATGTACAAAAAAAGTTAAATTGTGAGTTACTTCGGAATTCATGAAATCCTCACAGGCTAAAGCAGACTCTTTATCTCATACTCTGTGTTTTCACATTTTCCCACAGGAGGCAACTAAAACACCCCACATCAAGCCCCCTACCCTACTGAGGTGCACATTTGGGCTGCGTAATGGCTGATAAAGGTGTCCAGCCATGGGCATAAAATAGATCCTAAATGCTGCATGCTACTAGAGAACAGACTGCCACTCAGACTTAACTGGAGTCTTATTAATTCGGTGTTGGAGTTAATTTTCATCTCAGAGGCCTGAACGGAAACAGAATGTAAATGACTCACACATGGCAGCTTTGGTCATTTATTTTTTCTGTCTCTGTCTCTCTCTCTTTCTATTACTTTATACCCTCTCTCATTCTCTCTTTTACCTTTTTTAAATCAAGTAGAATGTAGCTACTTGAGAAAAATTAATATGTCATTGGTCTGTGTAGTTTTGCAATTTGCAATATACATTTTTAAGTTAAGATCTAAGATTGTGCATTAAGATGGCAATTCAGAAAACATTTCTGGTGACTTCAAAATGTGTATGAACCTTTCATTTTATTTGAGTCACATGATTATCTCAAATGATTCATTAAAAACACCAATCTGTGCAGGAACAAAACTAGAGAGTGAGTCATTTAAATTATTCACTCAACAGATTAGTTCAAAAACATATTGCCTGCATCTAAAATCACATACTGAGTAAGATATTCCTTTTGAATTTGTACTTTGACAACTAAAAATATATATATGTTCTATATAGGTCTAGTATAAACGTGTAGTATGAATCCAGACGTGCTACATTTGTCATGTTGTCATTGTCATGTGACCGTCAGTTGCATCGCTTTACTGCCATTTGCAACCCGATCTCAAGGCAATTCGTACATATTTTATAAGGTGGCTTATTCTTGCAAAATCGTACATATTTTACAAGTTCCCCAATTCATATGAATTTTTATAAATGGCCTACCCCTAACCCCCTGCCTCTAAACATACAGTCACTGGGGTCCAGACAAATCGTACAAAATGTTTTACTAATTAGCCAGCTCCCAAAATATGTACGAATTGGTCATGAGATTGCATTGGCCATTTCCCAATTATCGTAATTGGTCATTTAGATACTTTTTGTCTACTTTGTAATGAATACAGTGAATTTGTACCTAGTACTCTTTTCACAAGGTTTTTTTTTTGTTTGTTTTTTGTTTTTTTGCCTACTGTTGTATATAGACATGAAACATGAATTTAAGAACAAAACGTCTAGGTTACGTACGTAACCCCCGTTCCCTGATGGAGGGAACGGAGACGTTATGTCGTGACGACATAGGGGATTTACCTGGAAGCCCCGAACATCTCTGATTAAGAGAAAACGCCAATGAAATTGGCTAGTGGATTTTGCATACCTGAGCCACTCCCCGTGCATACGGGTATAAAAGGGTTTTATGCTGAGGAGCCGAGATGAGTCCCTGGCAACCAGCGATGGTTCAAGATTGTGGCATGGGGACATAACGTCTCCGTTCCCTCCATCAGGGAATGGGGGTTACGTACGTAACCTAGACGTTCCCTATCTGTCGGTCACTACGAGTTATGTCGTGACGACATAGGGGTCCTATGGAAAGCGCCACAAGCTGAACCCCGTCACAACCTTGTGGCATGCAGATGTTGACAAGCGAGTGCGTGACAGACAAATGCAATGCAAGAGGTTGCAACCTTCCTACCGCTCCAGTGCAAATTCGCTAACCTTGGTGCCCACCGGACCACTGAGTACATCGCTGCTGGAGATAGCCAAGCCGCTGTTCCTTTCCCCACGGAATCGGAAGGGATTTCGACCTTCAGTGAAAGACAGCTTCAGGTCTTTCCTATTTGTTGTTACAGCTTGTTGTAACGGCAGGGAAGCGAGCCTTCCATAGAAGGGCGCTACGGAGGCCACATCCTGCCCGAAGGGAGGTAACATGTGGAGACACTGATATGGACTGGCCCAGGCTTGGGGCAGTACTACATACGACTGGACTCTGGGGCAGATCCTACCTAGGAGTAGGGAGGAGGGCTGCCAGCAGAACCTGACAGAAGCTCTGTCACAGGGAAGACACGGGTTTACCCATGAGGGAACCTTACCGTGGAAGAATACACATATGGGATTACCCGAAGGGAAATCAGGCCCATACGGACACCTAGCCCAGTACAGGGCTGACCGGAGACCCGGGCGAGCTAACACCAGTACTGGGCCTGGCGTCAGACTGCTCCGCCCAATCTGACTGCCGGGGGTGCTTGGAGGATTCCACCAGGGTTCACCGTCCGGGGAACTGAACTGGGGGAGAAAAAGGCGCTCGTATCCCCGGGTGAGGGGGAATGGCGCAGCAAGCGTGACACCGGCCAGTTCTTCTCGCCCATTACTTACCCAATACACGGGAAGAAACTGCTCAACGCGAAGATTGTAGAATCTTGCGAAGGTGTTCGGTGTCGCCCAGCCCGCAGCTCTGCAGATGTCTGCCAAAGAGGCACCGTGCGCCAACGCATGGAGGAGGCAACACTCCTGGTGGAGTGAGCCCTCACCCCCAGGGGGCATGGCTCGCCTTGCGACTGGTACGCCAAGGCGACGGCCTCCACTATCCAGTGGGCCAACCTCTGTTTGGAGACAGCCTTCCCTTTCTGCTGCCCTCCGTGGCAGACAAAGAGCTGCTCGGAGCTTCTGACGCTCCGGGTGCGGGTCACGTATATGCGCAATGCTCTTACGGGACACAGCAACGCTAAGGCTGGATTTGCCTCCTCCGAGGGCAGTGCTTGCAGGTTCACCACCTGATCGCGGAAGGGCGTGGTGGGAACCTTGGGCACGTATCCAGGCCGGGGTCTCAAGACAACGTGAGAGTAGACCGCCCGAACACAAGGCACTCTTCGCTTACCGAAAACGCCTGGAGGTCCCCGACCCGTTTGATGGAAGTGAGCGCGGTCAGGAGCGCTGTCTTTAGAGACAGGAACTTCAGCTCGACTGAGTCCAGCGGCTCAAAGGGCCCCTCTGAAGTCCAGCCAGGACGATAGAGAGGTCCCAAGAGGCACAAGGGGAGGCCTGGAGGGATTCATCCTCCTGGCCCCCTTCAGGAACCTCACGATGAGATCATGCTTTCCCAGGGACCGGCTTCCACTGCATCGTGGTGAGCCGCAATAGCGGCTACATACACTTTCAAGGTGGAGGGTGACAGCCTACGCTCCAACCTTTCTTGCAGGAAAGAAAGCACTACTACTCCAATCGTGCATCTTCGGGGGTCTTCTCGCCGAGAAGAACACCAGGTCGCGAACAGACTCCATTTCAGTGCATAGTTTTGCCTTGTTGAAGGAGCCCTAGCCTGAATGATGGTCTCTACTACCACCGCCGTGTAGTAGACACTCAAGTCTGCCGCGTCCCGTCCAGGAGCCACACATGGAGGTTCCATAGATCTGGACGCGGGTGCCATATGGTGCCGAGCCCCTGAGAAAGGAGGTCCTTCCTCAGAGGAATGCGCCAGGGAGGTACTGTCGCGAGGGAAATGAGTTCGGAAAACCAGGTCCGGGTGGGCCAATGGGCGCAACCAGCAGGACCTGCTCCTCGTCCTCCCTGAGCTTGCACAGTGTCTGTGGGAGTAGGCTCACTGGGGGAAACGCATACTTGCGTAAGGCCCGAGGCCAGCTGTGTGTCAGTGCGTCTGTGCCGAGGGGCCCTCGGTCAGGGAGAAGTACAGCTGGCAGTGGGAGGACTCGGGGGAAGCAAACAGGTCTACCTGAGCTTCCCCGAATCGACTCCAGATCAGCCGGATCGTCTCGGGATGGAGTCGCCATTCTCCGGGGAACGTGAGCTGTCGTGAGAGCGCGTCGGCCGCACGATTGAGCTGCCCCGGGATGTGAACAGCACGCAGTGACTTGAACTGCGTGTGACTCCAGAGGAGGAGATGGCGGGCGAGCTGTGACATGCGGTGTGATCGTATACCCCCCAGCCGGTTGATATACGAGACCGCCGCAGTGTTGTCCGTGCGGACTAGCACGTGCTTGCCCAACAGCAGTGGCCGGAACTGCCGCAAGGCTAAATGCACTGCCCACAGCTCCAGGCAGTTGATGTGCCAAAGCAGTCGGGGCCCTGTCCAGAGCCCCGAGGCTGCCTGCCCGTTGCATGTAGCGCCCCAGCCCGTGCTGGAGGCATCTGTTGTGACAACAGTATGCCGGGACACTTGTTCTAGGGGCACTCCGCCCGTAGAAAGGCAAGGTCTGTCCAGGGGCTGAGGGAGCGGCGACACTGCTGGGAGATACCTACTCGCAGTGTACCGCGGCGCCATGCCCACCTCGGGACCCGGGAGTGTAGCCAGTGCTGAAGTGGTCTCATATGAAGCAATCCGAGCGGCGTGACTGCAGCTGCGGATGCCATATGCCCCAGGAGCCTCTGAAACTGTTTCAGTGGTACCACATTCCTGCCTCTGAAGGAACTCAGGCAGTTCAGCACTGCTTGGGCACGTTCCTCCGTGAGGCGTGCCGTCATACTCACCGAGTCTAACTCCACACCGAGAAAAGAGATTCTCTGCACAGGGAGAGCTTGCTCTTTTCCCAGTTGACCCGAAGCCCCAACTGGCTGAGGTGCCGGAGCACCAAGTCCCTGTGATCGCCCAACTGCTCTCTGGATTGGGCTAGAATAAGCCAATCGTCGAGGTAGTTGAGGATCCTGACGCCCACTTCCCGTAACGGGGTAAGGGCGCCCTCTACAACCTTCGTGAACTCACGGGAGACAGGGAGAGCCCGAAGGGGAGGACCCTGTACTGCCATGCCCGACCTTCGAACGCAAACCGTAGAAACGGTCTGTGTCGCGGAAGGATCGAAACGTGAAAGTAAGCGTCCTTCAGGTCGATCGCTGCAAACCAATCCTGGGGCTGAATGCATTTGATCATGCGCCTGTGCGTCAGCATCTTGAACGGGAGCTTGTGCAAAGCCCGGTTCAAGACTCGCAGATCCAGGATTGGCCGAAGGCCACCACCTTTCTTGGGTACGATGAAGTAAGGGCTGTAAAACCCCTGCCTCATCTCGGCTGGAGGGACCGGCTCGATTGCATCCTTTGCCAGGAGGACAGCAATCTCCTCGCGCAAGACAGGGGCGTTCCGGACTGCCACCGACGTCTCGAGAACGCCGTTGAACTTGGGAGGTCGCCTGGCGAACTGAATCGCGTAGCCGAGTCGAATTGTGCGCGTGAGCCAGCGAGACAGGCTGGGCAGCGTGAGCCACGCCTCCAGACGCTGTGCAAGCGGCTCCAACGGCACAATCGACGTACCTGTGGTGGTGCAGCGAAAGGGAGTGGGGTGGATGGCACAGAAGGCGGTGCGTTCTGAGGCATCCTCACCGAATTCCCTGGGTCCCTAACGGACTGGCCAGAGGTGCGTGGGGAGGAATGTCGTCCCCGAACCGTACTCTCTTGGCTACTGGCAAAATGGGTCGTGGGCGAGAGTGAGGAGGCAGGGCGTCGCACACTGTCGTCCCATGGACCTGAGAACCCGGAGGAAAAGGAAATTGCTCTTTCTTTGAGAAGGTGGGTACCGCTGGCCCTTGGACCAGCGGCGGAACAGAAACAAAACGAAACAGAAGATTCTCCTCCCGGCCCTCCACCGGGGGAAGGAGCGGCGCTGTTCTCGCCGTCTCCTGAGAAAGAGCAAACTCCAACATCTCCGGGTTGCCCGCGTCAGGGCCGCTTCGTCGACTTCCTGGACGACTTGGGGCCTGGCTGGGACGCGGGGGGCGCCGCTCTCCTGCGAGAGGCTCGACGCACCGGCCTATGTGTCGATTCGGCCTGGGGCGGAGCGGCTCTGGAGGACGCAGGAGGGCGCCCACGGCGACGGGCAGACTGAGGCCTGGCCCCGGGGGCAGCGGTGGATGGTGCATCACGCCGGGGCAGGATGTGCTGGATCGCCTGCTGTACCGCCGAGAACTGCTGGGCGAAGCCCTCGACGGTGTCGCCGAACAGCCCTCCCTGGGAGATGGGGGCGTCGAGAAAGCGTGCCTTGTCGACGTCCTTCATCTCTGCCAGGTTGAGCCAGAGATGGCGCTCCTGGACCACCATGGTGGACATCGCCTTCCCGAGGGACCGCGCCGTGACTTTCGTCGCTCGTAGAGCGAAGTCAGTCGCCGTGCGCAGCTCCTGCATCAACCCCGGTCGTACTACCCTCGTGCACCTGTTTGAGCGCCTTGGCTTGGTGAACCTGCAGGATAGCCATGGCGTGCAGGGCGGAGGCTGCCTGGCCCGCAGCACTGTAAGCTTTGGCCGCGAGAGCGGCTGTCAGCTTACAGCCTTGGACGGGAGACGCGGACGGTTCCTCCAAGTGGCGGCGTTTCGTGGGCACAGGTGCACCGCACGCTCTCTCCACCTGGGATGCCCGGGCCCGTACTCGGCCAGCGTGCCCTCCTTCACGGCCACTCGCCATCGAGGGTAGTGAGGATGGAGGAGGCGGACGAGCGGCTTCTGGCCGTGAAAGGGGCCATCCACGAACTCGTCAGCTCCTCATGCACCTCCGCGCGCCCCGCTCTGAGAACCAATCGTCCACCGCGAGGGCTCGGGACTGGGCGGTCTGTTGACCTCCAGCCGATGCTCACGCTGCCCGGGCAAGCATGGCCGTCAGCTCTGGGTCCAGTGCGGCGGTGGCGACAACACCCGAGGGGGGCAGCCCCACCGCACCTTCATCCTCAGAGGACGTGAACCCATCCCCCGATGCTGCGATCGACATCCTATCTACAGATGGCGCACCGAATGAAATGCTGGGCGCCCCGTGGGACAGACCAGCGAATCACCCGGGAACCGGACGGGATGTTCGCTGCGTGAGGAGTAAGAGGTCCGGGGGGCGTGCCCGGCGGAGAGGCTCTTACAGTAACCCTCAGATCTCCCAGAGCGTCAGCCGGCGATCCTCTGCTCGAGCCAGAGAGATCAGCACGGGGCGGCAGAGGGTGCCAATCCTTTCATAAAGGAAAGGCGAGATCGCAGCGAACTCATGCTCATACGCCCACACCAGACGCATGAGTCATCCACGAACGCAGCTTCAGCGTGTCGGCGCCCAGACACTGAAGACAACGATCGTGTCCGTCATCCGCAGACAGAAAACGACCGCAACCAGAAGGACACGGACGAAACGGCAATCTTGAAAAAGACGCGATCGTCCGTGATTTACTCTTTAGAATTTGCTCTCTCAGTTGAAGTGCTCAGGGGAACGCTGATGAGAGGGACTCCGCTGATCGCACCGTTACGCCAACCGGAACAAAAACAAAGATGAACGGCTTTGTGGAGATCAGCACTCTTCTCATCCACTCGGCTCCGAAGCAAAAATCTAATGAGTGGATGCACCTGTCGCCCTTTTATACCCGTATGCACGGGGAGTGGCTCAGGTATGCAAAATCCACTAGCCAATTTCATTGGCGTTTTCTCTTAATCAGAGATGTTCGGGCTTCCAGGTAAATCCCCTATGTCGTCACGACATAACTCGTAGTGACCGACAGATAGGGAACATGATTTACTTGATGATGTATGAGACATTTTTTTTCAAACTATTTCTGTTGGAGGACGAAACGTAAAAAATTAAATTGCAATATTGTGTCTAAAATCTGTTATAATTAATTCATTTTTATTTATGTATTATGTAACGTACAAAAATAAAAATTGCAATTTCGAGCCTAAAATTGTATACGATGAATGTTTTTAATTTATACTTCCTACTTGCAATTTAACTCTTCACACTATAATTTTTTTGTTTTTAAAAAACAATATAAAAAATTAGCCTCAAATAATAATAATATTAATGCAAAATGAAGGTTAATAATAAAGGTAAAAGCAGGACATTTTTGGTTTGTAGCCTTAAAGGCAGTGGGATTCATAAAGAGTCAATAAAGGTGGAAAAATACTGACCTACAAAATCAAATTCACATGCTATCATCCAGACCCCACGACATCTGTTCACATAAATCATTTCCCTCATACGGTGTGTGGCATTATACTATATGCAGTAAAATAAGTCACATAAATAAATATTGAAATTCTTTTCATGGCTTAACCTCTTCTCCAGACATTAGAAGTTCTACCTTGGAAAACCCCAGCTATCTGTCAAGCTGGCTAGAGCGGGCAGCACATGCTCCTGTGGATTCAGATGGCCAGTCATGGAGATCTCTCAGCAGAGAACCCCTCAGACTGACAGTTGCATGCTGGGACATCACTATGAATCAACCCTCACCAATGCTTTGATGCCACCAAAATACGAAGGAAACTCTTGTTCTTGATAAATTGCCTTATGGAAAAAAAAAACTTTTGACACGTTGTGGAGGAAGAAAAGTCATAGGAAGAGAAATTACATCCGTAGCATATTATGTTTTACTCTTTTGTGCCTCTATGTTCCTGTCACAGAGGTTTGACAGATGTGCTTAAACTTTCAAAATTACATTTTGATTTGGTGTTTTCCTTCACATACTGTAGAAGTAATCTCATAACACATGATATCATTTCTGATACAACTAGGCAAATTTAATTGGTAAGCCAAAGTCTATCACTGGTCAGATTAACTGTTTATATTGAATTTGTTCTCAAAACAGGTATGTAACCAGTGTCATAGCCTCCACAGGATAGTGTCTGGTCTACGTGTGGAACTGACCGGGCCAGTGTCCCCTAGGGCTCCTTTGGTGTAACGGAGCTGATATCTGTTACTGTGGGCTTCTCTCACTGTCAGTTAACGGACAGATAAGCAACGGCACGCTGTCCCTGCTGAGGGCAATCAAACCCTGAGTGGCTTCTCAGAGCACTTTTGGACCACACCAGGTTGACAGTTTCAGGGGGAAAGAAGAGGAGGAAAGAGATGAAATAAGCTTAAATAAAAGAATGGGGAAAATGTACTCTTGCCAGACATGTCGGCTTTGCTGAACCTGAGAGCCCTGTCATAAACTGACTATAGCCGGTCCCTATAGAAAACCTGCTGAAGGATAACATAGTTCTCTCAGCTACTGCACTTCAGCTGAGATAGTGTAAGGTATACTGACTTTGTGTTCACTTCAACTTGATATGTTGATTCTCAGAGGGATTTCAGAAAAACTACCTCAGAGACGTGATATTTTTATCTCATAGCACCTCAAACTAGTCTGTAGTCATATATTTTTCCAACATAGGGAAACAGTGCACCTGATTCATAATTATATCCATTTCTATGAGAACAGACCATGTAATCTAAGTTTACCTATCTAATTGCCAAGAGACACAGCATTCAATCGAAAGAACATTGTGTATTGTTTTTCTGCTTGGAGATAAATGCACATGTTTGCTAAAATGTTTCCCAAAAGTGGCTAAAATTGTTATATATCATAAAATAGAAGAGTTTTTGAGCCAGTCATTTTGTACAACCTCTAGTTAGTGTTTACGCTTTCTTATCGCAGCCGGTGTGACAAATTGATGTTGATTTCCATCAAAGTGCAGCTACTGCGACTTTTGACATTGCATTGTGGTGTGATGTGAAGAATTTAGAACAGGCCAGTGATTTCAGTGCTGTCCAGTAGATTATATATTCTTTATGAATGTTATTTTTTTACCTTTTATGTTCAGTCACAGAATCACAACTGGCTCTTGACCACATATTATATTCAGGGAATATTTGTTTACTGACTTTAAAAAGAAAAGTGTTGCTGTATCACGGATGGTGTGAATGCCATGATGTTTTTATACCTGGAATTTTCTTGGTTAGCTAAGGTAAGAATTACATTACAAAACACATTTGAATTTGTTAAGCCAAGTAAGAAAGAAAAAAAGGTTCATACAAAAGGTAGTGTTAGTCACTTTGCTAGTTACATTAGCACATGTTAAACATGCTATTGCTAGCTGGAAGTAAAATATTTGAGTTAATATGATGTTTATGCAATCAAATTGTATACATTTTAATATAACTGTGATTAATATGCTTGTGTAGTAAAAAAAATCTAAAGTTCTATTACCGCAAAATTTTGTGAGTTCTGCAAATTATTAGGGTTTACCGTTTCTATAGTACATTAATGTACTCTAAATTATTAGTTTGCAGAAATACATGACTTTTTGTAGTTAATGGCTTATGTGGATGAAACTTGAAGTTCACATATAAAGACATAAGTCACTTTATTGGCTTCTCGCATACAAAGATTCATTCATTTGTCACATTATTGATGCATTTGGCATCAATAATTGGGCTCTTATGCCCTATTGGTGAGTCTGTGGGTGTGTGTAAGACAAAAAAGAAATGCTGGACCAGACATAACGGCAGACATTTATGGTCAAGTGGAGACAATTATTAAACAAAAGGTTATTCATGATTTTAGTAATAGTAAATGACAGCAGCATTCTCTTTGAGCATGAAAGCTAAAAAACAAAACAAATATTCAATGAATTCCTGCTATGGTAATGAGAAAATCCCAGGTATCCTTACATAATTCAGCAGCTTCAGTCCTTCATAACTGAGCTGTGTTAATAGCTAGAGAACAAAATTAATGACTCCAGAAATCAGATTCCCACGCAGACAACCAGGGACAGTTTAAGTCATTTTCTCCCCCACCCATTCACTGCATCTTCCTTGTGACAGGAAAAGTTGTGGTGTTGCTGACCTTAATTTCATCTCCTCATCATGCTGCTATAGATCTCTGTGGAGCGCTTCACCGTGCTAAACAACGACTTCTCCTGCATAACTTATCTCCCTCCCACACACCACACACACACCTCGAGAACACCAGCGGCCTAGCAGCACATTACCTACAACTCAGAGCCTGTCATCAGCATCGCTCACAATGAGCTCTATACAGCGGATGACTAGTAATAAAAGACAGAAAGCTTGACTTCTGGGTAGATGTGGGAGGACAGTAGTATAAGCTGAATGTAAACTCAGATGTGCAATAAATTACCATTTCAACCTCATTAATCATTTTAGCACCATGTTAAAATTATCTATCTATAAACAATATTCTGTAAAAAAAATATAAGTTAATAAATAATAATAAGTGAATAAAAAAATAGTGTCATACCATTATTATTAGTATTATTATTATTATTGGCTTAATATAGAAATTAAAGAACAAAACAAAGTAAGATCATTTGTGTTCCTACCAAAAGTAAATAAACAACTAAATAAATAAAATCAGGCAGTATTAAATATATTTATTTAAATATTGTATATTAAATATAATTATTTAATATTTTCATTTATTAAGTTAATAATGTATTAATCCAAAATTAATCAGGAGGCATTATTGTTGTTCTTATTATTATTATTATTATTATTATTATTATTGAGAACTTTTTTTTTACTCTCTGTTTTAGAGACACTACAGCCCAGATTAGTTAACTGGTAAATTCATGTGTTTCTACCTAAATAAATCTGATGGGCATTTCGTCATGAATATTATCAATGAATAGGCTATATTGATTTATTAATTGAATAATTTATTATATGAAGTTAAGCATAAGGCATACATTATTATTATTACTTCTGAGTGCATTTCTGGTTTTTACTCTGTGTTTTTAGAGACACTATTAGTCTAGCCCAGATTAGTTAACTCCGTAGGCCTAATATGCAAATGAAAGAGCAAAAACCAATGAAAGTTATGTGTTTCTACATGCTCTCCTCTGTGATTATATTTCAAAGAGGCACCCTCTTAATTTCTAAATCACTGAGAAAACTCGACCTAATTTCTTGAAAGACTGTCTACACATGAAAAAGGCACGGCGGTCTTTGAAGTCTAGAATTAGACACATGAACTCTTGCCCCTCCTTTAGCGCAATGACGCCTTATCAGTTCTGCTTCTTATTTATTCATAATCTGACTTAATGCTTTGGAGGCATTCAAACAATTGATCCGCAGCAAAACACTCCACATGCAGGCGTCTGTAAATGTTAGGACATATATTCAACGGCAGCGATTAATATTTCATATCAGCCTTCAGGATTAGAAAAAGGGTAACGCAGATGAATTGCCCCAAGACAAAGGTTTCTCACTTTAATGCTGCCGTAGCGTTCCCTTAAAAATATTTAAGGTAACAAAGTGCCGTTTATTTTCTCCGTCTAGAACAATGGGTTTAGCAGAACAATGAACATTTGAAACAACTTCACAGAATGTAAATCAGTCACACGGCCACTTTGCTGCCTAACAAACTAGCGAAATAATGTGAAAAGCCACCATTTGTGCCGCCTCTGTAGTCTCCTTTAGGAACGCGCAGACTTTGAAAGCATTTCTTCTTTCACTCAGCTCGTGCTCGCAGCTCCTCAGAGGAGACAGCGGGCAGCTGAAGGACTGTAATTAGCACCCGAAGGCTAATTCTCACCCGGAGTTTATTTTTCGATTTAGGGAGCATAGTGGTCTTACTGGGTCGCAAAGTGACCCTTTAATGGAAAGTGGAAACAGCTCGAATTATATTCATGCACATAGGCTACTCTATAGTATACTGGAAAATTCATTCTCAGTCACAAGCGATCGATGACAAGTGTAACACAAGCTGAAGGCTACAGAACGAAGGTGTCACAGAGAAGGGAATGGGGAAAAATTGTGCTGATGTTGGCTCAGAGTTAACACCAATTACATAATTATCTCTAAATGGAGAAAGCTGGGAACACCTAGTAACAGTTTAGCGTATGGGTGTTAATGTTCCTTCCCTCTCCAGCTGTTGTGCTCTCACCTGTTATTGTGCTGCTTGTGTTGTTCCACTGGGCCTGCAGAGGGAGACAGAGATGCATTGTTTATTGTACAGATTAGATTAGTTTGTGTGTGTGTGTGTGTGTGTGTGTGTGTGTGTGTGTGTGTGTGTGTGTGTGTGTGTTGTGTTGTGTGGTGTTGGTGGTGTGTGTGTGTGTTGGTGTTTGTGTGTGTGTGTGTGTGTGTGTGTTGTGTGTGTGTTGTGGTGTGTGTGTGTGTGTGTGTGTGTGTGTGTGTGGTGTGTGTGTGTGTGTTGTGTGTGTGTGTGTGTGTGTGTGTGTGTGTGTGTGTGTGTGTGTGTGTGTATTAACTATAGTAAACATACTATTTTTGTATGTTATAAAAAACATGAAAAAAATGTGTTTGAGAAACTTTGAATAGTATTAATATTGATTTGTCCTGTTATGTGACATTTCCTCAAGACGATTTAATTTCGCGCTTAATTTTCTCACAATTACTGCAAACAGCAGTATGGTGGCCAAATCGGAAGTGATCATGTGAAGAGTCCATTTTAAGGCCCGTTTACACCAAGAAAGCTAACTATAAAGATAACTATAATAACATTAACCATACTAGTGTCCACACCAACACACAATATCATTTTTGTTTATTATAGGCACGAGCTGCAGTTTTGTCATCTGCTGCTTTAAATGCTTGAAGGGGATGGATTCTGATTGGCTGTTGATGTTTTTATTGTCCATCAGCTAGAAAAAAAACATATATTCCCTTGATATTGTTTCTGCATGCATTACTGTTCTAGTTGTAGTGTGGACTCAGCTATTGTTTTGAATCTAGATTTTTTTAAAACTGTATTTATATTGTTATTATTATAGTAATCATCCCGGGTGTGAATGGATCTTTAAAGTGTAATATTTTCATGTTTTTTGATAGATATTGTGTTAAGATATCGATGCACTAGATGGTCAGTGAATCACTAGGTGGGGAAATCAACATAAAATTGCTGGTTCTAGCTGGCAAAGTGTGTTGGGAGTGAACTAACAGACAGAAGCATGTTGTGGTCTGTCTGCCAGTGTTGTGCTTGAACAAGGCACTTAACCCCACACCTGGAGTGATGCACAGCAGCCTGACTGTGACGTCCTCGGTGTGTGTGTGTGTGTGTGTGTGTGTGTGTGTGTGTGTGTGTGTGTGTGTGTGTGTGTGTGTGTGTGTGTGTGTGTGTGTGTGTGTGTGTGTGTGTGTGTGTGTGTGTGTGTGTGTGTGTGTGTGTGTGTGTGTGTGTGTGTGTGTGTGTGTGTGTGTGTGTGTGTGTGTGTGTGTGTGTGTGTGTGTGTGTGTGTGTGTGTGTGTGTGTGTGTGTGTGTGTGTGTGTGTGTGTGTGTGTGTGTGTGTGTGTGTGTGTGTGTGTGTGTGTGTGTGTGTGTGTGAAGGACATGCACGGCTTTGCTTGTGCTTTCAGTCCAATGGACATAATTGTTTTGGTACCTAATGCACATAAACATTTCATTTTCAATTGCACAATAAAATAAAATGATATTGTCTTTTTATTCACAAGAATTCACTAACATTACTGGCTATGAGTAAATAAATGCAGCACTTATGCCAGATTAATGCTGCGTGAAATCCAAAACCCCATTATTTTAGACCTGGCTGATTTGCTTGGTGCACACAGTGATAAAACCTCATAGCATAAGATGTACTATAGTAAACATTTATACAACACTCACTGCCCAAAGCCCAATCTAACCTGCCAGAAAGCCATTGTTTAGATGTTTCAGCGTTTGAGCGGCCCAAATGAAAGAACTCACAGATGGAGAATGAATGTTTTTTTGTATCGGTTTATACCAAATGGTTCTTTAGCGTAACTGAAACAAGAGTTTATTTCTTTTATCCTTTATTCTTTTGTTCACATCACACACTTTCAGGCGAGTCTCATCGGGTGGGAGTGTCTGAGATGCATGCACAGGTATTTCCAATTATACGTGAAGGAACAGATGGCAAAGGAAGTTGATTGAACATTAAAACAACTGTAGCTTATGGTGACACTATAAAAGACGGCAAAAATTAAAAAGTTCATACATAACTCACATCTCATGTACGAAAGCTGTGCGACCGAGTCTCCTCTCGCAGAGAGAGTGTCCCCTGAAAGCTGCTCGTATTTTATCCACTCTGAGGTGATGGAGGGATATGCCTGGAGGAGAGAAATGAAAAGGATGCGAGTGAAAATTAAATGGCTCCGTCTGGCAGTCAGCTCAGCGGGGGCCTAGGGTTAATCAGAGGGGGTGAGAAAGAGAGAGAGAAACACTAGGAGGACGACAGTAATGCAGACAGACTGGAAAGCATCAGAGAGACTAAGAGAACAGCGAGTGTGAGACACAGAGTCAAAAACAGACAGAAAGATTCATCAGGATGGAAACTCACAGGGACAGGAGGCATGTTTAGAGAGGCTTGGCTGCCCTCAGAGACCTTTTGAACCCTCCGCAGTGGGTCTGTCTGTGAGTCAGCGCTACATGAGGTGCTGTATGTGTGTGATGTGCATCAGTGAAACGCAGGTGTTGCGTGTTGAGGAGTGGTATTGCTTCAGTCTCTGTCTCTATGGAACCATGCCGATGCAGGTATAGAGACTCATGAAGTCCTGATTTAAACTCAGATACTTGAAATGTTGTAACTTATTTAAACAGTAGAAGTTCCATGGCATACAACTTATATAATGCATGTAGAGATACAAAATGCACTTCTTCAATTGGTGATTAATACAGAAATAGAATACTGAATATAATAGCCTGTATTTTGTACATATAATATCAGTGGGTACGGAAAGTTTTCAGACCCCCTTCAATTTTCACTCTTTGTTAAATTGCAGCCATTTGCAAAAATATTTAAGTTCATTTTTTTTCACTCATTAATGTACACACAGCACCCCATATTGACAGAAAACACAGAATTGTTGACATTTTGCAGATTATTAAAAAAGAAAACCTGAAATATCACATGGTCCTAAGTATTCAGACCCTTTGCTCATATTTAGTAGAAGCACCCTTGTGATTTAATACAGCCATGATCTTTTTGGGAAAGATGCACAAGTTTTCACACCTGATTTGGGGATCCTCTGCCATTCCCCTTGCAGATCCTCTCCAGTTCTGTCAGGTTGGATGGTAACGTGGTGGACAGCTATTTTCAGGTCTCTCCAGAGATCTCAATTGGGTTTAAGTCAGGGCTCTGGCTGGGCCATTCAAGAACAGTCACAGAGTTGTTGTGAAGCATCCTTCGTTATTTAGCTGTGCTTATTGTCAATTGTCTTGTTGGAAGGTAAACCTTCGGCCCAGTCTGAGGTCCTGAGCACTCTGGAGAAGGTTTTCACCAGGATATCCCTGTACTTGGCCGCATTCATCTTTCCCTCGATTGCAACCAGTCGTCCTGTCCCTGCAGCTGAAAAATACCCCCACAGCATGATGCTGCCACCACCATGCTTCACTGTTGGGACTGTATTGGACAGGTTGATGAGCAGTGCCTGTTATTTCTCCACACATACGCTTAGAATTAAGGCCAAAAAGTTCTATCTTGGTCTCATCAACCAGAGAATCTTATTTGTCACCATCTTGGAGTCCTTCAGGTGTTTTTTAGCAAAACTCCATGCGGGCTTTCATGTGTCTTGCACTGAGGAGAGGCTTCCGTCAGGCCACTCTGCCATAAAGCACTACTGGTGGAGGGCTGCAGTGTGGTTGACTACTACAACTTCTCCCATCTCCCGAATGCATCTCTGGAGCTCAGCCACAGTGATCTATGGGTTCTTCTTTACCTCTCTCACCAAGGCTCTTCTCCCCCGATAGCTCAGTTTGGCCGACGGCCAGCTCTAAAGGGTTCTGGTAGTCCCAAACGTCTTCCATTTAAGGGTTATGGAGGCCACAGTGCTCTTAGGAACCTTAAGTGCAGCAGAAATGTTTTGTAACCTTGCCAGTCTGTGCCTTGCCACAATTCTGTCTCTGAGCTCTTCAGGCAGTTCCTATGACCTCATGATTCTCATTTGCTCTGACATGCACTGTGAGCTGTAAGGTCTTATATAGACAGGTGTGTGCTTTCCTAATCAAGTCCAATCAGTATAATCAAACACAGCTGCAAATGAAGGTGTAGAACCATCTCAGGATGATCAGAAGAAATGGACAGCACCTGAGTAATATATGAGTGTCATGCAAAGGGCTGAATACTTAGGACAATGTGATATTTCAGTTTTGTCTTTTTAATAAATCTGCAAAAATTTCACAATTCTGTGTTTTTCTGTCAATATGGGGTGCTGTGTGTACATTAATTAGGAAAAAAAAGTTGATTTTAGCAAATGGCTGCAATATAACAAGAGTGAAAATGTAAGGGGTAATATTACTTTCGTATATATATATATATATACAAACAGAAAAAAAATGAAATAATCAAAATACATTTTTATAAGTTTTAAAATATTATTTTATAATTTGTATATTATTTTTTATAAAAAAAATTTTTTATAATTTATTCAAAGTTGATTTATTCTGAAAAATATTCTTCTAACTTTCATAATTGTGACCCTGGAGCACAAAACCAGTCATAAGTAGCACTGGTATATTTGTAGAAATAGCCAACAATACATAGTATGGGTCAAAATCGATTGTTCTTTAATGCCAGAAATCATTAGGATATTAAGTAAAGATCATGTTCCATGAAGATATTTTGTAAATTTCCTACCGTAAATATATCAAAACGTAATTTTTGATTAGTAATATGCATTGCTAAGAACTTCAAGACAATTCTTTTTTTTTTGCACCCTCAGATTCTAGATTTGTCCTGTCCTAACAAACCATACATCAATGGAAAACGTATTTATTCAGCTTTCAGATGATGTATAAATCTCAATTTCAAAAAATGTACTGGTTTTGTGGTACATGGTCACATTTATTTCATAAACAGTCGTGAAACATGGACAGATCTCTACGCCTCCCATAATGAAAAACATAATATTTTATGTCAGAATTTAAGATGTAGGAACCCTAAAAGCCCTGAATTAAATACTATAAATATTAATTTAGTAATGTATTGCTTGTGTATATATATATATATATATATATATATATATATATATATATATATATATATATATATCTATATATATATATATATATATATATATATATATATATATATATATATAAAATCCATTTTATTTAAATGCAATATGTATGTTCTTAAGGCTTTTGAAACATGGGCACATCTCTGAGTCGCCTATAATGGAAAATGAAATTCTTTTTTTTTTTCTCAGTTTGAAAATATGTATTCCATATGCTCGTTTTACATGGATGGGTCAGCATGCATCCATGTGCTTCTGACAGTGTGCTAATCTCAGTCTGTGCAGCTGCTTCTGGTGAAGGCTAAATATCTTCAATGTGATATATATTGAAAGTTCAGCCGAGTAGTCAGAAGCCATTATCAGCAGTTTAGCTCCGTACAAGCTTCTGAAGTCAATTATGCTGCATATTATATGCGACTGAAAGCACCCATTTGACATAAAGTACTTACAGTGTCTATAAAATAGCTGTGCAAAAACAGTAATGTCCATTGGCCTAATATATGGGAATATGAGTCAGTCTCAATGAGGAAGCTCTCAGAACGCTGTTGGAGGCCTCCAGAGAGGAAAGCTGCATCACTTGAAGAAAAGAGTAACTTTTTTAAAGGGTTTTTCTAACACTTCTTGGTGAGGAAATGAAGGAAAGTGTTGTTTTTTTACAACTTTGAAACTTAGGCGGAGGAGTGTTCCTACATTCCCAAAAGAAAAGCAATTTCACGCTTCATTCCAAGATCTGAACACTACCTTATTGGAATTAGCACTATTACACATCAAGACTAGAAAACTTTGTTTGCAGTGCATTAAAACCCCTTAATTATCAGTATGATAACACCCCATGTTAGCAAAACTTACCAAGATAGTAAATAATCAATAACATCACCAAATACCTAAATTGTCCATTTAAACTATTTAATGTATAAATGTGTGAATGGCTATTTAGATTTTGTGAACTCGAGAATTCATGCCCAAAAAAATTATAGCCTAAATAAAGGCTTCTTGTGCATGCAGGATTTTTGAAGTAAATAATTCAGATGTTTCATAAAGTAAATATTTAATACAAACTTTGTCTCGGAATCTCAATTTAATATGCAAACTTGTCAGTAATACATTTAGGATTAAATCTCAAATTCTGATCATAACAGCGAGAACTCCAGAAAATAGGCTATTTGCGGAAGACTTACCTAGCAGGTAGAATATTTGTCACATTTTTGTCGCATCCCGATCGCATGGGGGTTTTAACGCATCCACTAGGATGAATGTAGGTATTGTTACAACAGTGTACAAAATAGGCCTACATATATTTACATTTTGGTGTTTCAGAACGTAGATGTTCTTCACGCTATTCAGTTAATCCCTGTCCTCTGCTGCCCTCTGGTGTCTTCAGGTGAAACTACAAAGCAGGTCCCAGGAATGTCTATGAAAATAGATGGTCCTGATGTTGTGGATGTAAGGTATTAATGAGAAGGGCACAACAAACAAAGGAGCCACAAATGAGCCTCAAAAAATAGTTAAACACAAATAAAACTTTCTGCTATTATTCCTGAAGAAAAATAATTAGCTTCGACCACCTCAATCTGTTTCCATAACAGCATTCTTAAACATCCAAAGCAAGCCATTGAGCTAACACACTCTTAACATGTTTCTGTCCTACTAGTTGATGTCAAACGCAATCTACATCAATTAAAACACCCTAGTTATCTATTTACTGAAATCATTCATACTATGCACTTTGTCTAAGATTCAGACCAGAAATTAAGTAAACACTAATTTATCTAAAGACAGCACAAAATGTATTTGTCATCACCCTGAAAAGAATTTGATGGATGGATGGATGGATGGATGGATGGATGGATGGATGGATGGATGGGACTTTGTGAGTTGTACTCTTAAAACATAATATGCTTTGTTACCAGTAGATGGCAGTCATCAGTCACAAATGCATACCTCATAATTGTAGAATAGAATAGAAGGGAAAAGAACAGAATAAAGCTTGTATTGCCATACAACCGGTGCCATTTGAAACTGTATTTTAAAAACCAATGGTATTTCACTGGTAGGCTAAATAAATAAAGATTTCCAAACCCCTCAGAGTATATCTTTTTTCTTTAAACGTCATTACTTGGAAAATCCAGAATTCTTTAGGAGACCTACATGTCTTAGCACCTTCCAAACAAAGATAATCTTTTAAAATAAGAACATCTCTCTCATCTCTATATCTCTCTCATACATAGAACCTGCTCACAGCTTGCCAAAACTTGCCAAACTTGATCTACTTGTGCACCTTTTTTTCACACAAAACACATGGTGCAGTAATTAAACTAGTTTAAGACGAGTCACTGTTTCCACAGTTGTTGTACCAAAGTGATATGTAAAGCACACATAAGAATCTCACTGGATGCATGAAGCAGTGGTTCCCATCTTTTTTTACTCGTCCACAACAATATTTACATTTACATTTATGCATTTAGCAGACGCTTTTATCCAAAGCGACTTACAATATTTGAATGTTCCATGACTTTTTCAGTTGTTTGTGATTACAAATATTGTTCAACCAATAAAATATTTAGTGCTTGACATATCCATTGTAAAAAAATGTCCATTGAGTTATCAGAGATTAATTTCAAGATATTTCCAGGCCTAGAAATGACACTTTTAAAATGTTTCTTTTTTCTTTTTTATATGCCTTGGATCTTGAGCCACCTCCCCTTGGAAATTTGCTGAGGCCCCTAGGTGGGCCCAGGCCCCTGGTTGAGAACCACTGTAGTAGAGGTCATCCAGGTATTGTTCTCATACTATAAACACTACACATATAGCTGCTTTAATAGGAATCAATCTATACATAGTATATTTTATATTTGTTAGTTCAAGTTTCTCTCCAATTTCTTGAATGCCCCTGCTAAATATGCTTATTGTACCTGAAAATAAAGTGCTGTTTGTTTTATTTGTATATTATGTGTATTTGTAATGTGTATCTGTGTTCTTATTTTTAATAACAAATATAAAATAATGACAAAGATTTTTATCTTCGACCACTTTGGCCTAAATATCCACCATTCTTTTTTATATTTTTTTTACCTTGAAAGGCTTTGTCTTTATAACAGGGAAATTAGTTTGGCTGCACTGCTCATTTAAGTATTTATTTTTGCATACTATAAAGTAGATAAGCTTAAGGCTACATTTTCACTTACTTATGAAGACATTAATTAGGTTACTAATTGTTTTAATTAACGTGTATAACAGAGCAAAATAAAGCTACTCAACGAAGCAGGCTTTTATTTAAACGCTTGGGTCCAAGTAAGTCACCAAACATTCAAATGGTTCTTCACCTTGCAGTTGAAATACGACACATTACACAGCTTTAACAGTGTAGCCTATTGTAATCCCGCCGTTGATTCTAATGACTGTGCGGCAGCTGCTTGATGATAACGCGAGCGTTCTACTTTTGTCGCGTCGCGCTCGTAGACACGGTGTTCAGCTCTACATGTCTTTCCACATCAAAGGGAAATCACACAAGTTCCAACAGTTCAGCGGTGGGAGGCTGCCAGCGCTTGAAAGGATCATTCGCCTCCAATGCACCAAAGCAAACAAACACTCTTGCCCTCGGAAGTTACATATTTCCATAAACTGCTCTATGGATAAAAAGCGTCCTTGAGTGCAGTCGGTGTTGTTTGTGATTAAGCTCGATATGTCTGAAAATCAGCCTCTTTGCGCTCTAGTTTTCTTAACTTCACTCTTCTGCTCGACATGCTCACAGGCACACGATTCGTTCATTCGGCTGCACTAGATGCGGATGGGAGATACAACATTAAGTGGGGATTTGACGAGTCCACGATAACTTTTGAAGTACACGTGGAAACGAGAGGATATATAGGATTCGGTTTTTCACCGACCGGCGCGATGTCCTCGTCTGATATCGTGATAGGTGGTGTGCTCAACGGAAGTCCATATCTGCTGGTGAGTGTGCACGCATCCTTGGGTTTGAATGCATCTCACATTCAATGCTGATTATACAGTTATTAGAGATTAGAGAACACTGACTCACAATTTAAAATCGGTCAGCTGCATTTGATCTCTGTAAATATCGGGCTGGATTGATTATCATTGTTTCTGTGTTAAGTATGATTCAAGTCATTTGAATCTTATTTATGTTTAATTTAAAAAACAATTCCCAACAAAAATGTTTGGGATGGATCTGTTTTGGTCGGTCTTTGTTATGGATAATTTGTTATGGATAATCTTTTCTTCCATCCATTTAACTATTTAACAATATTTGTAAGAATAAATAATTGAATTAATAAATAACAATGAATTATAATTAATTATTTTTTTTACTATCCCATAATGCCGCTGTGCATTCATCAGAAAATAACACTGTTCACACTTCACAGGCAGTATATATGAATAATAAAGTTATATATAATATAGAATTTATAAATTAATTGCTCAACTTTTTACAGCCATTCATTCTCATATGAGCAACACCTAGCTTTTTCAACATAAAGAGTTAGACATACCCCAAAACATGAAGAAATCACAAAACAACTTTGCATAAATATGAGTAATTATCAATGTAATTATTATTAATTTTTTGGGTGTAAATAAAACAGAAATAAAATGCATATTCTGTATATTGTATATTATCGGAATATAGTAGTGGTCACAAAACCTATATTGAATTAATTTTTACTTCCATAATTTTTTACTGTAAATGGGAATCTTAAAAAATTCAATGTTCATAGAGTTAATGCTAAAATTAAATTTATATCCACTCTCCATGGTCACTTTTGAACATTTAAATCTGCAGTGATAGCTTTTTGTGTCCTGAATTCTAATGAGATCATCCACTGACCCACTGACCTGACTACAATCAGCTGCCCTGTGGTGACCTGGATTTTATTCAGAGAGTACTCGCATAAACAATACTGTTTCAAATGCAAGCAGCAAAATATTTCAATACATCCACACTGTTGTATATTCTCTGCACACTATAATCTCCATCCAGCTGATGTATACAATAGAAGTTTATGATTAGATTTCAACACAGCACTATTCATCAGCATTGTGTAATGAAGGCTCATTTATATCAATACATTTCTGTTTTAGTTTTGTAAGCATGAGTCATGACGTTCTTTTGTTCCAAAACATATTCATAATGGTGTCTGAATGTATTGGAAACAAATAGGACATTTGCCAGTGCAGCTAACCAAACATTTTGAGCAAAGGTTATCAAATGTGACCACTAGGCCTGTCGCAATAATCAATATATCGACTTATCGCACAATACATGTACATGACCTCAATCATTTTTGGTGACATAATATGTTTGCCCATTATATTTACTTAAAAATTTATGTGACCATGTTTTTTGTATTCCACTTGCTCCTGTGTCTTTTGCAGCTTCTCGTACATAACGTCGTGTAGTCATGAGCTGCTAGATCAGATTAAAAAAATGCTTCTACAGAAAAAAGTTTAATCTGCACATATATGGCCAGAGTTATTGATCTGTGCCTTTGTGCATGCAGACATCTGACAGCTAAGTAGTGATTGTGTTTTTCAGCAATAGTGTGCACCTTTAATTTACAGAGAAAAGACGGTCAGGGAAAAATGTGTAGATGGAAAAATTGTCTTTGTGCATTTTTCTTTTTTCTACTTGTTACTTTGCACTTTTTTGTTAGAATTTTTTTATTTACTATTTATTGAAGGTTTTAAGGTATCTAATATTTTAATACTTAATTTCCATGATATAAATATTCTTAAGAATTAAACAACCTGGTCTCATAAAAAATACGTCCTGCTGCACGTTGCTAGTCTGAGTGGCACTAAGCACAGGTTAAATACGTGAAACCAGGCACGTTTTTATTACGTAGATATAGGTACATATTGAGTGTTTTTTTTATGTTGCTACAGGTACGTATTGCGGCGGTTCAGAATTCAAATATCCGGGGTATGTCCCTAAAAGTTAATGCTCTATCGTGTTGGAAATATGCCCTACACCAAACCCAACCCTAAACCTAGAGTGTTAACACATGCAAAACTGATATAAAAACGTTATATGTTGATGCAACCGTGCCATTTCAACTTCCTTATATGCAGATTTGAACTGCTTTGTCGAACCGTGATTACACGGGATTTAAACCGGAGCTCCTCGCCTACTAAGTACGTCTCCGTACTCCGTGAGCTACTGAACAAACATAACTTACCGTCGATGAAAACCCATAGCTATGAAGCTGGATATGTGTGATGCTAACGTTCCCAGCTTTTTAATATTGTTTTGAAGTCGTAAAGCATACCAAAAACTATGCTTTATTAATCAAAACTCTGTAAATTTGTGTGAAAAGGAGTAAAAGATGTCAGAGTTGTACTGCCTCTAGTGTTTGTTTATTTTGTAAATTGCTTTTAATATTGTTAAAAAGTGCACCCAGGTACGTAAAGTCAGGTAGGAATTAAAAACATGATATTCTTCAAGTAATTGTACCAAAACTATGCTTTATTAATCAAAACTCTGTAAATTTGTGTGAAAAGGAGTAAAAGATGTCAGAGTTTTACTGCCTCTAGTGTTTGCTTCTTTTGGAAATTGCAGTAATATGTAGTTATTGGTACATATTCCGTGTCTCGCTAAAAAGTGCACCCAGGTACGTAAATGCTATGAGACCAGGTAAGAATTAAAAGTTCATTGTCATTTGAAAGTGTATAGGCCTTCTTGCATTATTATGCTGTTAATTATGATTATATATTCAGTGGCATAAAATGGTCTTTAAAATTACAGTAATATAGCTTATTGCCATTATTTATGGGGCAATATATCGCACAACAAAAAGTTGTTATCGACAGGCCTAGTGACCACATGCACATGCATTCACTCACATGATCCCAGTACTCCTATAGCTTTGTTTCTGATTCAAACCTGAGATGGACTAACTTCATTCCTCCTCCCTCTGCTCAGGACTACTATACAGACTCCAACAGAAAGGTCCATAAAGATGCGCTGCAGAGCTACCAGCTACTGTACGGCAGAGAGAATGACACGCATACTGTCCTGGCTTTCAGCAGAAACCTCCAGACCTGTGATGACAATGACAAAGTCATTACGGTAGGTTTGACTGCATGCATTATTACATCTGGCTCTGTAAGTCTGAAAGAACCATCAGGGGCAGTGTCTGTAACCAGTTTTTGGAGCCATTTTTTGAACTCTTGGTTGTAATTTTAAATAAACTAATTTCCCCAAAATGTTATAAAATTGATTACTTGTATACAAAGTCTCTTGCACTTAAGTCTACAATTACCCATAATTTGTCAATGCCCAGGGCAGTACAGTGAGAGTGATCTGGGCGTTCCATGCGGAGGACGTGGGAGTGTCAGGACCAGTCTACCATGGGATGAACAGAGGCAGAAAGAGTCTGCGATTACTTAACCCTGGAACCAGCTCCAGCATCCCAGCAGGAACAGCTTTCTTTGACCTTCAAAACGAGGAGGTGAGGAAAGTGCCTTCAGCAGACTGCTGGAGCTTTTGATGAGCTAGGAGTGACAGAAAACGGCTTAGCCCTAGGCAGTGTTATACCTACTGTTTCATCTATTTTTGCATGCTTAGGAATCAAGGTCCTTGTGGTTACATATGAATCCTTTTTAAATACAGACCCTTTTGCTTCCTGATTGGGTCTTTTGAATGAAAACAAGGCCCCTTTTATGCTTGTGGGATACTGCCAAACACCAGATTTTATAAGAGTGTACATATTTACAACCACATAACAAATGCTCAGAATTTTATAGAAAAAAACAGGAAATGGGATTAATAAAACGTCCATGCTCTCCAGTCCACAGTGGAATACTTCTGCTTGTTGCCGTCTAACTGCTACATTTAACTGTTTTGTGACTGATGCAAACCTTTTATTTTCGAAATTTGTTTAACATGTTCAAATATTGTAGGTTCCTGTACCGCATAAGGATACAACATACTGGTGTCAGATCTTTAAATTTCCAGAGCTGAAGAAGAAACATCATGTAATCAGAGTGAGTAATACAACTCTTTACATTTTCAAGAATGCCCATCATAATCAAATCCTAATGTTTTAAAACATTTAAATTCATTCAAGTCATGTTTCAAACCAGTGAATACAGTGACTATTTTTCCAGAAATTGCATGCTTAGGAAATTACAGGCTTATATATTGCCAATTAAATGCTCCCTGTTGTGAAGTACCTTCTACTATTTCAGTTCACTTCTTCTGTACTTACATTTATGGGCTTTCATGAAGCTTGTGCGTTTTCCTCTATCTGCAGTTTTAAACAGATTCCTGTCAGTCAAGTACTTTAATTAACTGATATGATCTTCACAAAATGTAAATGACAAGAAAGTCTAGGAAATACTACTGTGTTGGGGCAGCTACTGACTGTAGCTTGCCAAGATACAAGATAATCATAGTATGAAGCAGTTAAACTTCAGTCAAGCTTCTGTTTTAAACAGTAGCTACATTAAAATATATATACTGTATATTCCCTGGGACAATAACAATAACTTGCATAACTATGTCGGAAGCCTAGCACAACAACTCAAATTGGTGAATCATTTTTGTGAATTTGGAAATGAACCGATTTCCTCGAATAATATGTGAAGGAGGATCACTGCGAACAATTCACAAGAATGAATCAAACTTTACGATGCATCTGTCACATGTATGTTCTGTATATGTATGTTGTTTGACCTAGTTTCCTTTGTTCCTATACTTTCCCGCCAATAGTTTATCTTAGTTACTCGTTGATGTGATTACTGTCTGCATTTGACTGATTGGTTTGTTTCATTAGAAGCCCTGTTTTTCTGTTCACTGTCAGTTGTCTTTGCGTGTAACCTGCTTGTTCTGATCCGTTCTGTTTCCAGTTTTGGAATGTGTGTATTTATTTACAACTAGATGTCTGTGCTTAGATCCAATCTCTCAACTTCATTTGCAACCAGGCTGTGACAGAATAAGTAAGGACTGTTTATAATTCACTAGAATGAATCAGATTTTTCCAACACTAATATGAAACAGAGATGACCATTTATGGGTGAACTGATTCATGAGAATAAAATAAAAAAACTGTACACTGTAAGACAGAGAGGATCCAAATCTGTGATCTTTTCAGATTTAATTGGTGTCAGTGTGAAAGCTGAACAGTTTTGTTTTAAGCATATATTTCATGTTACTGAATAAATGACATCACAGTTTTTGTTACTGTTGTTACTCTGTTGGATGCTATATTTTCTAAATATGTTTAAAACATAAATTAGATTCCTCGTATATGATTTCATTTCAAAACATGGTATGTTTTACCTCATATGTTTTTTTTTTATTTGCTACAGTATCTTGTCACCTGCATCAGTTTAGATCTCTTTCTGTCTCTCTCCCTCAGCTTCTTTTTTGTCTCACCTGCTTATTATTGTCTTTTTCAGCTGCTATTTGTAGATCAGACATGTTTTTTGAAATTATACTCTCTGACCCAGATAAAAGAGTCTTCCCGTAACTAAGCTTTTCAAGTTTTCTTAATTAGAGGCAGAATAAGTACTTTAATCATATGATAAAATACTACAATTAAGCATCATCCTTTCAGGCAAATTTTTCAGATGCACTAACCTTTAATTTAATTTAATTGTTGTAGTCACCAGTTCGTGTGTCTGGATGTTTCCTGCTCTGTTCCCTCTCAGTTTCATGAAGCAGATGTTGAACTGTCAAACAGGAGCAGATTTTCCAGAAACTGTGCTCTCACTGTCTCTATTCAGGCCATATTGTCACTGCTCCTTATGTCAGTCAAAAACCTCATGCTAGTGCTGATGCTAGTGAGCAGCTCACAGGCTGAAGTCTGGGTGTACTTTATATAGTATAATGCGCCAAGATCACAAAATAACAAAGTATAGGATTTACTTCACTAACTATTTCCACTCAGAAATTGATAGTAAATTCGTACAGACAATTACAACACTGAAACACATTGAATTAAGCTTTAGATTTTGAAGTATAACGGCTTGTAAATGTGCTCTAATAATCATAATAGGATCTTCGTTTTCAGTGTATTTTATCGCCTGCGTTAATGATTTACTAAGCATAAATGTGTCAATCAGCTCGTGCAAATACAGTTGAACACACTCAGTGAACTTAATTAAATTAGGCTTGTGCTTGTGGTAATTGTCACGGAAAATGTTTGTCATCCAGCTCATTTGTCTGGGCTCTGTGATGAGCAGTTTGAACTAGAATATTTTCCAGAAACTGTGCTCTCACTGTCTCTATTCAGGCCATATTGTCACTGTCCTTATTCAGTCAAAAACCTCATGCTAGTGATGCTAGAAGAGGCTGTCTGGGTGTACTTTATATAGTATAATGCTACCAAGATCACAAAATAAAAGGTACACTGAAAATAAAAGGTATAGGATTTACTTCACTAACTATTTCCACTCAGAAATTGATAGTAAATTCCACAATTACAAAGAAACACATTGAATTAAGCTTTAGATTTTGAAGTATAAAGGCTTGTAAATGTGCTCTAATAATCATAATAATTAGTTTTCAGTGTATTTTATTTGCGTTAATGATTTACTAAGCATAAATGTGTCAATCAGCTCGTGCAAATACACACACTCATACTTAAATTAAATTAGGCTTGTGCTTGTGGTAATTGTCACAAATGTTTGTCATCCAGCTCATTTTCTGGGCTCTGTGATGAGCGTTTACTAGAATACCCCAGTGTGACTTCTGAATGATTGCGAGCGATGTTAGTGACTTCTCAGTGACAAAACACAAAATGTTGTTGCTTCTTTTAAAGCATCCATTTGAGTGACATTGATACAGTCTTGTGCATAAAATCATACTGTTTGATGTATTACAGTATAATGACAACAGTAGCATTATAAGGATGGTAAGATCTGAAGCTGTGATGGATTTAGATGGATGGATAAGACATGTTGTTATTGGTTAGAAACAACAGAATGCTACTACACAAGTTCATTAGATTTTGGGGCTTAAAAACTAAATGCTCCCAATGGGGAAAAAAGAGGAGGTGGAAGGGAAATAAAGGAATGTTTGAATATTTATTCAGCCACTGTTTGGCCCTGGGTCCCACTGCTTCAGGCAGAGACCCCTGGAAGAGAAGGACACAGTTCACTCTGTTGGATATGCTTTTATTTAGAATTCCAGTTCCGACAGAAGAAGCCCACTGTGAGGAGAAAAATTATTCTAAAATCCCCCACTTCCTATTCCAGGAATATCCAAGCTAGTTTTAGCTCAACAATCCACACACACATCAGACAGAGAGAGAGAGTTTTCTTGTAGAGGATCAAAATAGAGTGGTTTAAAAAGATAACCTTTATCAAATCTGTATGGCTGATCCCTTTATCAAAGCTTGGAACAGTGTGGAAAGTGTTCTTGTTTTGGATCAAAGAAAATAACTTCTCAGATTCATTAAAGCAATACTTTCACTACGTTATATATGCACTGCTGTTCAAAAGTTTGTTGTTAGTAAGGTTTATTTTAAGAAATTACTACTTTTAATAAGCAGGTCACATTAAATCAAAAGTGACAGTATAGACCTCGTTATTAATTCTGAAAATAAATTCAGTTTTGCCATCACAGGAAAACAAATAAAACAGAATACAAATAGAAAAGTAATACGTTTAATTGTAATAATAATTCACACTAACACCCGTTTAATGTATTTTTGATAAAAATGCACCACGTATGACTTCTTTAAAACATTTAAAAATCTTACAAACGCCAAACTTTTGAATGTTGATGTACATTAACTACAAATTAATCAGGGTTAGTTTAAATTCAGATTTATCTAATCATTTGTTGTTGAACTATAATTTGAATTGGTGTAACCAGAAGACAATTTTCTGAATTTTGAGAAAAAATATAAACAATTTGGATTAATTATGTCTGTTCATTCTCTGATATGCATATTACAAGTTCAACACTTGTAACACAATTCAACAAAATGTAGCCATATATTAATATAGCCATAAAAAGTGATAATTTTAACAAACAGCAACACAAAATGTTTACCACATTGTTTGACATATTTTGACATATTTGTTGACATTTAGGTTTAATTTCATTAATTTTCAGATTCAGTCTATAATTATAAATGAACTGCTACAATAATAACACTGATACTATAATGATATAATACTAATAACAATAATAAATAAATAAATACCTAATCCATTATAATAAGAGAATTTCTACTGCTAAAATGAAATTTGAGCAGTTTTCAATACCTTAAATTCAAATTCTAACAAATCTGCATACTAATCTTTGTTCAAATTCAGAAGTAGAATTTGGAATACAAAAGGCATTCTCAATTAAATTCTGAGAGCACACAGCGCAGCTATTCATATTCCTCTCTGTTTGTTGTTGTTTTCAGATAGAGCCAAAGATTCAGAAGGGTCATGAGAATCTGGTTCATCACATTCTGCTCTATCAGTGTGACAGTGATCTGAACAAGAGTGAGATCAACAGAGGACATGAATGCTACCATCCAAATATGCCAGACTCCTTCTTCACCTGTGAAACAGTCCTGTTTGCTTGGGCTATTGGGGGAGAGGTGGTATTTCATAAATTCATATTCATTCTAAAACAAAAAGTTTCAGATATTGAATATAAATTATTTGTATCCCTTGCAGGGCTTCACCTACCCTCCTCATGTTGGAATGTCTATAGGAACCTCAATAGACCCAGTCTATGTACAAATGGAGATTCACTTCGATAACCCATCTTTACAAAGAGGTACTGTATGTCATAATACACTTCAACAGTTTAAAACCTGCCTCACTTGCTGCCCCAAGTGACATAAGGCAACAACTAAAGAACCTTACAGTTATTTCCTGTACAGTAATGTTAGTGTATTTTATGTACATGTGAGTATCTGTTAAATAATCAGTCTAGTCTCCATGGTATATTACAGTGATTTTCAGCTAATAAATAAAATGCTTTTATGTAAGGTTCGAGTCTGAGCTTCTCAGAGTTTTGGTTTCTCCACAGGGACAGTGGACAGTTCAGGCCTGCGTCTGTACTACAGCCCCAGCCTGAGGCGCTATGATGCTGGGGTCATCGAGACAGGAGTGTGGGTCAGTCTCTACCACATGCTGCCCCCAGGCATGCAGGATTATATTACAGAAGGACACTGCACACAGGAGTGTCTCCAAGAGGTGGGGCACAAATAAAACAAAAAAAATATTGTGGTTTACACTTTTATATAATCATATTTGAGACCTACACTTACTATTGAAACATTTGTAATTTGTAATATTACAACTTAAAATAATAAAACGTTTTTATTATATTTAAAATGGCATTGATTCCTTTAATGGCAACGCTGAATTTCCAGCAGCCATTACTCCAGTTTTCAGTGTCACATGATTTTTCAGAAATCATTCTAATTGGCTGATTTGCTGCTGAAGTGACATTTCCTATTATTATTATCAATGTTTAAAACACTTGTGCTGTTTAATATTTAAGAGGAAATTGTTATATATTTTTTCAGGATTTTTGATGACCACCATTTATTTGAAATGGAAATCTTTTGTTTCATTAGAAATATAATTACTGTTACTTTTGATCAATTTAATGCATACTTGCTGAATAAAGGTATTAATTAGTAGTGTATAAAAATACAATGTGGTAGTAGTGGTAGTGTATAAAAATATAAATATTAAAAAAAAAATATTACTTTTTAAATCAAATTAAAAGCATTGTCTTCAAAAACATTTAAAAAATGTATCTTGGTAATTCCTAACATTTGATTGCTAGTTTCTCAAAATCCAGATAAAAAAAAAGAGTATAACATGTGTCTCTCTTCCTGTAAGTCATTAGACAGCGAGATGCCCAGTGGAATTCATGTGTTTGCAGTTCTGCTCCATGCTCACCTGGCAGGACGGGCTATCAGAGCCAGACAATTCCGCCAGCAGGTCGAGCTCCAGCCACTAGCCTCAGACGATCAGTTTGATTTCAACTTCCAGGAGTTCCAGCCGCTCAGCCAGGAGAGGATCATCCTGCCTGTCAGTCAGAGTCCATTTCAGTTTCATAATCATCATTGCTCCATCTGAGGGTGAAATTGATGTTGTATTGATCATCAGATACAGTGAATGTTACAGGTTTATGGAAAACCTATAAATAGCAGGGATTTACAAAATGGTGAATTCTAGGCTTGGAAAAGTAATGGAAAAATGAAATGGTCAAAAGTTGTGGCTGTCTGAGAGACATAAGTACAGTCTGTTCAATATGTCAGAGTGGTGTGTACCTGAGTGTCAATAATGGTTAAACAATAAAATCTGTTCTCACAAATTTCCAGGCCTAGTAAGAACTCCAGAATACATGGGTTATTAAATTTAGATGTGAGGGCTTTTATCCCTCACAAGTCTTGTTTGGGTCAAATTAAATATACTGTTTACTCTGACTACAGTCTTTAGATTGTTTTCAGTGCTGAGGGATTGGTAGTGTTTTAGCAGTAAAGAATAGAGAAATTATCATTATCTGCTCCAGTGTCTCAGCCATAGCCAAGCACTTTGTATTACCGAAGAGTAGTGTAGTAAATTCAACATGTAAAGAGCACACACTGTGCATCTGCAGGACTGGTGTGTGTTTAAAAGTGCCCACAGGCGAGAGGTGACTCATGTTCGAGTGTTGGACTTCTTATCCTGTTCTGTTGTGTGATAACAATCAGCCAGGTTTTAACAGTTTATACTCAAATGAGTTTCAATGGCCTTTTCTGTTTGGCAAGCACCCAACAGTGAGCATAATTGATAAGCAAATGTTTTTGTAATTTGCTTTTAATATCGGTGTGTTTTTTCTGTCTCCAGGGGGATTCTCTAATCACTGAATGTAGATACAACACTAAAGGCAGAATGAACATGACCTGGGTAAGATTAAGGCTTCTAAAGCCTTGTATGCTTTTACTAACAACAATTACATAGATTTGTGTCATATAGTTTAGCTAGGTTTTCTTGTGAATTACACCAATTATAAAGTTATTCATGATAGAAATCCTGGTTAACACCAAGCTTAGTCAAACATAAAAGAGCTATTCAGTCATTATCTCTGATTTGTAGGCCATTCTAGGGGCTAATTTAGCATAACTTCCTTTGAGAATTTCTAAAGGGATTTTAAAATAGCATTTTTTTTTTTACTTTCTCATTTCATTCACAAACTTAGTTCACCTAAAAATCTAAATTCTGTCTTGATTTGCTCTTCCTTAAAGGTGATATGATTCTTTAGGGTCTTAATGAAAAGTCTACAACATACTTTGGTTAAAATTTCTCAATGGTAGTGTAAAAAAACACCTTCTTTACCCTGTCAAAATCAAGCCATTTTAGTCCATGTTGCTTTAAATGCTAATGAGCTCTTCTCACATTCTCGTAGCTTCGTAAAATTACGGATTATTTTACCAATGTCCTTGCCACATTTCTTTGCATTGATCTTGGTAATATCACTGCTGTCTATGGAGGGTCAGAGAGCTCTCAGATTCCATCAAAAATATATTAATTTGTGTTCCAAAGATGAAAAAAGGTCAAATTAGCTCAGGGACACCTATGAATAGTTAACCTGTTATGTAAAAATGTAAGTTGCTGTTGGTCGCCAATGAATGTGCCTCGTGGTTAGTGTCAGCCGACATACAGGGGCGGATAATTTATAATGCCATTATGATGGGTGGCCAGGGGAAATGGCGTGTTTTCGTACATTATCTTTTAAATACAAATAAGCTTGGCCACGCCTTTGGCTGTGACTTTACACTGCTCAAAACTCAAACTACGATCAAAACTGAGTTTTTTTTGTCCCTATCATTTCTTGATCAACACATAAATTCCATTTTTTATTAAAGATGCAGTATTAAACCTGGTTGTGCGGTTTTTGCATTCACATCGAAAACGGCGAGCTTTGTCACAGACGAGTCCTAAACTGTAGCTTTGGCTCTGCAGACTGTCAAATAAGCACGGTTAAAAAAAATGTAGACACTGCTTATAATTTATGGGGATTAAAAAAGGAGCGGGTGGATTTTTATTATTAAGGGTGGATGTGTACACACATTTATGTTCAAAAATGTAAAAGTTACATTTTGCATAATACGTGCCCTTTAATGTCATTCCAAACCTGTGTGACTGACTTTCTTTCTCTGTTAGAACATAACATAATATATAAAGGGTTAGTTCACCCAAATGTTAATTAATTAAAACAGATTCAGTAACACATCAAATGCAATATTAAAACACTCTAGTGCAAACTCAGAATATGACGCAAACCTCAATAATTAAACATGTTAAACAACACAAATTTAGTTTTATTAAAATGTGTTTTAGTGACCTAATGATGATCCAGTTCAACCACTAAGCTAATCAGTAGGACTTTCAAAAATAAACTAACAATCTGTGCTTCGTTGTTTTGGGAATTGCTGAAGAGTGTTGAGACCTTCTTTTTCTGCAAAGGTTGGAATCCTACTAAAGGCTGCACACTTTTCCTTCATTCACTTAGGTTCATCATTAACTTTTTTGGTGAACGCTTTTACATTTGTACTAGATAAATAGAAACTTCTTATATTAAGAACAACAATCAAGTCCTGCTCATATGCTTAAAAAGATAACGCAAAAGAGTAATGTAATGCATTACTTTCCATAAAAAGTAACTAAGTAACGTAATTAGTTACTTTTTGGGGAGTAACGCAATATATAAAATATCTATTTGTAATGCACAGTGTTGGGAAGGTTACTTTGGAATGTAATAGGTTACAGATCGCTAGTTACCTACTTAAAGTGATGTAATATAGTGTGTACTGATTCGTTTCCAATTACGAAAACTTAATAATCGATAAGAGTAGTGATTTACATTTGATTACTTTTTGATTACTTTTCTAAAGTAAGGTTTTCCACTGTTAAATTTCAAACATGCAAAGCGCTGCCAGGGTTAAACTTACAGAGTAGTGTTTAATGACTAATTACTGTCAGGGTCTTCTCGAAATTTCATCATTAAATTATATGATAATATTTAATTATTTCTACCAGCCAATGCAAAATATCTTAATTGCATATAATATGTTCTTTCACGAGCATAGATCAGTGAGTGTGTGGACACAACAACCCTACAATGGTAAAAATGCACTCCTTTTTTAATCAACCAAAAGCCTAAACAGTCTCAATTATCAAATATGCCATTTGGAGTTTCAATGTAACCAGCCTCTTGTCCTCAATACCACGACTTGAGCAAACCCTTGACAAGCACCGAACCCCCAAACTGCTCCCGGGGGCCTCAGCACTAAATGGCGCTGCCACATGCGACGGGTGTGTGTTCACGTGTCTGCTGTGTGTGAAGTGACCTTGGTGTGTGTGTTATAAATGCTTGTGTGTGTGCAAAGCAGACTCAATTAAATGCAGAGAACAAATTCTGAATGGGTCACCATTTCTTTCTTGGCCACACGTCACTTTTTTTTTTTTATAAATATTCAGTTTGTCTGGCTGCGCAATCATTTTAGATCTTTCTGCTTTCTGAATGAGGGAAAATCTACGAAGTACCCTGCAGTCATGACAAGATTAGTTTGTGTTAAAAAGTTCAAAACTAAAGGATGGATCAGTAACAACAACAGTCATGATCCAGCTGCATCCCTCAGAAGAAGAAACTCTCCCACTTTTATGTTTTATCCAATTTATCTGCAAATCGCTTTGCTCTTCCTAGAAGAGACAATGAGCAGAGCTCATACCTCCCTAAGAATGTAAAGAGTATATTGCACCGGGGGAGTCGCTGTGTTCTGTCCCCACGCCCACTAGACCAAAAGATATCATTACCCTAAAGCAGTGTTGGGGTAACCAACTTGTGGATGTAATGGGCATCTAACTTTAAGTGCCACTCAATTACTTACTTTAAAATTCACTAGAAAATATCTGAGTTAAATGCAGATTTTTTCAAAAATCAAAATGCAGTTAATTATTGCAGTTACTTTTTTCCATTTATGACACTTACAGTGCGCTGTGTGAACATGATCTTGATCTTAAGCTGTAGTTCTAATCTAGACTCTGAATGTGTATAATTCATCCCACTCGAAACACTGGAATCTAATGATGCCTTAGAAAAAAACTGATTTATTCATCAAAATGAATTTAAATGAGTAAATGCAAACATAGATGCAAACCTGCATAATTAAATAGGATGTTAATACAACACAAATTTATCGTCTAATCCTCATTTTATTACAATGTGTTTTCTGAAACATTGGTGTTTCATGATTTTAGACCAATCACTGCAAAAAATTTATGAAAGACTAATCAAGTTAAATCGTTGTTTTGTATGTGGGAGTGTGTGTGAACCTCTTCTCCTGCGTTCTAAAATCAGACGTGAATTTAACCCTCTTTGTAATCCTAAGCCTGAGGTTTTTTACATAAGTAACACTGTAATGTGAATTACATATGCTATAAATAGAACTTCTTAGTAACTGTAAAAAAATTACAATTCAAGTCTTGCTCATATTTAATTAAATTAACGCAAAAGTAATTCCGTTGCATAAAAAGTAACTACCTAACTCCCCAACACTGGTAATGCATTACTTTTAAAAGTAACTTTCCCCAACACTGATTACAAGACTCTGTTTAAATAAGTTAATGGACATAATTTAAAATAATTGTGTAAGTAGTAAAACAAGAATAAAACGCAAAAATATGTAAAAAAAAATGTGGAGTCCCCTCTCCCTTGGTGGTTTAGTCCACTGTCTCCTTTCCCTGGCCTTTACCGAAACAACCTACTAACTAAGTTAGCCCGTGGAGACAAACAAGTTCTTCGTAGTTGTTGTAAGTTACTTAGGCTGTCAAACTTCTTTATTCTCTGAAACAATCGTGTGAAATTATTATTTCTATTTAATACAGAGATGCTGAATCATTAATAAATTAGTCATGAAAAAAAAAGATGATATCCGATGTATTTTTCTGTGAGCGATTAAAAGTTTACCAAGCTTAATACTTTAGCTTCACCCACTATAGTTAACACGGCGATAAACCTGTGTGTGAACCATAGACTGTAGGGTGTGAACTGATATTAGGCAAATATTGTAGACCTACCGATGTGTTGAGTTTTTGCTCATTATGTTAAGAATTGGCATATCAGTGGACTTTTTGTAGTTGAATACCAAAAGAAAGAAAAAGTAATCAGTCCTAGAACGAAAACCTAAAATACTATGGAGGACGGGGGGTGGTGAACCTATGAAACTAACTCATATTTAACGGAGTGTTTATTTTTACACTAAGTGCAAATAGCCCGCTGCTGTCCGCCTTGATGGCAGAGGCTATTTACGCTAACTCTGCCCACCAACATGTGATTGGGCTGGTCAAAATCACAAAAGACCGTTAGTTGTCATCAGCTCTAGTGGCGCAGATGGTAAATTGAGTGTCACACTCATTTTGACGCAATCGATCCGGGTTCGAATTCGCCTGTTGGTGAACTTTTTGTATCCCTTTTCAAATTTCAAATCACATCAGAAAAGCATTTGTTTTTATTTATAAAAATGAAGGAAATAAACAGCGGGTAGGGTTAGTAGGGTGGCCATACATCCGGATTTTGGCCGGACAGTCCGGATTTTAAGCCCCCTGTCCAGCGCAGCCTCAAGCCGGACACTCATTTGTCCTCCTTTTTGGAGTTGCGCTGAATCGGCCTAAAAAAACGCAGCAGCATAGCATCTAATGCCATAAGATCTCTGGTCAAACAAATGATTGGCTGAAAGTGGTGTCAAATAAATATCTGATATCATCATGGTTTAAAAACGTAAATAAAACCTTCCACGTGCTGGCTACGTCATATCATAACGTTAACATGCCAAACCTCAGATCTCTTTAATCCGGAATGGACAAAAGAGCACAAATTTATATCAAAAAAGCAGAAACTATTTCATGGATTTTGCACACTGGTGTCGCGCTGTGAAGTGTATTTTGTATTTCTTTATTTTGTCCAGAAATGTTATGTTTTTGGCACTTGCCAGATTATTGTTTATTTATGTATTTCTTTTAAGTTCCAGAAGTCCAGAAATGTTATGTTTTCAGGCACAGTGCACTTTGCAAGACAGGTTCGTCTCAGTGGTCAGTTTTTGAAACGGACATCTTGAATAAATACAAATACTGTGAACAAACACTTTGTTTGCCTCTTCTGTTTACACAGGTCTACATCAAGATATATCGTAGATCAAATTGTCTGGCAATGAATAGAGAATAGTAATGATACTATCGATATGATGGACAACATTGTATTGTAGTTGCGAGTACACCAGAGTCCTATGCAATTATTCTTGCCTCACTAAATGCTGCAAAGTGTCCTCCTTTTTGGTGTTATGGAAATGGCCACCCTAAGGGTTAGGGTAGGTGTAGAGAAGGCTTTATTCTCCCAATAAGGTGGCATCCATTTAATAATTTGAATTAAAATTAAAATTTACACTCAATAAGTTGTTATTGCATACTGTTTTATAATGTACTACAATACTGAGGTAGGTTGTTTGCAAACACGTGATTCTGATGACCCGCGAAATGCAGCTGGAGGGCAGAAAGTGATTTTTCTCCATAGGAATCAGTAGCAGAAACTCAAGATGCCTGTGTTTTGCGCTGTTTATGAATGCTCAAATCGGTCAAATGGAGAAAACACAAGGACCTTTTATCGTGTATGAACATGTGTTGTTCATAAGGGGGGAAAGTAAACAATTGACTGAAAAAAGCAGGAAAAAGTGGCTTGTAAACCTGCATCTGCGGTCGGGAGAAGCGGAGCAGAGACGGATAATGCTCATGTGTGCAAATGGTTAAGATAAGATATAATAATATATTAAATAAAGATATATAAATAGATACAAGGTGACCCGGTCCGAATTCACTCAGTTGCTAAAAACAAGCCACCACGATGTAATAAGATATTATGCAGTTAAGCTTCTGATTATAAAGGAACGATGATAAGTATTATTTGCAGTTAGCTTCACTGATTATGTTAAAGGGACCATGAGTTTGATAAACAGCATTAGTGATTACATCTATGCTGTTCTCATTTTCTAGGACCCAGAATTTAAATAAACGTTGTTGTCAAATGCTGTTGCCACAAATCCCTGTATGCAGCAAAAGGAGTTGATTCACTTTCATATAAATACGGGACTTTCGAAATAGCTTGTTTGGGGTTAGTTGTTTTTAACCTATATCCATCACGTCAATGGCATGCAAGTATTTATTTAGTTCAAAAATTGCTCCTCTTTATAACAAAGGATCACGTAACATTGTGTTTTTCTGTTTATACTTTTCTCTTGTTATAGCACCTAAACCAGACTTTCCTCCATCTCATCCGTTCTCTTTTTCAGTCACTCCTGACACGTTGCTACATGTGCAGGGTTTGTGTACGTTGGTCCTAGCAGCATGTAAAGCAAATCTTATTCATCAACTTATAATTCTGAATTGTTTACAGTCTAGACAGCGAGTAAATAGCGCTTGTATTTAATCACTAAAAAGCTGTCATTCACTTCAATTTATTGCAATCTCACAATGTTCCGTTATAACCCTAGACTGTAAAAAACAGGGTTATAACCAATAAAGCTCTATGAACTGCAAATGAACTGAATTTAGAAAAAATATAACGGAATTTGGGAAAAAAATTACGGAATTTGGGAAAAAATAAAACGGATTTCATAGGGCCCTACAAAATATAACTTAACAAAAATGTCAGTTGCTAATAAGAATTACCATAAAGATGGCAGTTTACATGCTTGACCGCTCAACCATTATAGTCCAAATGTATTGTATAGACTTGCTAGCAACAAAAACATTTACACGCACAAAAATTTCTAAAAACATTCTAAAAACTATTCAGAAGGAACCCACTGCCCGACAATGCAAATCCCTTTCCACATTTTAGGACTACAAACTGAACAGCTCTATTAGAAAAATGCATTTGAATCTCTTTTTGTTTCCAGCCAGTCTGTGAAAGACTGCATGCTCTTTTGGCTAAACAATATGTCTGCAAACAGCTGCAGGTCTCTGTAGACGGATCCAGCTGCTGACGTTTTCCCATACACATGCAGCCAGGAGCTGCACTCCTGATAGGCTGAGCTGAGCTGTTTTTCTCTGTAGACTGTCCACAATCCATAAATATCAGGGCCAAATCGCTGGTGTTTTGGATTCATTTTAGAGAGATCAAGATATATTTGCTGCTCTGTGCTTGTCAGTTCAGCTTTGCTCAGTACTGGGCATAATTTGTCACAGGCTTCTGGCTAGAACAGTGATTCAGATGCATTATGTCAGTGTAGTATTTCAAGGTCTTGACCCTAGTAATATGGATTTTGTTTTTCTACAGGGAGGTCTTAGTACACGGGATGAGATGTGTTTGTCATATCTGCTGTACTACCCAAGGGTCAACCTAGCCAGGTGTGAAAGTTTACCAGAAATCACCGGCCAGCTTAAATTCATTGGGGTCAAAGAGATCCAGGAGCCTGTTACGTAAGTCTGAGAAACCACTTCAGTGAAGGGTTTCTTTGTTAGTGGCAAATACACATAGTGATGAATACGCACATGGTGCTGTAGTATGACTTCATTGTTTTATCTTATTATTATGAACATCCCTGTATATATACAATTTTATATTATGTTCATGTTAAAGGTGCTGTAAGTGATTTAATGCGATGTCAGTCCAAAAATATGCCAATGACTGTATTTAGCATCCTAAAATATCAGATATATCTCTGTGCCTGAGACTCTGTAAATAGCAAAAAAATATTTTTGTTTTTTTGTTTAGCAAATCAAAGGACTCACACATGTTCCTTTTTTAACTAATTGGTTGGTCCACAAGGTGGCAACACTTTCCCAGGCTATTGTTTCACATTCTAAAAAATAAACAGATGAGATGGAACGACAACAACAAACAACATTTGAAATAAAATTTGAAATGACAAAAGGAGGTACAGTAATAAGCAGAAAGCTACAGATATATAAAAAAGAGAACTGTGGGACATACAGTAGGTTATGAAACAAAAGAAAACAATGGGAGAAGTAAAACAATGGAAATAAAGTTCACGTATGAAAAGTTCATTTAAATGAAACCAACTTGATACAATAGCGTGAAATGGGAACAGCCTAGTTCACATAAGACCGGCGTCACTATCATGGATCCATAAATAGCTTAATAACAGCGATTGATTGATGGCTCACTGGATGATCAAATGAGGATAAATGTTTTCACTTATCCAAATGTTCTGGTTGTTATGTCATCACAAGAGCTTACACGAAGATGTGCCGTCTTGCTCCCATCAGAAAGTACAAATTGTTTGTCCGAACCACAGCGACATCTGGAATGGTCATTGTAAAATGTGTTTGTCTCATTCTAAGAGAGCTAAAAAAGAAAGACACTCTGAAACCACAAGCCACAAAGCCGTCAGACACATGGGATCAAATCTTGTTCATCCCTCTTGCAATTTGAGATAAACCTAAATAAATCCATCAATCTCAAAGACTTCTTTCCTTTCACATGTTTCTGGAATTTTAGTTGTGCTAAACATGACATCTGTTGTCATTATAACACCACTGTTGTATAACCCATTATGTTAGCAACACATTCATACATGGTGGTTCTCCAAAAGTCATCTAGAAACATAAATACATCTTGGCTAGTTTTAGGCAGAATTAGCTCTTTGAGATGTTATCGCAGCCAAAGTATAAATCTAAAGATAGACTGTATGAGTTTTAAGGGAGGTTCATGTCTCAAAGCAGCTGCATCTCACCGGTTCTATGGGTGTCTGCTGAGCCGGTGATGTTTTGTACAAATTCCTTTCACTGCTTTGTATAGAGAAAGAGAGATGTGTGGTTTGTTATGTCCGCACATGTTTGTTTGTGATTTCGCGTGCCAGCGGGTGAATGTGTGTTTTGGATGGACGTGGGTGTGTGTGTGTATGTCTATAAATTAGGAACATCTGAAGAGCCCTGCTGGTGGAGAGTGTTTATTCGACCCCCTGAGGCTCAGAGCAGTATTGTGCTCAGATGCTGGAATAAGGGGGATTAAAAGGGGATAGACCTGGCTCTCAATTTAGTTTCAAAGCTCTGCCCCAAGCGCCCTCTGTCTTTCAATCACCACTCGCACACACATATACAGTAAAGCACATTGAGCAGATATAGTTGCCTCAGGATTATTTTTGATAAGTCAGTAAATTAATGACACTCAAACCATCATATGATCATCATATCATGACCATCATAACCATCACTTGATTGGCTCAATGACTCTCTCTCCTCTCCACCTGTAGCTGGTGTGTGTTGAGCGCACTGGTACCATTGTCCTGTGGATGCTGCACACTGGTGGTGGTTGAGGAGAGACCCCCCATTTATATTTTTAATTTCGTTTCACAGATGAAATCTGTTATTTAAGTAGCAGAAAAGCTAGGACAATTAATTATTACCTTTATTTACAATTGCAGATTATTTACTCATTTGCACTTAAAATAATTGTTTTCACGTTTTATGTTGCTGCCTTATGTTAAACTGCTTTAAATAACTTTTTTTTCTCCACATCAATCTACACGCCATACACTATAATGGTAAAGCAAAAAAAAAAGTTTTTAACATCTTTGCCAATTTATTAAAAATAAAAAACTTAACTGATTCCATTGCATAAGTACTCATACCCTTATCTGGGACAGTTGGAATTTAGCTCGGGAGCATTCATATTGCTTGTAGGTGTTACTAGACTTTGAGTGAATGTAACCTGTGGCAAATTCAATTGAATGGGTATGATTTGGAAAGGCGCACACCTCTTAATAAAAGGTCCAATTGATGGAGAAGGGCTTTGGTTAGAGTGGTGACGAAGAACCTGATGGTCACTCTAGTTGAGCTCCATGATCGTATATACAGATAGGAGAAATCTACAGAAGGACAAACACCACTGCAACACTCCATCGATCTGGACTTTATGGCAGTGTGGCAAGACTCAATCATCTCTTCAGTGTAGACACATGAAAACACACTTAGAATTTGCAAAAAATCACCTAAAGGACATTTAGACTGTGAGAACTAATATTATCTGGTCTGATGAACCTCAATTCTAAGCATCATGTTTGAAGGAAGGCACTGCTCATCACCTGCAGAGTACCATCCCAAAAGTAAAGTGTGCTGGTAGCAGCCTCATGCTGTGGGGCTGTTTTTCAGCGGCAGGAACTGAGGGACTCGTCAGAGTAGAAGAAAAGCTCAATGCACCAAAATATAGAGATAGCCTTAATGAAAACCCAGTCCAGAGCATTCAGAACCTCAGACGGGCAGAAGGTTTACCTTCCAACAGAACAATGGACCTAAACACACAGCAAGAGTGGCTTATACACACAGCTATGTGAATGTCCTTGAGTGGCCCAGCCAGAGCCTGCTTGAACCCAAATATTTCCGGAGAAACCTGAAAATGTGCGTCTACCCCCATCCAACCTGACAGAGCTTTGAAGAGGTGAGGAGAAGAATGGCAGATAAATGCCAAATGCTGATGAGCAAAGCTTGTCGCATCAAACAGAAAAGACTTGAGGCTGCAAAGGTGCTTCAGCTAAATATTTAGTTACTGGTATGAAAACTTATGCAATGTACTTATTTCAGTTTTTTTTTTTATGTAATTAATTTACAAAGTTGTAACAATTGGTGGTGTATGGAGTGTAGACTGATGTAGAAAAAAATATTTTTCTATAGGAGTATGAATATGTTCCTGTGGCTCAGTGGTAGAGCATTGCGTTAGCAGCGCAAATGGTTGTGAGTTAAATTCTCAGGGAACACACTTACTAATAAAAAAATTATAGCCTAAATGCACTGTCAGTCGCTTTAGATAATAGCTTTTGCTAAATGCATAAATGTAAATGTAATAAATTCGCAATTTAATATGTATAGCCGAGAATAACCTGTGACTTTCTTTTATGAAACACAATTTGTGCTGGTAGCTGTCTTCCATTTTCCTGTACTGTGCAAAAAAGATTTGAAGCTTCCAGTATACAAAAGCATCTGAAACGTATAATAAAAGTGATTCAAAGTGTCCATTAAAAATCTGAATAAATCATTATTCATTTATTTTAACAGATCAGTCAATTCATTAAAAGATCCTTTTAAAATGATCAGACAATGCTTCTTTCATGAACAAACCAATAAGACAGATAGGGATGCATTTCGGTAAAAAAGTTAATTTCTATCATTTGAATTCAAAATATGGACAAAAGTGTCTCTGAATTTATAAGAATTATATAAATACATTTTATGGTACTTTGCATCCTTTTTGAAGCTTGAAAGCTCCATTATAGAAAACACTATCAAAATCTATATCACTTTGCAAGTAAGGTTGTGATATTAATTAAATGTACTGTATCAAACTGTCTCGTTTGCTCTTTGAAGAACTTGGCCCTTTGTGATTAAGAGTCCTAAGAAATACAGCAACCTCTCCTTCACGGAGGCCATGGACAGATACAAGTGGACGAGGAAGAGAGGGAAAGCATTCAACGACATGGTACGCAAACTCCCCATGAACGTCCGCTGCTCCAAGATCGGTCAGGATGAGTGGTCGGTGAGTGATTTTGATTACACAGGGGTCTACCATGTTTTTTTATTTTCTATATGCGAATAAATGCTTCCTTGGTGTGCATGACGACTTCTTACTGACCCCAAGTTTTTTAACTGTAGCGTAGCTTTTCCACATCAGAAAGCTGATTCAAGTTCTTCTTTCTGTCTCTATTAGATTCAAGGGGTGATCATCTCTCCTCCAGAGCTGAAGTCAGAGCAGACGTCGGCTACTGCCGTGGCCTGTAGGAATGTGTCAGAGATTCAATGTGGATGCTCCCTCGCTCTGATCTTCACTGCATGTCTTTTGCTCATACTACAGACCTGCTTACACCTCTAATGTCTGCTGTAATCTCGGCCACTCATAAACATACATACAGCAGGTTTCCATCAGGCCTAGCATTTCCCAGAAACAGTGATGCTCAAGATTTACATCTTGCAGATACTATAGAGTAACTGCACCATGTGACTCACTCTTACTTAGCCTAAATCAAGTTTATCACTAACACTGATCACAACTATGCCGTGTTCATGTAGGATGTAGACATCATGCATGCTTCACGTGGAATATCCTTGTTAGCAGATATTGCGGTATTGACAGCCTCTCTAACAAATTTCTCACCATAGTTGTAAATCTTAATAATCTCACCTACATGTTTGAAATAGGCTGTCACACACCAGTACACCACACATTATGTCTTGTGGGTTAAAGGGATAATCCACCCAAAAATACATTTTGTCATAATTTACTCATTCCAGTTCTGTATGACATTCTTCTTTGGAACACAGAAGAAGATATTTTGAAAAATTGTATTGGTGTTTATTTTTGTATATTCATTTAAAGTCAATTAGTTTCACTGCTGTGTTATACCCCATTGACTTTCATTGTAAGAACAAAAACAATGAAAACGTCTTTATGAGCACTGTCATGCAGGCTTCCTCAGAAGTGGTGTACATTTTTCAGTACATTCCTCTAAGTCGCACTGGTAGTTTTATTAAAAGTAAAAAAAAAGTGAACAATGCTTTTAAAAAGTCACCGTCTAACACATGCAAATGTATTCAATCCAGAGCTCTGCGAACTGTGTTCCTCTCATTATAAGATAAATGTGTGTTTCATAAAGGAATGCTGGCATTATATTCAAAACCATTACATTTTATCTGCTGCTTCTTTTTAAGCAATAAATGTTTATTTCTTGTAAATATTTAGAGACTTATTTCTGTATTTGTTGCTGGACTTTTTAATGAAAAGAGTAAAGGCATTTTATATTACACATGTATGTTAGGTTAACATGTTTATTGTGTTTTCTTTGCATTATTTAATTTAGTTTATTTGCTTGTTTGCTTTTAAGGTTTTGTTCATCCAAAATTCTTTCATATAATAGAAAAGGAGAACATTTTACGAATGTTGAATGTCTTAAACAGGCTCTTCTTAAAGACTATAGTTAGGATGTATTTCACGGTTAAAGTGGAGATCAAAATTAGAGAACAACCTACAATTTCTTAGATTTCAAGGTCGTTGCTTAGTCCTATTTAAAGTTATTCTAACAGGAGCAGAAGGGCATTTATCATAAATTAATTGTATTCTGAAGCACTATAAAAAACTTTAACCCTTAATCGGTCCCTGGGGTCCAACTGACCCCATTTAAAATTTCCTTTATTTTTTTTTAATTGTTCCTTTCATCTCAGGGGCATGAAATTCTGTGACCTTTCCTAAATTATCTATCTAAACACACACAAAAAATCTGGACTTTATTTGGTTGTTCCAAAGGTGTGTAAAATAAATCACTGTTAAAGGTCCTTGGGGTTAGATTGACCCCACCTTGAAAATGAATGAAAAAAATAATATAAATCCAGTATAAATCTGAAAAGTTCTACATTTAAATAAAGGTCTGGTCCTAGACCATAAACACAAAGTGGAACTAACTTTCTATCTCATACACACACACAAACACGCACATGTGTGTGACCGCAACAGAGAGCATTTTTTATAGAAATTGGCATAAATCTGAAAAATGTCCATACATAAATGAAGGACTAATACTAGAGCACAAAGGCAACATGGAACAAGCATACACACACACACACACACACACACACAGGTGTAACATAGGTGTCCAGGGCACTTTTTTAGATTTTGGAAAATAAAATGCACAGAGCATAAATGCATAACAATGTGAAGGGGTAGACATAGCACACACACACACACACAGAGAGAGAGAGACATTTCTGCACATTTATGTAAGATAATTAGCAAAAGCAGACAATTCAAAAGACACCAGACAGCAACAACAAAGTCTAACCTTTGACAAAAAATAGATTTGTAATATATTTTTGAATGTTTAAATATATAGAAGCTTGTGATTCCAAATCTGTGATTTCTCAAATATTGCAAGTTTACAATATTGCAGGTTCATTCATTCAAGTTCCCCATTAAGGCTGGTCATCTACGTAAGACAAATTAATGAGAAGACAGCACAATTTGGAGACTCTCAATGGGGAATTGGTTCAACACTATAGCTGGAATTGCTTGTCGGTTCAGTGATGAACAGGGTAAGGATCTGTCTCAGCACGTGACCAAAGCCCACAGTGACCAATGCAGTGACCAAGCTTTTTCTGTGGAGGATATTGTGTGGAGAGAGGAGAACTGGTTCAAGGTTCACATTATAGTGATGAGAGCAAGTTTAATTTATTTGGGTCTGATGGGAAACATTATGTTCGTCATCAAACTGGGGAAAGACCGAAGCCCTAGGGCATAAAGAAGTCAGTGAAGATGAAGGAGAAATTGTCATGCTTTGGGAGATGTTTTATTCAGCAGGAGTTGGGACTCTTATACACCTTCATGTCAGGGTGAATGCAAATCAGAAAATCCTTCAGCAACATGCAGTTCCTTCACTGCAAGCATCTCCCAATCAGCCAGCAATTATCATGACAATACTCCTGTCACACTGCAGAATGGGTAAAGCAGTTACCAGTAAACCAGTGTCCTGATCTAAACCCAATTGAAATTATTTGGAAAATCATTGGCAACATGGCTAAGTTATGGCTAAGAATCTCACTAAAGTCACTGTGGAACTGTGGAAGAGAGTAGAAGAGTGGACCAAGATCATACTAGAGCTGTGTGAGAAACTAGTGATGTCCTCTTCTGGCTGGACTTCCATCAAACACAATCAAACCCCTACAAATTATTCAGAATGCAGCGGCACGACTGGTCTTCAACGAGCCCAAAAGAGCACATGTCACACCTCTCTTTGCCTCCTTACACTGGCTACCAGTTGCAGCTCGCATCCAGTTCAAGACACTGATGCTTGCATATAGAACAACCACAGGCTCAGCACCCTCCTACTTCCACTCACTATTACGAATCTACATCCCCTCCAGAAGTCTGATATCTGCTAGTGAGCGACGCCTCGTGGTACCATCACAGAGAGGCTCAAAATCACTCTCCAGAACATTCTCGTTCACCATTCCTGGCTGGTGGAATGATCTTCCCACCCCCATCCGGAATGCTGGATCCCTGTCAATCTTCAAGCAACAACTGAAAACTCATCTCTTTCAACACTACTTGACTTCATCATAAAAAAAAAATACTTTACCTTTTTCTATATCTTCATCTTTCTCTCCTTCCCTTGCTAGCTTGTATTTATTTGAACAATGCCTGAGACTTGGTGTTAGGGGCACTTCCTCTGTCTGTTTGCCTCTTCAAGATTAATCGCTTTATGTATTCCCCAATTGTAAGTCGCTTTGGATAAAAGTGTCTGCAAAATGACTAAATGTAAATGTAAAATGTAAATGTCCTACGGCTGCAGATGTGCTGAAGTCATTCAAAGCATGGGCCTCTACACTTCCTACTAATTTCTGACAGCTGTGACCCTCCAAAATTTTACTTGTAATCTTCTATGCTACAGTGGTTACTGTTAATTTTGATCACTGTGTTTTCCACAAAATAAAGGTTTTTGTTGAAAAGCCTTGTCAATTTTGTCAAACGTTAGTAGAACAGTGGTACGGTATACTTACAGCTGATACTCCTTCAAATTTTGAGCAATGAAGATTAACAATATTTCAGAAAAACATCAAGTATTTATAGATTGTTCTCTAATTTGATCTCCGTTGTATTTGAGATGGTGAAGTTGAAGGGATGTGATTGTTCTGAAGGCTCGCAGTAGATTTATCCAGTGTTACAGCGGGGTACTGTAAGCCCACTGTTACCGCCTGGGAGTCCCTGGTACAGCACGGAACATCTCTTGTTAAGGCCTCCAGGCTCTCTCACCCTCACACGCACCAACACGGCAAAAATGTGCCAATGTGTGCTCGAGTATGCCACAGACCGGTGTCCTTCCCTCAGTCTCTCATTCCTAACTCTTTCCGACCAGCACCAAGATGTTCTTCAAGAGCGGTAAGATTTGTTATTTGTTTACTGTTTCCAGCTTAGCCCATGATGGCTCTAATGAAGGGCTAGTTGTGTTGAAAAGATGACTGTACCACAATTGACAACCTAAGAAAGAAAGAGGGAGAGAGAGGAAGTATGATCTCACTTCTTTTTCTTTCTCTTCCAAAGAATGTATTTTATACCTCATGCCTTTTATGTTGGTGTGTGTAGTCATATTATAATAGGCATATGGAAAACAGCAGCCAGGCATCATGGGTCTTAATAGTGAATGGCCTGCTATAGGAGGTTGCGGTCATAGCAGAATTTAGGAGAGGAAGTCACTGATGTAATACAAGTACATTAGCCTTTGGTTTGGGACTACACTTCTTCTTGTCAGCTGGTGCTGTGAAAAGAGTTTTTGTGACTGAGACTTTCCAGGCTTTGGTGTGGGAAAAACGATCTTCATCAGTTTAGCCACATCACAGGAACCACAGATGCTTAGATGGTGTCCAAAATCTCAACTAATGTAAAGAAACAATAATAATTTGTTACATTTATATAGCGCTTTTCTGGGTACTCAAAGTGCTTTACATAGTAAGGGGGGAATGACTAACAAGGATTAAAAGACAGATTTTTTTAAATATAAGTATTTATGTGTTTGTGGTTGAGGTATTGTCTGTACTGTGGCCTAAACTGAGTTATATAAAGTAGAGAGGATTAGTTGAAAAAGTCATGTTTGGGAGTCTAACAGTCTGAGCTGAACTTTAACTGAGGTTTAGATTCTTGTAATGGAACATCACAGACAGTTGAGAATATGGCAGGTTAACGAGAAAGCTAACACATCCTGTACTGCCAAGACAACTTCCTGTTAGTTTTGTTTCCAATTTGACTAAGGCTTTATATGAAACTTTGCTGACCATCTATGGTTTTAAAAATACATGCCCTACCAACTGTTTGGCTTGAACACATTTTGTAATATTAATGTTGTTGAGGTTATTATTGATAAATTCTTAATAGTTTAAAATTTTGTGAACAACTGAAAACCTGACAGGAGATTTTGGGCATTTTGTGTAGATTCACGGTATTTCAGATAATTCCCATAATAGCCAGCAGAGGGAAGTGTTTGGCAGGGATGGAAACTACTTGTTCCTTTCTGTCACAGTGATCTCTAAACACAGATATGTTCTCGTCTGATTTGGAGAATACTGAAAAGTGTTCACTAGTAAGGTTTACAGCCTCATGTTTCTATGTTTTATGCATAAACCTATATTGACATCATACTTTGTTAATATAAAAAAAGTTTCCACTGTGCTTTTTGAGACATGATACCATGGTTTGGACATGATATTCTCTTAAGTATGTTGGTGTACTATTTGAATACAATGGTATATAAATAATACTATTCTATTATTATTTTTTTTTTTCTATCTTAAATGGCACATGTCCAAATAACATGGTAATACTATAAGAAAGTGTATTCAAATATTTAAAGACTATTTAATGGTTTTCTGACATATGCACCAAGTCTGCCTTTTATTAGTTGGCTTGTAACATCTGTGTAATTTAAAGCATTTATTTCATTCAATTGCTAAAGTACACTTGTAAATGACAAATCCCATCTGCTCCTTTAGTACATTCTGTCCCCGCTCATGTCCTTTTTTTATTCTGCCAGTAATTCATGTTGCTAAAACTCAGAATAACCACTTTAAGGTTGTTCAGAATGTCACTTTAAGGTTCAACTATGTTACAAAATAGTCAAAGTATTACTGGAATTCATCCCTGAACGACAAATGACTAAGAATATTTGCTTAAAATAGATGTCATATTCATTCAGGATCCTCGGAAGCTTACACCATTAGATTGATCTAAATATTATATGACTATGGAATGAAGAGCTTTGAGGCATTGCACATGCTCCAAACTACTGTCGCTGAGGTAAAACCCGCTGTTTGTCTCCCAATCTTGGTTTCCTCATTAGGAGTTTGAGCCGAGGTCAGCGTTTAGAATGTAACCAGAGTACTGTAGTCTGGGAGCACACTGACCTCAATATCCCTCTATAGACCTAAAACCAAACTTTTACTGTTTTCCAGTAAATGGTCCTGTTGAGAAAAAAAAGACTCCAAAGACCAGTGATTCCCAATCCCAGTCTTCGCGCCCCCCTGCTCTGCATATTTTGCACGTCTCGCTTAGTTAACACACCTGATTCAGAACATCAGCTTGTTAGAACTCCAATGGAACAGGGTATTTGAGAACCGCTGCCTTAGACCAACCTAATTAGCTGGTTAAGCTAGTTTTCCTACTCTAGCTAAGCTTAAGGATATTTCACCCAAATATTAAAATTCTGTCATAATTACATAATTACTAAGACATTCGTTCATCTTTAGAACACAAATTTTTGATATTTGATTTCAGACATAACATAAAAAAGACATGCAATAAGCGGTGCTGTATTAATGGGATTTTGTTTAGAATAAGATGTGCTTAATAAGAAGCATCTGATATTTGTGAGATGACATAGAAAACAACTGCTTTCTGTCTGGCTTCAGTGTAGTCAGGTTGACCTTTGGCCTCTGATCCCTCAGTCTGTCCATTATTCTCCATATCACTACCTCTACAGACCTAGACACAGGATGTAACTGAAGGAATAGAATAGAATAGAATGGAATTGGTTAAGTCGTTTAAAACACAACAAACTCTCACAGAAGCATTTACCTCATTTCTAGGAGATGCGTGACAAATGATCACACTATGTGTTCTAAAATCAGCTCAAAATATCATCTCAAAATGGAAGGAATCATCAGGATAAAATCTGGTGTCAATCAAACAGGATGTCAACTCCGATTGCCCAAAACCTGCAGACTGTCTTTGAATTTCAGTAACTAATGCTGACTCTTCAAGACTAAAAACTAGAGCAAAAATCTGGGAATCTGACATATAGTGCTGTTTCTCCACAGGTGTACCTCTTTCGAATCCCAAGTCAAGGCCCTTCCCTTTATAATCATAAAGAAAATAAATCATATATATAACAATAGTCACAAGTGACATCAGTTGACCCACTGACATCACATGTGACTATTTTAACAATGTCCTTAGTACGTTTCTGGGCCTTGAACATGGTAGTTGTGTTGCTCTCTATGCAGGGTCAGAAAGCTCTCAGATTTCATCAAAATATAATTTGTGTTCTGAAGATGAACAAAAGTCTTCGTGGTTTGGAAGGACGCGGAGGTGAATAATTAATGACAGTATTTTCATTTTTGAGTGAAATATCCCTTTAAATGAGTCCATACCATTTTTTTCTGTACTGCATTAAAATAATGCAAGATTTATCTTATCATTGTTTATTATTTTTAATGCAGTACATCCAGTGTTGCTATTGCAGTATATAAATAATACCAAATAAAACTGAAAAATAAAACATACAATAATAAATATAATAATATACAATATAAATAATATGTTTGTTTGTTTTTCTTCTTCTCACTGTGGACTTGAGAGCAGAATTCATGCCCAGTTTCGTTTGACTTTGATTCCTGTCAGAATCCCTCTGAGAGCTGGGCCAAATGTACCAGAGTGTTCAGAGCCAGCCATATTTTTAGACACTGTGCCAGCCCACGGGAAATACATTTTATTTATCTTTATCCGGAGGGAAAGGAAATAACTGCAAACCAAAAAGCTACAACTCTAGTTTGAAGAGTACATTCCTCTGCTGCCCAATAAAACAGTTCCAGCTAGGATTCGTTTACGGGCGGATTCAAGGGGCTCCTCCACAACACATTCTGTCAAATTCATCAAAACCTCCACGGAATGCAAACTTTACTTTGGAGCGATCGCGTTGTCCGTGTTGTAGCAGCTCATGTGTGCAGATGCTGTGTGTTTGCACATGAAAGGGCATATTTGAGCTCTGTAAAAAATACTGTTCACATCTTGCCTCAGGCCTCAAGCCTTGGTACTTGAAGGACGGGACCTTTGAGTTTAGGAAGTTTAGGAAGAGGGTTAGTCTACTCCACAGTGATTTTCAGTCTGGCAACATGGCCTCGGGATGGTCAGGATTCCTCTCAGGTCTGCAAGGAATGTGGAACATTTGATGTGCCAACGCTAGTGACGCACACGACTGACGGCAAACATTTCCTTTCACCTGTCCTTTTCCTTTCTGGCTGGAGGCCTGTCCAGAAAAAACATGTTGGATGGCATCGTTTCATTGTATCTTATTCGGAGGACTCAGCGTCGTAGTTTATCTTGGATTAGGAAGTTAAATGACTTGTGTATTTCATGTCCATCTGGCTGGGCTGCACCACATAGTGCCAGAAGAAATCACGGCATATTGCGTCAAAGCAAACAGAAAAATGGATAGAAATGAGTTATGTAAATCAGGTCCACCCTGCCAAGTGAGTGACATCAACTTTGCCAGAGTAAACCATTACGGCCCATGTTACCATGTCAGCAGACACTGTTTGTTGTTAAAATCGCATGGTGGAAACTCAAAACACAGAGCGCTGCTGAACTGTTGTCCGTGCAAAACCTGCTTACTTTCCACTTCCAGACAATATCACTTTCAGACTCAGGACCCAAATGCCCTGAGTTAAGCGCCTTAGGGCAATATTAACAAATACCACTTTTCCTTTTCCTGTTCTACATCATGGTAAGAACTGCCTAACATTAGGCCAGACACAGCACTGCCTTTACCAGAAATATGCTTTAAAAAGACAGTTCAGCCATAAATGAAATTGCTGTCATTTGCTCACTCTTCCTTTGTTCCATATACTTTATTTCATCCATGAAACACAGAAGGAGAAGGTTTGTAAACTGTCAGGGCAGCTTTCTTTGATACAATGAAAGTGGAAGGGGACCAGAGGAAATCAAGTTTCAAAAAGAATGGGGAAAAAGCATAATAAAAGGAGTTTATACGTGTGCACTATATTCTATCTTTGAAGCCATACAATAGTTTTCTGTGAGAAACTGAAATTTAAGTCTAAAAATCTTGGACACTTTCCTAACTGTATAAAAAAATATATTTTAATTGACCTTTTTTGTATTATTTTGGGTAAAATAATCCTTATATCTGGAATACACTCTACAACCTTTCCCCGTTTTTTTTCTGTAAGATACATTTTTTGGCATTTTTGCCTTTATTATGATAGGAAAGATCAGAGCTGACAGGAAGCAAAGTGGGAGAATGATAGGGGGCAGGATTAGGAAAGGGCCTCAAGTTGGGATTCGAACTCGGGACGCCCGTAGAAAAACAGCACTGTAAGTCGTATTCACAAATTTTTGGCCTAGATTGTAGTCTCGAGGAGTCAACATTAATTAATGCAATTCAAAGCCAGTCTGCAGGTTTTGGGATGTCAGAGTTGACAGATTTTTGAAAATCGTGTGGTCTATGATGGGCACAGATTTCTAGCCTGAAGCCCTATTTGGACGGGAGTAGTTTTCTAAACTACATTTGAGTTTCGATTCTTATAACTTGACGTCTGCGATGCAAACAAAACTGCATGCGCCATGCGATAAGAACATCTACGGTAGTTCACATTGGCCAAAAGACACAAGGAAACGTGTTGTGAAAAAAAATATCGTCGGCAATCACAGACATTCGCATTCGGATGGGATTAGTTTTCGCAGAGGATTGCTGAGTTTGCCGAAAAACAGTAGGTCATTTGCACTGGAATTATACAGAGGTCATGTGAGAAAAACACAGACGTGGCAGATTCAGACAGGATTAAAGTCGCAAAGTATGTCTGGGAAACACAAAACACAAAGGGTCTCCAACGACCCCCTGTAAAACTAGTACTGTCCGAATAAGGCTTTAGACTATGATTCCTTCCAGTCAAAAAAAAAGATCAAACATGTTTGATATTTTGATCTGATTTTAGAACACACACATCTCGAAATTAGGCAAATGCTTCTGTCAGAGTTTGTTGTGATTCAAACAACTTAACCTTCCTGTCTATTCTATTCCTTCAGTTACGTCCTGTGTCTAGGTCTGTAGAGGTAGTGATATGGAGAATAATGGACAGACTAAGGGATCAGAGGTCAAAGGTCAACCTGACTACACTGACACCAGACAGAAAGAAGTTGTTTTCTATGTCATCTCACAAATATCAGATGCACTGCTTAGTGCGTGTCATTTGTTGTGACATGTCTGGTAGCAAATCTGTACTGATAACACTATATTCATTCAACTTATCATTCATCCCGTTTCAGTTTGCATCCATCAAGTTCCAAATAAAAAGGCAAACAATCCGGTGAAATTATTTAAAAAAAAAAAAAATCGGAAAATGTGCTAGAAATTTTAATACAAACAATATATATAATCTAAAAGTCAGTAAAAACAGACACTAAAGCTGCTTCGCGACCCCTGATCTTTCCAAAGAACCCTGTTCTAATAACACATATTCATGATTTCCAGATGGACACACTCTCTCACACTCACACGCACAGATTCCCCCACAGCATAGCATTTATTGACTCACAGCATACTGTTACTTTCGTCATGTAACGCCTCCAAACTCACGCAGGCTACTCCGTTTCCGTTGTGTGGTTGTTTTCCATCTCTCTTACCTCCGTCCAGACAGATTAACAGAAAAGCAGACGGGCTAGAGAGATCACAATTGCGTGTCCGAGGAAGTGAGGTGGCATTATGCGTGAATTCAACAGTTGAGTGTGTGCGAATACTGTACATCTCACTTACATTCTGGGCAAACAGGGATAGATCGCAGAAATGCTCTCTGAGCTCAAACCGTAGTTGCAAACCGGCCTATTTACAGACGCTTCGTTCATTCGCCACAAAGCGTTGTTTCTCCTCGCAAACCAGTTTGAGCCGACCCCACTGCTGGACATAGCTTCAGCTTCAAAAGATATTTTTAATAAAGTGGTCACCAGCAGTTGCGCAAACATTCTAAAGTAGCTTATGAAAACAGCCGCTGGAACAGCCGTAGAGAGAGAAGCCTTCTTATGTCCGCTGGAATGTTCGTAGGGCTCCGTTTCACCACCCTCACAGACACAGGGGCTCTTTGTAACCGTTCACTGACCACACAGTACACCAGATCGCTCTGGAATTCTGGGGTTGTTTGTCCTGCAGCATGCAGGACCTGTTTATTTTCTTTGACATTTTTCAATACAGTATGTACTACTGGAGTTTGTCTAGCTTTCACAGTTAATCCTGTGAACCTTATGAAGTAAAATTAGAAATAGACTTTATCAAGTTTCTGAAGTTAGTTAGGAAATTGTTTGCCTTTAATTTCAAAGTTCAAGTTTAGCTGCAGTGAATATGGTGGCCTGCTTTTAACAGCTCCAGAGGTGATGAGGAGAAATCTGAAAAACATTTCACAGCTCTCGTGGATGTTGTGTGCGGTATGGGTAACATTGTGGGATTATTACAGTAGTTTACATTTCCCTATAACAATGAAGCAGTGTGAGTAGGGCTGGGCGATATGAGCAAAAAATCATATCTCAGGTTTTATTTGGGCTGATTTGCGGTATACGGTATTTATCTCGGTATTTTGTATTTGGATTAAACTAATAAAGTGAATGTAACCATGTAGGCATATATTATGTGCAAAAAAAAGAGTTAAAATCACATTACATTCTAACATTGTAACATTGCAATCTAAAAACAAAAATACTGCTTTTAAAGCAGAAGTTAAATGTACTAAACTAAAAATTAAAATTCAGAAAAAGGCTATTTCGATTACCCCATTACAGTCACTTTACAGTTAGAGTTAGTTAATAGTTAGTTTATTGTCCAACTACAAATATTTCAGCAAAATGTATATTTTAGTCAGAGTTATTTAAGTGAGCTCTGTCTGTTTGGCGTTCGTTCTCTGAAGTCTGTGAAGTTTAGCGGAGAATCGCAAAGCAAAAGCTTGTGCACTTCTGATAGCAAAATGGAAATATTTTCATGGCTTTCTAACATTTACAAATGGAGAATATACCTGTGAAATGTAAGTTATGCATTAAGGAAAACAGCACATTTCAAACACATTAAACAGCACGTCTCTGTCAACGGCACACGCAGCCTTTCTGTCAGAGCCGCTTTAAACTGAAACTACAAACTATAGGCTACTATACTATCTTACGAGTTTTTTAAAGCCCTTCATATAAAGCTTGATATATGTTTAGAACAAATTGGATTATGCACTTTCTCCGCAGCAGCTCAGTCAGTGTCCTCCGCTATATTTTTTCAGATGCGCTCGTATCAAACTACTGTATATCGATATAAACGGTATTGCCTCATACCGTATTGCTTAAAAAGTATATATTGACATATCGTACAAACTCGATATACCGCCCAGCCCTAAGTGTGAGGGGGAAAATAACCTTGTGCAGCAAGTCTGTTCTCGGAAACAGAGTGTTTTCTATCTTTTAATGCCCTCATATTTTGAAAAAATCTCCTTTAAATCTTGAACACGAGAAAATGATTAGAGGGCCCCTGTCGGGCCTAATGCGGGTCCTTCACTGACGGATAGACTCCGGAAGCTGGAGAGATACCAAGAGTTATCCAAGGTAAACATATCATTTATACACGCATATACACCTTTGCATATAATTAGGATTAAAAAAAACTCATAATTAACAATAATTAACCCAACCTGAATCATCTTTTATGCATTTAACTAATCTGTGGGTGTACTTTGCATGTTGCAATCAACTAATTATGTTATCTAAGAAAGTGTGTGTGTGTGTGTGTGTGTGTGTGTGTGTGTGTGTGTGTGTGTGTGTGTGTGTGTGTGTGTGTGTGTGTGTGTGTGTGTGTGTGTGTGTGTGTGTGTGTGTGTGTGTGTGTGTGTGTGTGTGTGTGTGTGTGTGTGTGTGTGTGTGTGTGTGTGTGTGTGTGTGTGTGTGTGTGTGTGTGTGTGTGTGTGTGTGTGTGTGTGTGTGTGTGTGTGTGTGTGTATACACATAAGTGTTTGTTTTTGTGAATTCCATAGTCGTAATGGTTTTTATACTGTACAAACCGTATTTTCTATCACCCTTCACCAACCCTAAACCTAAACGTACTCCCTTACAGGAAACTTTGTGCATTTTTACTTTCTCAAAAAAATCATTCTGTATGATTTATAAGCCTTTTGGAAAATAGGGACATGGTGAAATATCCTCATAAATCACCATCTTTTTGTAATACCTATGTCATGCCCATGTCATTATACAAATTTGAGACCCTCATATGTCACAAAAACACGCACACAGACAGACACATACAAATATAAAATATATGTATAAATACAAACACACACACACACACACACACACACACACACACACACACACAATATATATTACATTGTAAAGTACACTATACTACACACTATACTGCCAAAAGTATTGGGTCACCACCACCACAATCTTATGCACTTTGGAATGTACATAATCTTTCCTAATCCTAATTACTTATGGAGTATGACTTCCTAGTTTATTTTCTGTAAATGACTTCAACTCACTTGTAAGATGTATTGCTTCTCTGCGCCTTTGAAATAAACGCAGGCATCTGGCGATGGAATTGTTGCTATCCGAGGTGTCTGGGGCAGTGAATAACTATTGAATGACATCTAAACAGAGTTGCTCTGATGCAAGGCCTGTTTTAAACTTCACCCATGATATACGCCTTAACATCACATACCTCTCTTCCTCAGTTCATCTTTGGCAGCCTAAACAATTACAATGACTTCACCCCCTCTCGAGTTCTGCCATAATAATAGCAGGGCATGTGTGTGAGAGTGACTGCACATCCTGGAAGCAGTCTGTTTGTTTTATTTGAACTGCATTAAGTGGAGCTAATACTTGGAATGGTGACTAACCAATCTATGATTAAAGAATGCAGGACTTTTTGTCCACACTGTTACTGTGTGCGCGGCGATGCGGAGAATTATCCCATTTCCCAAGCTTACATTCAGCACTGCGCCAAAGACGTTTGAAAGAGCACGTACTCTAATCACGGGAGAACCTCGATTGGGTTTCATTCCACAAAGAGTATAAATTAAACCCCTTGATTTATAAAGAAAATCTAAGTCCACAAAAATGTGTTAGCTGCTTGTTTTTCATCTACGCTATGTAATGTACTCCCATCTGGTTTAGTCAGATCAGGCACTAAATTAACGTGTGGGAAATTAACGTGTGGGAGAAAACAAGTTTTTAAGAGATTACAATAGCCCATAAAAATGTTTCTGGCTATCAGAGAGAGCAGAGGTAAAGTGTCCACACAGTAAATCACTCTCCCAAAGTCGGAATGTCCCCATTCTGGGAAAAGAGTACACGCTGTAGTGCAAACAGTCCTGGCATTTACTATGAATATTTTTACCCCATTGTGCCAAAATGTAAAAAAAAAAAGGAATTTATAATTTCAAAAACATACTCGGGCCCTGCTTGCTTATGTTTGCCCACTGGGGCCTGTCCTGTCTGTGCTTATCAGGCTGGGTCAGCATTTATTCAACATGATACACCCTGTTCATTACCTAAATCAAAAACATACAGTATGACCTTGAAAAAAATAAAATAATAATAATAATAATAATTTAATTAATGTTATTGTACTATACTATATTGTACTAAAATAACTCTGCAAATATATAGTTATTTAAAATGATTTACAAACTAATTACTAAAACTTTAATTTAAACAAAATTAAAAAGAAAACTAAATTTACAAAAATACAATACAACATTTACTTTCCCATGAGGCCATGGGAGAGGAGTTGTATGGCAGTTAGGCAACACATCTGATGCTGTAGATCACAAACTATAACATGACGGATGTAGTTTGTCTGGATTACATACATATTATATATGCTCTATATACTCTTTTTTATTTGGTCTGAAAGAATATTTAGTCTTGTTGTGAATACATTTTTTCACATTTAGTGAGAACAGGCCTTTTCACACTAGACAAACTAAAAAATACAATGAGGTTTTTCAATTCTGTAGACCTCCTTGTCATTTAAAATGAATGAACAAGTGATTTAACCTGGCAAAAATAAGTCCTTGTCTGGACATTGTTTTTCAGACTTCAGGCCTTGAATTCTTTTAATGGTTAGCTGAGTGATTTGGCACTAAACTATAAACCCAAGCATCTTGATTTGTTTCAAATAGGATTTTGAACATTTTCACTGCATGTCTGAAACTGGGAGTTGTTCTGTGCCATAGAGACTCTGTAACATTGCTGAATGGGCCCCAGGAGGTGCGGGCCCCTCAGGGAGACTTCCCGAATGAGATGAAAGTTTTCTGCTGTTATGTGTAAACCTTCAGTAACGCCTTTTTAGCAGTGAGTTTTACAAGCTCAGGGATCAGACTATCAAGGCACCCCTGGACTTCAACGAATGAGTGGTGGTGAACTCATGGCATAACTGTTTTTATATTCTCACCTTCTTCCCAGCTATTTTTAGGCTCCATGAGTTGCAACAATTAAACTCAAATCCTCTCCACGTAAACGTTGGTGAGACCCAGACCTAAGACATTCAAGAACAGTCTAGCTGCATTGTCTTTTTAGGTCCTCTTGATCCCCACTTGGGCATTCACTGATTGATGCATAAATCTGCCACCAATGCTTCATGCACAAGTGCCTGGTCTTAGAATTCAGATCTTGGGTCCTTCATGCAGAGAGGGTATTTCCCAAGTTTTCTGCTGACCTCTATTCAAGGTGTTTGGCCGGACGGCACCTCTGTCATCCCAAACATTTAAGGAATGGAGGACTTCAACATGGAGGTGCCAGATGCCACAACGCTCTTCAGGCACATTCTGTCTCATGACACAATGCAGTAGCATATATATATATCAACATTTAATCAAATAGGTTATTCAAGGAGTTTATTCAAGGATAAATATATATCACAGCAATATATATATATATTTAGGTTTCTTTTTTATATATGCAAAAATCAACAAATCTGTGTTTTTCTGTCAATATGGGGTGCTGTGTGTACATTAATGAGGAAAAAAAATGAACTTAAATATTTTACAATATAACTTACACTACCCACTGTACCCACTTATATATATATATATATATATATATATATATACACACTTACACTACGCCTTAATTTATTTTATGTCAAGTAGTTTATCTGTATTCTTGGTTACCCTTTATTTTGATAGTCTTCAAAGTCTTTACTAACTATAGCTATAACAACTAGCTATAACTGCTAGTTGAAATGTACTGTAGTTGCAAAGTTACTTGCTGTTCGTATCAAAATAAAGTGTTACTGTATTCTTTTAAATTTTCTTTAAATATCTCAAAGTGCAAATGCAATCTTTACTATATTAATGGTAAAAATAGAGTGATTTGCCTTACTTCTGTGCCCTGACTTTTCAAAATAGCCATTTGTATTCTTATAGCAAAATCTGTCTTCAGCTCCAGATAATGGCTGATAAATGAACCTCAAGTGCCAAACCAAAAATGACCAGCACAATGCAAGAGAGTAAAGTCATTGCATTACAACAGCTAAGTGCTTAAGTTCAGAGTGCTATCTGGTCATTCTCTGAATCTGACCTACTTGAGCTCGCAAAAATATATGTGTCATTGTATCATGAGAATCTGAATGTGTTTGAGCGACCCGGAGGCCTGAACTTTTGACACAAAGCAGAATAAGCATGACACAACCCACACACACTGTGTCTTTGTAATGGCCATGTTACTAATAACAGCACAGCGGAAATGTACTAGTACAGACAGTTCAAGAAGACCCAACATCTGCACTGCGGCCTGCCCGTGTCCTTGCTTTTGCAAGTGTGTGAGCGAGACGACTTCTTTGGTGGCTATTTCCGCCACCCACCGCCGCCGTGTGTGGCTGAGGAGGCCTCAAGACCTCCAGCATGTTCTTGGAACTGTTGCTTAGTAACTTGTGACATGCTTAGGAGAAATAAGTAACTAAAAAGACAGCATAGTTCTAATATGACAACAACAGTGGTTTGGCCTGCATGAAGATTTATATAAAGTAACTTTAATCTGTTTATCAAACATTTCTCTTGTTGGCATCACTACACACTCAAGGCTCATGCGGCCTTCCTGCTCACATTCGATCTCTGCGTCATCATACCACACACAGGTTTAGATAAAATGCATACTGCTATTAGGCAAAATGACCAACAGACGAAATCACACATTTGCACACTGGCATTAGCACTATTGCCAGTAATGTTCCGATATATGGTTTTTACCCAAAGTGGTTTCAGGATAAAACCAAAGCAACAATTCCCTGTTATTATTCAATCAGTCGTGTAAAAAAATACAGACCTGCTGTTTAGTATGCGACCAACTTACCACCAGCAAAGATATATTAATCATTCTATAGTGATTTTGCCGCAGGCTGCTGAAACAGACGGTAACGCATGCACATGCTGCCGCAGACAGAAGCAGACATCTGTTGTGCATCCCCTGTGTGGGCCGATGGTTTCAGGTCAGGTTAGTGATGTAACGGATGTGAGCAGGAACTGTTCATTCATAGACAGCTGATGCCTTGGGGTCTTAAGACTAAAAATAGCTCTGTTTAGATTCAGCTGACTGACTGAAGAATCTCTTCTTTATTTTTATTAGTCTGTTTCGACCTCCCCTGCTGAGTTCCCTCTCTTTTCTTCCATTCTTTTCCTCATCTGTTTCTAGTCTATGGATGTCCATCTGAAGATAAAAACACAGTTGTGCATTAATTTAAACAGGTTTGTGCATTTCTACATTTAAAAACGATGTGAAACTTTGAATTGAGTTAGCAAACAGGTTGGAGAATTGTAATACAATGAAATAAAAATGAATTTAAATTCTAAAAAAAATATATGTTTATGCACAATTTAACTATAAGAGATAAGTTTGGTCAAGACAAGTTTAAAAGGAAAAAAGTTTAAAAAAATCTATGATGTTTGAAAGTTTGTAGGCTTTATGGATAAAATTAACAACAAAAACAGTGAATGACAGAAACAATAAACGACAGAAATAATGAATGGCAAATACAATCAAACAATGGATGGATGGATGGATGGATGGATGGATGGATGGATGGATGGATGGATGGATGGATGGATGGATGGATGGATGGATGGATGATGGATGGATGGATGGATGGAAGATGGATGGATGATGGATGGATGGATGGAATAGATAGATGGATGGATAGATAGAGATGGATAGATGGATAGGAATGGATGGATGATGGATAGATAGATAGATAGAATGGATAGATAGATACTGACAGAACAGATAGAGAAAATAGATGGATAGATAGACAGATAGAAAATAGGATAGATGACAGAATGGATAGATGTCAGATAGGCAGAGATGTACAGACAGACAGATTAGATAATGACTGACAGACAGACAGACAGAAAGATAGATAGATAGACAGATAGACAGATAGACAGAGAGATGGATAGATAGATTATATAGATGATAGACAGAGACAGACAGAACAGATAGATAGATGATAGATAGATAGATAGATAGATAGATAGATAGATAGATAGATAGATAGATAGATAGATAGATAGATAGATAGATAGATAGATAGATAGATAGATAGATAGATAGATAGATAGATAGATAGATAGATAGATAGATAGATAGATAGATAGATAGATAGATAGAGTACCAGCCAAATGAATGAATATAAAAAATAATATGAATGTGAATAGTGTATACTGTATGTATGGTTTATAGAAATCGTTGCATATGTGTGCAGTCCAAGAAATCCTCATGTGAGAGAGTATGTGATCTATTCAGGTGTTTACAGATCACAGAGGCTGTCTAAAAGTTTCCTCAGTGACCTTTAACCTGTGTTTAAGGTGAGGAAGTGTTGAGTGAATGGTGTGGAAGTGCTCAATGAGGGGTGTGTGAGGAGTGCTGGGTCGTTAAAGCAGTCTAGCCGTACGCCACACAGCTCTAAGCTTCCCATAAGGCAGGAAATTCCTCCTATGGGCCGTTCCACACCTGCACAAACATATCGTGCCATAGCAAGAGCGAAACTCCACTACTGACACCCAAACAGGTCATGCAAACCACACAGACTAGATTTAAGATATGTCTGCACTTTATTCTCACTCATGTAAACACACAATGATTTTGAGGGTCCTGAGAGTGTGAATGTATGCATTTTATACAGTAGAGTTAATTAATACATTTAATACAAGATAATTAATGCATTCATCTTCTTTGCCATTACTAAATAAATGCTATGTATAAATTCTATATTATACATAATGCATAATGCAAGGTTCACTGCTAAATTAACATTCTTGAATGTATTTACCCTGATGTCAAAACCTGTACGACTTTCTTTGTTCCATGGAACACAGAAAATTATTGATATGAATATCCTGGCCACTCTTTTCAATATAATGAAAACAATGAGGACTGGGGCTGTTCAAGCTTCAAAGTGATAAGAAATAATAATAAGGCTATCATAACAATAGTTTGTATGACTCATGCACTGTATTTAAAGTCTCCTGAAATCATATGGATAGGTAAATGTGATGACTAAATTTTTCACTGAAAATCTTGGTACCTGCCCTAACTCTCCTTGGTAAGTTCATGTAATAAATAGTGATGTCTGATTTCAGAACGGATCATTCACAAAACTTGAATGATTCATTTACAAATTGGATTTGATTTCTCAAGTTTAACTCACTGCACTGACTCACACTGTGTTTCTCACACAAAGCTATGGTTGAACTTCAGAAGACTTTAAATAGTGTTCAATTCGTATGCAATACTTTTGTTACTTTTATGTACTGTCATGTCCTTTTTTAATCTTAAAAGCCCCAATCCACATGCACTGTATTTGCACAGAAAAGAGCAACCAGCACATTATTTAAAATATATTTTTCTGTATTCGACAGGGGGGGGGGGGGGTCATACAGTTTGGAATGACATGAAAGTGAGCAATTGATGACAATTGTAATTTCTGGGCAAACTATACCTTTGAATTCATCTGCTATAGTATTTCTGTAATATAGCTGACCACGTGAGCTCAAATTTCCTTCTGTTTGAAAACACATGTACAATTAAAGAAATCACATACGAGGGGGAAAAAAGTACCTGTGCAAATTAGAAGCAACTGGCAGCAGAGTGCCAACCTTTCCTTCTTTTGCTTTTTATTTCAATTTGACCTGTCAGTCAAACCATGACATTATTGTCTTTACATCATGTCAAATGTTAAAATGAATTTGCTGGCTGGTAAAATTAAAAGTCTTTAACACACCAAGATCCTGCAAAATGTGTTTTCAAATTCTGAAACATAAACACTGCTTGCTATTTTTCTTCATATAATTTGCTATCAGGCCATGCCTCCATCTCCTTCTCCCTTCTATATCTTTTTCTTTTCAGTTTTTTTTCCCTGTAGGCCCTGCTGTGAGTTATTAAGGCACTTGGGTTTGTCTGGTTTTATTTCCAGAGTCTCGTTTTTCTTCAGAAAAAGCAGCTGGAAACAGTGCCGCCTGACACACTGCCAGCTCTCACCGACCGGTTCCTCTGCTTCCCTCTGACAGGAGCGAAGGCTACGGCCCAATGCTTACTCAGAAACAGAGACCCTGAGGTACCAGACATAGCGAGATGGAAAGGATACAGGGATTCCAGACTTGTCTCTAGATCAGGAGACTCTACAGTATGGACCTAACCCAGGGCTCCATTACATGAACACATGTTAATCGAACAGCATCAAGTCTTATCTACTGTAAACCGAGTGATCGACATGCTGGCTTAAGAAACAAGCATTGCTTCTTTAAGTAATGTACAGCGCAAGTTAAGACGTTCTTAAGAGCATGATTTGTAATTGTATCGGATATCCAGCTTAAGTCTTTTATTAACATTCCCTCTGATTCTGTCTGGCCTGTGGATGGAGGACTGTGTGAGTGTGGCAGCGAGTGAGTTTACGGTGAGAGAAGTCAACAGTGAGCTGTGAGAATGAGTGGAGAGCAAACACACATGCAGTGTACTAACATCACTTCAGACGTCATCAGGACCAAACATGAGAAAGTGTAAAACCCCCGTCTCACCAAAATGTCAAAAGTAAATGGTCTGGTAAAGACAAGCTACGCATAAAATTACTATTAAGCTTTTGAATTTATTTTTTATTTTAGTTTTAGTAATTTTAGTACTTAAACATTTTAGTTAGCTGACACTGAGTTCAAGTTTTTCGTATAATATTTACATTATTTTATTCTAGCATTATTGAGTTAATTAAAACATTTTATTAGTTTGAGTATTAGTTACCAAAAACACTGATTGAATTCTAAATCCACTTTTTCAATGTGTAATCAAAGCTTTACTATGAATTATCTTCATCTTCAAAAATGACTGACGCATGCAATTAATTGTGATTATGTGTGATGCAATTGTGAGCCATCAGATGAATTAATCAATCAGAATATCACACAATTAATTAAATAATTTTTTATAGCCTTTATAAATTTTGCTTCAACTTAAGGGTTTGTCTCAATTCTGATTGTTGTTTATAATATATCCATTACATGGATACAAAGTGATAGGCAAGGTAGGGAACAGCACTCTTATAAAAGAAAAAAAGGTTGGGGGGGGGTCACGAGATTCTTATTTCACACAGCATCTAATAGAGGTTTTAGCAACGTTCCAGAATGTTCAAAAGCATAGGTGTTGGAATGCCTGGACACAGGGGAATTCTGGGGCTGGAGCCAGTGAATACAGTAGGCCCTCAGTGTGGATCCTGAGCAACAGGACCCCCTGCATTACTATACAATCACATAGTCAAGTCAGTACCCAGCAACACACAGTCAACCCTCTTTAAACCCTCCATATGTACACATTTTCAATCCTCTGTTACAAAAAAGTCAACACATAAACCACGTCTCGCTTTCTATACAAAGACTACTACTAAGAATTCAAAGACAACTACCTGTAGACAACAAGGCGCACTGAACAAATCAATGATCTGATTTTAAACTTAGTTGCAATACCTTAAAAATTCCTCATTTGCTGTTTTTTTTTTTTTATAAATCTGCTGAACAAACTGCCACCAGCTATCAAGAACAGCACAAACTGTGTCCAACCCTAAAGCTTCAGGTCATTTTGAGCTATTTCCACAGCATAAATCTCAGGCTTTTAGCACCATTACACATATATATGCACGCAAGAAAACAGGCGATTTGATTGAACCATGGGAGATCCTAAATAGAAAACAGACATGCTTTTCACAAGCTCACGCACATTTTACGTAACTCTCACCTAAGTGCCATAGGTTAAATCTTGCTGGAGGGAGAAAAACTCCTTCGTGAGGCCCTAAGACTAAAAAAACATTCTGGTTTTATGAGTTACTATTAAATCATAGGGTCATATTAGCACTACTTGTAGCTCTAGCGCTCAGTTGTGAGATCCACTGTAAAATATAAATTTTAACTACATTACTTTCTCTCCTGGATCTTCACTAGACTCCAAATCATCAGAGAGAAAAAGAGGAAGAACATACTGTAGAGCACAATGATTGATTTTGATGAGACTGTAGGAGGAACTCGGGGGGGGGGGGGTTTTGCAGACTGACTAGCCCGTGGCGTAAGTTTAGTGAAGGTAAAAGTATTTTGTTTAGTATGAGTCATGCCCAGACAGACAGTGCTGCTCTCAGGGGCTCCTTCACTGACACAGACAACACTGCTCTGCATCCAAATGTGTGTCTGCCAGACACATCAGCCAGATAGATCCAGATTCCAAACAGGCCATGTAATCCACCCGGTTATATCATCTTTTCCTTTGTCCCTGGCTTTTGCTGAAAAAGCAACACAAATAATCAGAGCCAAGCTGTATAAATGACAGATTCACTTACATGAATAAAAAATGCATTATGTATTATTAGTATTACTTATTAATTAATGAATATGTAATTACATTTTTTGGGGACTGACCAAATTCGTGCATTTGAATCAATTAATTATTTTAGCGTTTTACACACACACAAAAGGCTTTACACAGATAATTATGAAAAGATAATCAGTTTTACTCAAATAGGTCAAATGATTCAATGGTTATGACACTTCTGCAGGGTTTTAACAAACATTTATGAGAAAGAAGTTTTTTGAGGTCTACATTCACATTGCTGTGAATTTGTAATAGTTTTGTTTTGAGGAATGGAATGTGGAATGTGCACCTAATTATTCAGCTTTGTTTGACTGTGAGTGAAAACGCACCTGTGACTAAACATGACTGACCTCCAAGACCAAAAGATCTATCTCTGTTTCCTCATCTCAGTGAATGATGAAAGTTTGACTCCCTTGAGACACAATGTATTTAGAACCTTTCCATTCCAGGAAAAAACAAAAACATGAAGAGCAGTGGGGAAACTAATGCTTTAGTCATATAATGACTTTAGTATTACATAACAACTTATCCACTATTATCTAACATCAGAATTATCATATTTTTTTTTTTTTAAAACCACATTACTGCTATATGATAAACTTTTCCATTTTCTATTCAAATAACCATGAATTGTCCACATATCTATTTTGAAGGCAAAAGTGCAGCCTCCAGAACTAAATTAAGACATGAAACCTATCATTTATGTTACACATTTAGAGCTAATGGGGAGTTAATTCTATAACTAGCATACATGTCTATATAATAATCTACAATTATTCAATTACAGAGCCATATGATGACATCTCGCATTTCACTTAATTTGTTAGTAATTTGTAAATTAATACACAAACCCAATGCTCATAGTGCAGCAAGAGTTTATCATGTAACCAATGAACATACATTGAACGTAACTTTCAATGGTCACATTTAGCATTGTTCGGTGAATTTTCACAGGCAAAATTGTAATATAAATCCATGAGAATGAGAATTTTGCAAGAGGGTGAAAGGTTATCCAAGATTTCTGACCATCAGAAAGCTTCTTGGCCGGAAAGTGACTTCTGTGCGAGCTGTGCTTAATTCATGATACTTTTTGCTGTGAAATGGACCGAAAATTTTGCTAATGTGACCATTTTGCTTAAGTGTTTTGATATCAGGAGCTAAATTATATTCGTTCAAGTCTTTCAACTTTCCTGTTTTGCCTTTGGAAATCTTCAAAGCATGCTGATGGTTAATATGAGCTGGAGTTAATCAGACATTGCCAGGAAGATCTGAGAGGTGATATTACCACTGGAATGAGGGTATACAAAACAAAACTATTACAAAGCCTATGAAAAGCCATTTTCCAGCATACTTGGACAATGACTTAAAAAACTCAAGGGCGGGTCTCTGGGTGTTTGTTATTTTGCAGAAAACGTGCTATGCAATACCGTTTTTCAAAGGCTCATGATCAGTCAAGGCTGAGTGGCCACACTGCATTAAGACTTTCACCCGGTTACACCCTTAAGACACACAGTCAAACCTGTCTTCTCTTTCCACAGGTCTGTGTTTTCGGCCTATCACATCTCGTCTGATTCAGCAGCAGTGAGGTGGAGCTCTAATCTGAGCAGTGGCACAGATGTGCAGCATCAGCTAATAAAGTTCAACATCTGAACCAGCATCTGTATCAGATTTGGGTCAGCTGCATAGACTAAACAGGTGTCGGTTTTTCTTGCTCTTATGATTTTCAGTCTGAGAAAGATTCGGAAGTTGTCCAGCGTTCCTGTGAGAGTGGGACGACTAGTTTCTGATGTTTAATGCTGACATGGCTATTAAAGCATGATGTCATTGTGTAACACTGGGTTAAAGTTCTGCCAAGCTTTAGCATTATATAACTGAGATTTGTATTGTATTGTCATAACTATGCATGATATAAACAGTAAGCCATAGCAAATGCACAATGTCACTAAAATGAGAGTATCTGTGTACTGTAGATGTCATATCCAATTTATCATGAGTGTTTTTTTTCTCACAATGGCTATATAAAACATTTACTCAACACAAAGCATGTTCATTATCTTGTATATGTGTTTGAAGCTTTACAAGGCCTAAATGCTAGTACTTCCATTATTGAAAATAAACATGATACGCTTTATGAACAATGACATTAAGGGTTGTTTACACAGCCGCTCTCATTAACTGTGTCCTCTACAAATGTATCTTTATAGCATACTCACTCTTCCTAATAAAAAGCAAAGCCTCAATTACAGAGTGTAGCTGTTTGATATGAGCACACACATCCCTTAAGCTCAAAAGAGAGCTTATCTTTTGAGGACAGTTGACTCTGAATTCTGAACCAATTCTTCTCTTCCTTTTCTTTTTCTTCAAATTATAAATGTATTTTTTTTTTACATCAATTGAAGAATGAGTGTGTTTTCTGTAATATTTTAATACTCCACATATTATTAGTCAATAAGGTTATTGCTTAAATTATTTCCCATTTAAAATAAATAAATAAGAGCTGAATATAAATTCTAATATAATTAATACATTCTAATGTAATTTGAAGGTGTTACAAAATATACATATAAAAAAACATAATTTCTTTACTGTTAACATACCTGAACGCATTTGAAGTGAGAAGTGAATGTTATTCAAAGTCTGACTGTAACCATTAAGTAAATAAGCCATAACACCTGTAGGTCTTTTTAGACTGTCAGACTCTGACAGCTCCTTCAGGAAAGGCAAAGCCACATGAATTTACTAGGTGAATGCAATGTTTTGAACTAAATATTCATTCGGGAAAAAAACAACATACCAGGTTCCTTTGATATCTTTGGATCAGGAGTGGTAAAATTGGGAAGGATAGCGGCGTATCACGCTATGAAACACCTGTTTTGGAAAAAATGGTAAAGAAAAACAGTTAAGTCACACTCCCTATGAATGAAACATTTACCTTGGCACATAATGAAACAAAAAAGGTAGATTTGACCAACAGTACTCAAAGCGTTTTCAGGAAATGAGTTAGGAGTCCTTGCCAAATTACAACGAGAAAGAGAGAGAAAATGGTATTCCTGTTAAATCACCCAAAAGCAAACAACCGATGTCGGCTTATGAAAGACGGATAATGACTGTTTGGGTACACGGCTTCCTCACTTCTAAACGAACGAGGCAAAAGTACACAAATAAATGAAAGGAAGTCAAGCTTCCGTCTCTCTTATTTTCATGCAGTCTATTGAATGCCAAATTAAGTTAACACCTGGACAAATGGGAGAACTTGAAAGAAAGAGAGAGAGGCAAAAAAAAGTTACTTTTTGGAGCCCAGAAGACTGAACGATCACGACCTACTCTGCAACTCAATCTCTGAAGGTGGCATGCTAGTAGTTATAGATGACTGAAGACATTGAAAGAAAACAGAGACTGTATGGTTGACATCTGGCAGGGTAGCGTGCTAGATTGGACGTGTTGTTAGTAGGTCAAGACTCGACAGTTGTCTGGAAAACATCTCTTTTTTTGGGCACCTCTGTGGCCTATTTTTTTCCACTAACATGATTTGCAAGCTATAGCAGCAAGCATAATGATCTAGGCCTGAGCCATCACAAAGACAACTGCAACTGTTTTTTTCATGTTGTTAACTCTTGACGTCACCTTCGTATTCGACATTCTGTTTTCGTTTGATAATGTCATGTACGGATAACACTGTGTGTCTTCTTTTGTACAGAACAGTAATCTTTGCCATGGGAGCAATCCTGCCCATGAACCCACATGAATTGCCTTTTAAGGGAAAGTTAAGCACAAAGACGGCCCGAGCTGAATAAGATGCCTTTCCAATGAGGGATTCACCACAAGCAATACTGCTAAAATAAAGACAAAGCTTTTTTGTGCACATCCTGTATTTTCATAACTTGGAATTTCAAAGCAAACCCATTCTGTAACACACAAAGTCTGATCTGATTGTGTATACAAAGTTAACCACAGATCCTTTAGGCATTTTATTGCATCTTGATTAAACAGGACAGAAAATACCTGGCTCTGAATAATCAAGTGCACTAGCATGTAGAACAAAAGTGAATAATTATGAGGAACACATCTTATATCTCAAAACTGACAAGTCAGATGTAACAGTTGTACTTTTAATATATTTACATATATTGTGTATATTTACATCACACTGTCTTGAAAGTATAGCCACAAGAATTGTTTTAACAAAGTTGTATGCACTCAGGCTTTGAATTTATGCTATGACAGTTTAAAGCCAGTAAACCTGCAAACTTTCATTGGATACAATACTAAAAAGGGATATCATGCAAGGGAACATGATTTGCAAAAGTGCTATTTACATCCCTGCTGAAAAACAAAATAGAAACCATCGCAGAAATTTGAATGGTTTACATCATTACAAACATTACAAACCATCGATTTTTAACCATTAAAACCTACCTGGTCTCATGGCATTTACATGCAGAACCTGATTTTACCAAGTGCGACATGTTCCTGGGTCAACATCTTTGTTGACCCTGGAACAACATTGTTATTAACCAATCAGATTTGAAGAACAAGTTTATAATTTTTGTGAAGTTTAGGCCTACAATCAGTGTTTGTTGCTTGTACATCAGTGTCATTCATCTATTATTTCCTCTGATTTTAGGGATTACTCAAGGTTAAGGTTAGGTTTAGGTGTAGGGAAATGGTGAAGATTACATTTTTGGATTAAAATGTTGTCCCAGGGTCAACAATATATGTTGACCCAGGAACACATCTAACTCAGCAAAATCAGGACGTGCGCATACGTGGGTGCACTTTTTAGCGAGACACGAAATAGGTACCAATAACTACATATTACTGAAGTTTCCAAAAGAGACAAACATTAGAGGCAGTGAAACTCCAACATCTTTTACTCCTTTTTCACACAAATTTTAGATTTTTGAGTTTTGATTAATAAAGCATAATTTTCGCACAATTACTTAAAGAAATTTCATGTTATGACTAAAAAAAGCTGGGAGATTTGAAAACTGATACTTTTGAACATTCGCATCCCACATATCAAGCCTCGTATCTATGGTTTTCATCGACGGTAAGTTTGTTCGGTAGCTCACGGAGTACGGAGACGTACTTAGTAGGCGAGGAGCTCTGGTTCGAATCCCGTGTAATCACGGTTCGATAAAGCAGTTCAAATCTGCATATAAGGAAGTTCAAATGACACAGTTGCATCAACATAAACGTTTTTATATCAGTTTTGCATTTGTTAACACTATCGGGTAGGTTTAGGGTTGGGTTTGGTGTAGGGCATATTTCCAACACTATAGAGCATTAACTTTTAGGGACATACCCCGGATATTTGAATTCTGAACCGCCGCAATACGTACCTGTAGCAACATAATAAAAACACCGCAATATGTACCTATATCTACATAATAAAAACGTGCCTGGGTTCACATATTTAACCTGTGCTTTAGTGCCACTCAGTGGACATTTCTCTTTGAAACTGCGGTGCAACGTGCAGTAAGGTACGTAAAACGGTTTCGCACAGAAAGTGCCCAGAGGTACGTTTTTTTATGAGATCAGGTTGATTAAAATCATTAAAAAGTGTACTAATACTTTCAACATCAGGCACAAGCTACATTTTGGCACTTTTTATTTTGCGCTTGGCTTAAAACACATGTTTTTGCATAATAATGAAGCTAGTTAGCATTTAGCATGTGTGGATAGACATTAACTTGTGTTGAACCCAGAACATTCCTTTACACAAACTGCTGAATGATGCAGTTGAGCCATGAATCATCAGGAAAATGCTGTTGAAGACTGTTGAACGATAGGGCGAGGCGCATTTATGCAGTCATGTTTGTGAGGATTAGGGGGTGAACGCACAGTAGCGGACAGTAAGCTAGCAGTGATAAATTCCTCACCGAATGAGCAGACACTTTCACTCTTTCCTAACCTCACCTCTGCACTGCTTTGACTCATAACATGTCTGTTATTCAACATTTCTGTTTTAGGAAAATACTCCTCTTCGCAGTGTTACCATTAACTGAATGACTGCGCTGTTTTGCTAATCTCCATTTTGGGCAAAGAGACTTTAAAATACTACAATGTATGAGTTTGTATATGCTGTGTTAAATAGGCTGTGATGTGTTGCTAACTTAGCTGTTTTGCATGTTCTTTTTAACTGATGTGGTTGTGTTATGCCACATGTTATTGACCTTCTTTGTTTGTTATTTTAACTGTCAGGTATGGATGCATCAGACCTGCGTTTGTGGCTGAGAGATGTGTGTTTTTGTGTGTGTTGTGTGTCACCCGTCTACTATTTTCTCCCTGTTTTTGGGTAACATTCCTGTTCTACTTGTGTTGGCACTGAAACTCTCTTCGTACTGGTCACATGAATCAGAGCTTTTCATGGCCGCTGCCACAGACATCCACCGTTTTGCTCTCTGAACACTCTCTAGAAGGCCAATATTACACATCTAAATGAAGATCCACAAAGAGCAATTATATAACAGCTAACAGAGAGAAACAGACGGCAAATACTTTATGCACTGCAGTTAACTTCTAATTACTTACCAGTATCATTGCACTAAATACAAAAATATCAAATAGGTACTTTTTATGCACCAATGATGCCTTCAAAAAAAAAAAAATTTTTTTTTCAAAACTTCTAATTATAAATGTTTCCTGAGCAGTAAATCAGATTATTAGAATGATTTCTGAAGTATCATGTGACACCGAAGACTGGAGTAATGCCATCACAGAAATAAATTACATTATAAAATATAATAAAATAGAAAACACTAATTTCCTATTTAAAATCGTAATAATATTTCACAATATTAAATATTTACTGTATTTTTTATCAAATAAATGCATCCTTGGTGAGCATGAGAGACTTGCAAAAACACCAAACTTTGGAAAAATGGAGTATGTACACTGAACAAAATTATAAACGCAACACTTTTGTTTTTGCCCCCATTTCTCATGAGCTGAACTCAAAGATCTAAGACTTTTACTATGTACACAAAAGGCCTATTTCTGTCAAATATTGTTCACAAATCTTTCTAAATCTGTGTTAGTGAGCACTTTTCCTTTGCCGAGATGATCCATCCACCTCACAGGTGTGGCATATCAAGATGCTGATTAGACAGCATGATTATTGCACAGGTGTGTCTTAGGCTGGCCACAAAAAAAGGCCACTCTAAAATGTGCAGTTTTATCACACAGCACAATGCCACAGATGTAGCAAGTTTTGAGGGAGCGTGCAATTGGCATGCTGACTGCAGGAATGTCCACCAGAGCTGTTGTCCGTGAATTGAATGTTCATTTCTCTACCATAAGCCGTCTCCAAAGGCGTTTCAGAGAATCTGGCAGTACATCCAACCGGCCTCACAACCGCAGACCACGTGTAACCACACCAGCCCAGGACATCCACGTCCAGCATCTTCACCTCCAAGATCATCAGAGACTAGCCACCCGGACAGCTGCTGCAACAATCAGTTTGCATAACCAAAGAATTTCTGCACAAACTGTCAGAAACCGTCTCAGGGAAGCTCATCTGCATGCTCGTCGTCCTCATCAGGGTCTCGAACCTGACTGCAGTTCATCGTCATAACCGACTTGAGTGGGCAAATGCTCACATTCGATGGCGTCTGGCACTTTGGAGAGGTGTTCTCTTCATGGATGAATCCCTGTTTTCACTGTACAGGACAGATGGCTGACTGCGTGTATGGCATTGTGTGGGTGAGCGGTTGCTGATATCAACGTTGTGGATCGAGTGGCCCGTGGTGGCGGTGGGGTTATGGTATGGGGAGGCGTATGTTATGGACAACAAACACATGTGCATTTTATTGATGGCATTTTGAATGCACAGCGATACCGTGACGAGATCCTGAGGCCCATTGTTGTGCAATTCATCCACGACCATCACCTCATGTTGCAGCATGATAATGCACGGCCCCATGTTGCAAGGATCTGTACACAATTCCTGAAAGGTGAAAACATCCCAGTTCTTGCATGGCCAGCATACTCACCGGACACATGTTTGGATGTTGTGGATCAGCATATACGACAGCGTGTTCCAGTTCCTGCCAATATCCAGCAACTTCGCACAGCCATTGAAGAGGAGTGGACCAGCATTCCACAGGCCACAATCAACAACCTGATCAACTCTATGCGAAGGAGATGTTGCATAAGGCAAATCACACCAGATATGACTGGTTTTATATATCTATATATATATACACATTTATGTGTGGTTACATCATACATTTTAGCAACTAAATTTAAATAAAAAATGACATAGTCTTTACTGAAGTTACATACAAATGTATTATTTTAAGTTTAATTTACCTGTATCTAAACAGTAAGTCTCTATTTCTGTAAATAGCCGATCACTGTCCAATTTAGAAGACCATTAGACCGAAGACTGGGAAACAGCCTATAAATGTATAGAGTTTACTGGTACAAACTTATCTTCTTGTAAACGTGTCTTTCACTCACAGATCTCAGTCTGTTATGACCTTTTCAAGTCTCATTGTGGGTGTCTAAATACACACGGCTTCAGACGCCACATAAGGACAAAGCTATCCTATTGGCATGAAGTTTGCAGAGGCTTCTGCAAAGAACCGATCTCTCTGAGAGATTGAAAATATGGAGCCACATCTATAGAAGGTTCTAGTAACTGCTCTGTGGGGGCAGGAGGAGATGCATACCTTGGCGTTGTCTGGTAAAACAGTAATGTTGGTATGTATCTAGGGGTATGGGCTGTTCAGAGGCCTATATTTGGATCATTGTTCTTTGTCGTGACAGTGTTCAAACCACAACCTGGATTCCAGGAGAAGAGAGGACTCAATAAACTGAGTAAAGTCGGTCAGGCGGCTGTATGGAATATCACTCAGTGTGATTGGTGGACAGCACAACATTTCACAGGCTTAGTTCTGTTACTGTGGGTTACTGTGGAGACTTTCTCTCTGCTGTACAAGAACACACAGAAGTCCACAACTCTTCCTTAGATGTTCTGTTTTAGCTTGGAAAATACCTTAAATGTTTACTGACCATGATCATATTTCTTCCAAGAACTCACATTGATCACCATAACCAAGATAAAAGCAGTTTAACTTCTGTAACTACACTAGAGCTTTATAAGGGGTCATTGTCTTTTGAAACATGAATATTAAGGGACTTACAACATTTTAAAAACAGCTGTACTACTCGTGATACTGACAAATTCAGTTCTACTAGCGTCTCTAAGTCTCAACGCTGCTGAGTAAAACTGAACTAAATACAAACAGATGGTTACTATAGTCCAAGACCTCTAGACACAAGAGCTTAGTTGCCACTGTTAAGTTTATTGGCTACTGTTATCCAGGCTATGAAAATCAGGAAAAAAAACATCTCAGATTTTTCTCAAGTTTTGACCTAAACCCAATGCTTCATTTAGTTTCTGGTAACATTAGACAACTTCAAAAATGGGCTTGTGGCGCAGATGAAACTTAACTGGTTTGCACATATTCCAGCTTCCTCACTCAGATCAAACATTTCAACAAATCAACCACTGTTTCCCACCACATTCCATCCTTTAAGTTTCAAACAAAACAAAACGCTCAATCCTTGATAGCCTTTTCCACAACCCACCCACCCCATCATGTCCCTTTACTTGTCTCATAAATCAAGCAACCCTTTCTGAGAGACCCAATTTCTACATTGTTTTGCTCTCCGACTACCCTAAATGATCTAATGAGCGGTGAGGGTTTTTGCTTCTAGACATGTGATGTTGTACGGTGGGCTCGGGCCAGTCTGGACTTTGAATAAATGCAGTCTGACCCAGCAGCACCATTTCAAAGGGCCAAAACTGCAGTCCGTAACCACCATTAACTCCATTTGCCGTGTCTGCCACATGTGGTATTTAAACTGAGGCTGAGGGAGGGTCAGTTTGAAGTTTCAAAGTACAGAACATTCTTTTAACGGCCAGCCAGAAGCCAATTATAGAGGCAGCTGCTTTAGATGGGGCGGCGGATTGAGGGGCGAATAACCTTTCTTAGAGTTTATTTTATGGTCCAGCACTTATAGCTGCTTTAGACTTTTGATAATGAGGCTTTTTACACCGAAATATGTGATGCAACCAGTCTAATTTATGTTGTTACATTAAATCTCACAGCAGTACAGTTTGATCAAGCAGAAGCAATCAAATATGCAAATTGAGATGTAATCATGTAATAATCAATTACCTTTAATATATGATGGTTGATTATTTGGAATCTGCTGATACTTGCAATATTCAAATCAATACAGTTACAGTTACCCCACTTTGTTGTCAAAACAATATGCTTGTCCCCTGAATTATGATTAATGTTACACTGGAAAACGCTTGTGCAGCAGAGGTGTTAAATGTGGATTTTATGCCTTCCATATGGTCAATCCAACAGAAGCATTTGTGGATTGTTGTGGTTCAAATACCGTGAGGCAGGTTGGAAAATATGGATCATTTTTGGCATTTCTATAAACATAAAGTTAGCATACTTCATCGAGGCTTGAACCTTCAACACATGTGAACCCACTGAACCTATAGTAGTTTATTTTGTAGAAATGGTATCACTATTCAATAGTGTATAGTGAATAATGCTATTCTATCACACATAAAATATAGGTATATTTAAATAATTCTAAACAATTTTACAAAAATTGCACAATTTGCCATCATATTTGTTGACTGACCACAAGGCTTCAACTATGGCATCATCGCAGATAAGATGGGCGGAGAGGAGAGCTGATGATGTAACTAGAGGAGAAGTGAGAGATGCATGGGCGCGAGGAACGTCAGGAAAATCCCATGAGGAATGCTCCACTGAATCCCACAGGAATGTGGCCGCAAAAACCTCTGCTGCACAACAACCAAGCAAATGAGGGCATCCCTCTACCACCACCACCTCGCCAGCCAGACACAGGAAGCTCTGAACAGGAAGTGACTTAACAAACCACAACATAGGATTTCCAACTGCTTCATTTCCAATGTTTACCCTTACAAACAGCATTACTCCTTCTTTGATCCTTGCTGAAGCCCTTGTCAAAAGCCACAAACCTGAAGACATGTATGACCAAATTGTTTCTGTTGAATAGGAACATTTATGTATGGGAGTGGTTTATTTGTGTGTTATATATACACAGTGCATGTGTTGTATATATAGTTTCTGAATTTAATAGAATAGCAAAACTGTAATAGATATCCAATAGAATTCAAACTATTCCCTGTTGAAAAATCAGCATGCTGGTTAGGTATGTTTTGAAGCATGGCTGCTGTTCCTTAGCTGGTCATGAGCTGGTTTAAGCTGGTTCTTAGCTGGTCATGTGCTGGTCCTAAGCTGGTCCTAAGCAACTAGCTGTTGCTCGGGACCAGCTTAGGACCAGCACATGACCAGCTTAAACCAGCTCAAACCAGCAGTAATGCTTCAAAACATACCTAATATGCTGGATTGTTCAACAGGGTTATTTGTGAAATTCTGTATACTGTAGTCATAGCAGGCCTGTTTCCCATCTTTTCAGCTTTCTGTGCAATTATCTTGATACATGATCTCTATGCATGTATATTCAAACACCCTTGTTTGTTCTTTGGACGGGTCCAATTACTTTTCACCAATCACATTAGACTAGACAAAGCCCCAGTCCAAAACAAAGACTTGGTTTGGGAAAAAACACCAGTACTGTATAGAGGCATATTTTGGTTGAACATTGGTAATACGAGCACTCAAATTAACTGGTCTGGGAGCTGTCCAGACAGAAAGAAAATGGGATGTTGGAATTTTGTAGCAATGGAAAATTGCTTCTGGCAGCCAGAATACAGCTCTGAAGTATTCAAGCTTTGTTCGCTTTTGTCTAGAGAACAATAAACAGGCTCCCAATTATGTGCAGAACACACACCTGCCTCTTGACCCTGACCCTTCGCGTCTTGGGAGGAAAGTGAAATGAAGTCATGTGAACACACATCCCAGTGACTTCTGTCAACAGGTTTTCATTTCCCTAATGCCGGGAGTCTTTTCCATTACATCATTAGTGACCTTTGACCTTTCGCAGCGACTGATACATGCATACTGTCTTAGATGGCCAAATTTAGTCCTGTTTGCTGGTCACGTCACTCTTACCAGTTTTAGAATCGGGTCGTCATTTACAGCCACCTTTAACTGCCAGTTATCCAGCCCACTCTTTAAACAGCTACCTTTTTCACCTCCCAACTGTTTTGCGACATTGTCAGATTTTCCATCATCTTCTTTTACAGCAGTGTGCTAGCTCGAATAAACTCTATGAGGGGGGTCACAGATATCCTTCTGTTCAAAGAGCTGGCAGAAAGTTGTTTCTAAAATATTCTGTTGGTGGTAAAGTTTCAGTCCTCCTTCATCCTCCTAGGGAGGTAGTAAGCATGCCATTAAAGTTTAGCAGAGCAGAAAGTATTTATCTTTGCTTCATTGAGGCAGGAATGTAGCTGCAGGCACTAAAAGAGCTTAATGCAGGGAATGAAGGTAAGAACGCAATTCTTACACACACCTGAATTGCGCCACACACAGCTATGTTTATTTAACCGCCAGACTGTGGGCACAGTCCATCCAGCTCGGCCACACAAAAATTTGCACAGACCACCACACGCACAGCACATTGTTAATGACTGACACTCACTAAGATATAATGTTTATATTAACCACATAATATGTATGTTAAGACTTTCATCTGATGAAGCTCAAAAAGACAAAACTTGATCATCATATGTAGATTTTTGCTCATGGATGTAAACACTTTTATCTGTTCATTTTGACTTGAAAAGTCAGGCAACAATTTCAGAATCTCATCAGGGTTAAAAAAATTGACTTGTATTGAAATTATAAATAAAACCTTTGCTGGCCCATTCGATTCAGTCAAACTGTGCTTTACCATAAAAAAATTGCTAAATGTAATTTTTAGCAAATATCTTTTAGTATGTGCCAGAACATAATATTTAATTTCCATTAAATATTATGTTTTATTTCTATCATAAAATTGAGGGAAAAATTAATGTGGATGAGCTGCAGTATGAATTCATAAAATGTACAATTTAGTTGTACAGCAGTCTCACATTGACCCTGCTCATACAAACACAGTAACCTGCCATTTAAAATGAAATTATAAATAAATTATAGGAATAATACTAAATTGTATTTTATAATCAATTGTATGAATATTAACTTAATTTTTTTTTTTTTCAGCATTTTGTTGTAGGTCTACATCTAGCATCATGATGATCATAATCTCATCTGTATGGGGGTTGGAGGGAGGTGGCAGCAGCTTTCAGCCCAGCTGGAATGAGAGGTTGTTGACAGACGGGGCACATTACAATCCTCAACACCGGCAACACTGTTTCCAGACTAGAGAGACAGTGTGGACAAGAGAATGAGCAGGGGGGGGCAACAAGAGAGCCTAGAGTGAAGATTCCCATATAAGGCAAGTCTTCCTCTGAGACTGTGTGCATGTAGTAACAGTATGTTTGCTGGCAGGGGGATAACATTCCTTCACCTCCCGTTTCTTCTCTGGGAGTGTTTCATTTCCGATTCGCAGGCTGGCAAGAGGCAGTGCTACCTTTCCTATGAGTGAGGAGGGGAGTCTGGGGATCCTTCTTCTTTTTTTGTGTAAAAAAAAATATACAAAGGCTACAGTCTAGCCACTTTCCTGCTGCCTTTCTGTCTGTGCTCTGTCTGCTGTCTGAAGGCGCAAAATAGAATCGCACCTGCACTGTAAAACACACAACTGACTAAACGTTATTAGCCAGGTGAAAGTATACAATTACAGAAAAACACTCTGATTAAAGCAATTGATCAGAATCCAGACAGAGATCCAGTACCACAAGAAAACGTATGTAAGATGTGCAAAAAGTGATTTATGCAAGTCTAATAATATTAATACATCACAAAACAAATTCAGAATAAATATATTCAACATATTTCTTTAGCATGTTTTTTTACCTTAAAGGATATTTCACTAAGAAATTATAAATGTGTCCCAAAACATGCTCTCGTTTTGTTCTAAACCTTTATGAATTTATTTTTTAAGAACTGCTTTTATAATTAAAGTCAGTGGGGTCTAAAACAACATATGATGCCAATGACTTTAATCGTATAGCCCCCCAAAAAATCATACATTTACATGTCTTCTTTTAAATTTATCAGAAAAAAAGATTTTGGAAAAGACATGAAGGTGAGTAAATACTGACCAGACTTAAATAATGATCTTCATATATAGGATAATTGTCTTTTAACTGATGCATATTGGCCACTAATAAACTAACGCTGTCATTATCATCAACTGTCAATCACCACAAACACACGTTATTTAGAGAACAAGACATTGAAGGCAAAAATCTAGTCTTAATAAATCTGAAAAACATGCAGACATTTATCTCTCAGACAAATTGCTTAAACTAACACCAAGCAACGCAAGGTAATGCCAAGACTTTTATTTTGCTATGTGGCAGCCCAGGAATGTAGGATGGCAGTGGGTGCAGGTTTAGTGGAGGGGGAGAGGGGAGTGGAGAGTGGAGGGGGGGCAGGAAACTAGGAAAAAATGCCAGGAATGCCCATGTTTATCCAGCGTTCCATTGAGGTGGAGGCAGTCCACCGCAGCGCGGCGTGTATAAAGGTAGCTCAGCTACTGCTGGAGAATCAGAACACTCCAAGTCCTCCAGAGAGAAGCAACAGTCGCTCGACACGGCTCAGCCTAAACTTCATACTGAAGCTAAACTCTAGCTTTCACTAGAAACAATCAGGAGGAACTAGAGACTACACAACGAGATCGCCTTGATCAAATCTGAAGAGAAGACTGCGTTACAGCAGCAAGACGTTGTACGATCCCAAAAGAAGATTTTTCTTTTTAAAATAGATTGGAAAGAAGAGGTCATCATGTTTTCGGGAATAAATCTAAGAGCAATTGCTCTGCTATGCCTGACTTTCTATGGATGGGTAAGTCCTTTAAATCCACTATTATGAGAATGAGACCACTGTCATGTTTAAATTTATCTAGAGATCCAGGCTATAAAAAATTAGCAAGAACAGACTATAACTTTAGTCTTTTACCAGACACAAACAGCTCATAAAATTCCTCATTTTAACCCATTTTTTAAGTCATTGTTGAGCAAATGCACAACGTCTTACAAGAACATGTGTTATTCCTCAGGCTGTGGCTCAGGAGTGCAGTGGACAATGCCAATGCCCCGATGTACCACCCCAGTGTTCGCCCGGTGTGAGCCTGGTGCTGGACACCTGTGGGTGCTGCCGGGTGTGTGCCAAGCAACTGGGCGAACTTTGCACAGAGCGAGACGTTTGCGACCCCCACAAAGGCCTTTACTGTGACTACGGCTCCCCAAGCAACCGTCGCATTGGGGTCTGCACAGGTAAGGATCTTGACCGTTGACATACAGACATTGAATCTATAGTTGTTGAGTTGAGTCAGAGTTGTAACCACCTTCTATCTCCGTCCCACAGCAAGAGATGGTGCCACTTGCGTGTTCAGCGGGATGGTGTACCGCAGCGGAGAGTCCTTCCAGAGCAGTTGTAAATACCAGTGCACGTGTCTGGACGGCGCCGTAGGGTGCGTGCCCCTCTGTGGAATGGACATCAGGCTCCCCAGCCCTGACTGCCCTATGCCCCGCAGGGTGAAGGTCCCAGGGAAGTGCTGCGAGGAGTGGGTGTGTGACTCCCCTCATCAGAACACCTTTGTGGGACCAGCTTTGGCAGGTGAGCTTTTCTTGATCTCGACTGTTCCCTGAGTCAGAATTGACAAAGTGGTGATTCAGACACAGTAATGGTTTCCAATAAGGAATGCTGGTTGGAAATTCAGTTGCGATGATGTAATGATATGAACAGTAGGATGACATCATGCTGCTGGAAGGAATGTGTTGAATAACGTCTTGTCTTGTCTTGTAGCTTACAGAGAGGAGGAGACATATGGGCCCGATCCCTCCATGATGAGAGAGAACTGCCTGGTTCAGACCACAGAATGGAGCGCATGCTCAAAGACCTGCGGATTGGGAATCTCTACCCGTGTCACCAATGACAACCGCGAATGCCGTCTTGAGAAGCAATCCCGCCTTTGCATGGTCCGCCCATGCGAGTCACACCTGGAGGAGAAAATCAGGGTAAGCAGCAACTTACCTGCCTAACCAATCACAGCACAGCTCATAGTTTTGTTGGCGCATGATGATGCCATCACAGAACTTGCTGGCTAACTTTTCGTTCTTTGTCTTTACAGAAAGGGAAGAAGTGCATCCGCACCCCACGTGTTTCCAAACCCATGAAGTTTGAGATTTCTGGCTGCACCACTACCAAGTCTTACAGGCCCAAGTTCTGTGGCGTTTGCACGGACGGTCGCTGCTGCACCCCTCACAGAACCGCCACCTTGCCCATGGAGTTCAAGTGCCCCGACGGCCAAGTCATGAAGAAGCAGATGATGTTCATCAAGACCTGCGCATGCCACTACAACTGCCCTGGGGAGAACGACATCTTTGAGTCCATGTACTACAAGAAGATGGTCGGTGACATGGCGTAAGGAGACAGCGGCAGCGATACCAAGGAGTTCCATGCAGTGACTGTCCACTTGAATTGAACAGATATCCATCTCATATCTCAGCACAAAGTACTTGTTTGTCTTTTTATGGTTTGTTGCTTTCATTTTACGTCTTTTTGCGTGTATGTGTCTGTATCTTGTATGTGGACTCTGGATTTATATGCTGTATGTGTATTAATTTGTCAAGGTGGATGTCTAAGGCTAGGGGGGTGGGGAATGTAAAATGACCGGGCTCTGTTCGGACGCCCTCTAAAAAAAATACTGCACTATAGTCCGACTCTGTGACGCCCAATGTCACTGATTGGCAGATGACGCCAAGCCCCTCCCCTAAACTGTGGTGGGCAGATTCAGATTCTGAGAGCAAAAATAGTTAGAAACAGAAGGCAGCTTTTAACCCACAGAAGCTAATCGCCTCACCAAGCCAAGAGAAGGCGGAAGAAAGAGACAGAGAGAAACTTATGTGCTCTTATGTTTTAGTTGATTTTGTCAGCTCAGAGTTTGATTGACTGAACCGAGACGTGAAGTTTGGCCAAGATCTATGAAGGTTAATATAGCACTGAGTGTTTGACTTCGACTGTCTGGCCCCTCCTGATGGGAGAGCGTCAGTACCCCTGTCAAAAAGACTGAATGAATTGTAGCTTCATTCTTGTTTTTATTATAATATCTATTTTTTGAAAGCTGTAAATAATGTACATATTTTGTACAGCTTAAGTTAATTTAAATTCAAAGCATTTGATGTCTTTCTTATTTACTTGCTTCACCATGTTTAATAATAGCTTCATGTGCTGACTTGACTGTTCTTCTTACAGTTTGTCCAATATTTTATTGAGAAGTGTGACCAAAAAGTTACATGTTTTCACTTTTGTAGGTTTAAATAAAATATTATATTTTTTATATAAACATTGTCATCTTTTGAGTCATTTTCACCCTGATATAACTATAGTCTCTTCTAATAGTAACTGGACACATGATGTCAATCATACGTAAACACCACCATGTTTTCACACTTACTTCGGTGCCACTTTTCACATCACCTCTGCAAACCACACAGTTGCACAATTGCTCATCAATACCACACACATGATCCTGACATATGCATATACCCACAGTACACATATAAAGATAATGTATAAAACAGACACTAATGTATAGAGACTCTCATGTGCACAGATATTTCTTAATATAAACATATACAACTGATATACACCATTCAAAAGTTTGGGTCAGTAAGATTTTTTTATAAGGTTTGAAAGAAATATAGTAATACGGTAGATATAGAAATACAGAAATTCTGTGAAATATTATTACAGTTTAAAAAAGTTTTTATTTTAATTTATTTAAACTGAATTTTTTAGCAGCTATCCACATCATCCTTCAATGTAATAATCAATCTAATATGTTGATTTGGGCCTGACTCTGAGTAACATTTCTTATTATTATCAAAATTGAAAACAGTTGTGCTGCTGAATACTTTTTGTGGAAATTATTCTTTCAGTGTCATTTGATAAATTGAAAATTCCAAAGAATGTCAGTTGTAGAGTGCAAACTGCAAAAGAGGAAAAACAAAGAATCATGGAAACACAGTGTAAGAGACAAGGTAAATATTTAGTCAAGGTTACAGTAAGTAGTACATTTAGCAGATGCTTTTATCCAAAGCGACTTACACTGCATTCAGGTTATACATTTATTGTCAGTATGTGTGTTCCCTGGGAATTGAACCCACAACCTTTGCGCTGCTAACTCAATGCTCTACCACTGAGCCACAGGAACATGTAGTAAACAGGTGATGATAAATGGTTTTAAGAAAGGACAAGAACAAAAAATGTGGAGCCACTGTTTAAGAGGCTGTAAGTGTTACAGAGGAGCCTGCGCTCTTTTAATGAGGAGGTCACACTGTTAAAGAACAAAACGTGTAGTCATGGCTGATGTTGATAAAACATCTCTGCTGACTAAGAGAAAACATACACACACCTTTTCCATTTTTTTATAATAAATAAATAAAAAACTTACCTAATTGCTTGTTTTTGGAACAATTTTCCAAAGGACGAGGACACCCCACAAGTCACATTTACTAGGTCAATTGGATTTGCATACAAGCCATTGAAGTAAAATGTAAAATGAGCGCCATCTAGTGCATCGACTGTAGTAGTAAAATATTTGTATTCATATATGCAGACTGGACAGATGTACTTGAGAATTTACATTTTAAAAATAGAACATTCTATAGAACTTTCAGGACAGACCTACCACGAGCAAGTTGGAAAATTATTCTACAGAAGTCACTGTATTAAAAAAAATAATAAACAGGCTAAATCGTATTTGATAGACAATTATTATGCACCAAAAAGTATAGAATACAAATAAAACTACATAAATGAAGATCCACTGATCTATTATATAGCCTATACTTTTACATATGCAGATTTGCAAAAGATAATCGAATCAGATCCCTACAATCTCAAACAACCTGCATTTCTGTATATTTAACTTTACAAATAATATAGTGAACAATTTAGCATTTTGTGCAGATAATAAATCTTCATAAAACAATAGATTTTTATACTGTATTTTATTACAACTTTCACAATGCTTTATGGACTGCGTAGTTCATTATCTTATAGGCCTTTACCAGGGATAGGCAACGTCAGTCTTGGAGTGCCGATGTCCTGCAGAGTTTAACTCCAACCCGCTGTCCTGCAGAGGACCGACGTTGCCTATCCCTGGCCTATGCTAAAGACGTTAAGTGCTCTGTCTTATACATTTTTATTTTTGTTCATGGCTTACATTTTTGTAATAACTTCTTTTTGGAGATTTTTGAAACCCCTAGTAAATTTTATATATAGACCTATAAGAAAATGGATTTCATACTCAAGGAGAGAAAAAAACATTTATTCAGAGGCCTGAACAGCAAAAATATACAATTTGGAGCAGTTGCTGATATTTATATGGCCAAAAAGTAAAATGAAATTATCATAGCTTAAGACCTAATAAATGTATACAATTTGGCAATCTACATCTCTGAATTATGTCTTGTAAGATTATATTTAAAAGCTTAGTTTTAAGATCAAAGGATAGTAAGTTTTGTTTGTTTCTTTGTTTGTTTGCTTTTTCTGTGTGTGTGTGTGGGGGGGGGGGCATTATGATTGAGAGATGTACAAATAATCATAATTTGAAGGCCATGTATATTTGCATATCAAATATGATACAGTAGGCTTCATAGGGTTAATAAAGCCTATTTTAACCTAAATCTGTAAACTGGCATTACAATACATGTCATTATGTCATGATGTAAACTTGTTCTACTGTATTTCTTACTACATTTGTACAATGTGTTACATTATCTATTAATCAAGCTGTGACAGTTGACAGTGTGTTCTGTACTGTTCTGTCTCTTTATTGTGTCTTGTTTTCCCTGTCCCCTATTTTCTTATTAGTTGCTATGTTTTCTGATTAGTATATACCTGTTTCCGTTCCTGTTGATTAACTAGATTGTTTATTTAAGCCCTTAGTACTCTTTCTTCTAGGTTAGCTATTGTTTATAGTAATGTGTAGTGTATTGCTTTGTTTCCTGTGTTTATTAAAACTCGTTTTCTTCTTCATGTGCTTTATTTGGGTTAATACAGAAACATTACATAACCAAGCCAAGCCACAACCAAACCATCTTTATTTTGTATTTTTTTATTTACTTAAATCATCGAAACATGCTCAATCAGAGTCTCCCTATTTATGATTGTTAGACCCATGGGACAAATCAAAAGGGAATGGTTCCATAGTGTCCCACTTCGGGAAGTTCGAATGGCACTGGTAAAAAGAAGACAAAATCACACATGAGACTCTATTGATTCAACTATCATTTTAAAAGGATTTTCATTGAACTACATTTAATGAAACTGTAAGGATTCAATGTAAATATTAGACCTATGTAGACTTCAGGTAAGTATGAATATTATGAATACAAACAATGATAAAAATACATCCACATTTTATTTTTTAATCCCCATTAAACCAAAATCAGTCTCATTATACCTGTCATTTTGAAAAGTCTGTGAATGGCGGCAATACCAGCGTATTTAAGAAAATAGAATAAGAAACACTGCACACGGCATGAAAACGGTAGTGCAACCTGTGTTTATCATAGCAAAGGCAACATATCATGGGAATTCCGTGAGCGGTGGAAGGGGTTAGAAGAAATCTCAAGCATTAACTCTGATCATGGCTTGTCCTGATAACAAAGATAATTTGACGTTCATTGCAAGAGAAGTCACACTGCAGGACTGTGCATCAAATCTTTTGACACTGCCAGAATTTCATTGGTGGTAAAGTCTGACCGCAACGGCCATTAATCAGCTGATCGGAGGAATTTTTCTGCAAAATTTGTCTCAGACAGACAAATTATGGCCAAAACCATACAGCGTGTGCCCAGCATTCCTTTGCTATGACAAACACCAGGTGCACTGCTTTTTACATGTGGGTGTGTAAATTAACCTGTTTTGCAGCCACTCGAAGACTTTTCATGATAGCATAATTTCAGCCCCGCATGCAATGCAACTCAAGTCACTGAATGTGTATGGGTTGATATGGGCCAAAAATGTTGTGCGCACCCGTTTTTAACACATCTTAACTGTAGTCTGATATATAATGACAACTGAGATCCCACAGTGTGACATGTTCAAGACGTTCGTACAGTCTGACAAGCAACAATCGTAAAGGACTCTTATAAATGGCTTAAGGCAGTGGCTTCCAAACCTTGTTCTGGGGACCCACCGCTCGGCAGATTTTGTAGCCTATATCTCCCTTATTGAACCTGATTTAGATCACAAGCTCATTAGGCGAGTGTGTCAAATAAGGGAGACATACAAAATGTGCAGAGCAGTTGTACCCAGAACCAGGATTGAAAACCACTGCTCTAAAATGTGTCTTTTAGGGCTATTGAACCCCTAAAGTTTAAGAACATTTTTCAGTATAATGAAATGATCAATAAACATACCTTCTTGTGTGATATTAACATAGCCAAGAAGCAGAATGGTGAAATCTCCTCTAAAATCAGCATTATTGGGGTTAAAATTATCATATGGTAACTTTGAATTATCGTAGAGAACCCATTGATCAAATATGTTTAACCCCACAATCAAATGAGTAGGGAGGGATGTCCTCGTCATCAGCAAAAACTGAAGTTTATAGATCCTTAAAGAAAAGCAGTTAAAAAAAGCTTCAGTGGAGGTGTTATGCAAATCTTTAATTTTGTTGTGCTAGTTTGCTCATTAGCAGCTAAAGCAACAGTAGGTCTGTACATTGTGAAAACAGAAAAACAGCTTGACCAAGAAACAGTCACTTGCAAAATCTGATGGATATGGCAGATGTTGCACTTGGCATTACACGGGGTCTAAACATGTTTGAGAACCAGCGTAAAAAAATGTGCTGTCTTTACCTGTCATAATCGTCATTAATGTATAGGGGTGGTGCTGTATCCATTGCCTTATTTATTTCCACTAGAACAAGCAAAGGATTCAAATCACTGAAACCCAGGGCATACACATTGCCAAGAAGTTCAAATTCGCTGGTTAGAGAAAAGAATACAGTTAAATGATGTGGCTCATGTTGGCTGACTAGTAAGGTTCAGTAAGGTAAACTAAAGTTGAGCATACCATAGAGTATACTTAATCTATTAATATTTTTCAGTTAATTCAACAGTTCTTATACTGTACACTTTTACATGATGAAAATCTCTAGTATTCCAGAAATATTTATTACATTTCAGAGTTTCTAGGTTTCAGAAAGGGAAAAATAGGAAATGCAATTACCTCAGATTGTTGTTGCTCACTATAAGTTCATCAAACATGTGTAAATGATCCTTTGGGTTACTCCAAGCATCTTTTACATACTTGTAGTTTTCAGAACCTTTCACAGTGTCGTTACACCAAAATAACCAAGATGCTTTGGCCTCATTATACATTCTAGCTCTTAAGAAGACCATAGGTGCCCTCAGCTTTTCAAAAGAGTTGAAAAGAGATTTAATATGAACATGATGAATATAGCAAATATATAAGGCCATCAAAAATGAATCAGGAACACATGTGTTAATGAACTCGATTGGGCCAAATTGACCACCATCTTTCAAATAGATGGAGTAGATATTGGGCCAACATTCAAGCCTAAGGAAAGAAGTAATATTTTAGCAGATAAGAATTGATACTAATAGAAAGACAACTTTTTACCATTAATTTACAACTCTGACCTTGACACAATCATCACCAATTCATCAGCTGTTAGAAAAAGCAAGAGTTCATATTTAATATATCATTTATTTACATTATTTAGTCCTAATAGTATACTTATTTGATGTGACTGGTGTCATTTCATACCTTTTCTTAAGAGTGTTTGTATCCTTTTGGTATCCAGGAATACAAATCAAATCTATTAAAAAAGTAGACAGAGTGTTTACACCTTTTAAAGGAATCAAATAAAAGTATTCAATAAGAATTTTAGTGGAATGAAAAATCAATGAATGTCAGTGAAAACTTTCTCCTGAATCTTTATCTGCTTAAGAAGAAAAAGGCTGGTTCAATTTTATATTGATAATGAAAGTCACTTTGCATTTGTTTTGACTACGGAAAACTGCTCTATATACTAAGCATGCTGAATGTGCATTGTTTAGTTTCCCCTTAGCAATATGTATAATCTTTCCAACAATACAGCTGTAGTATAATGATGTAGGATCTACTGTATGCATCTATTGTTACTTTGACTTTTCAGAAAGGTAATGTTTATATATACTTACCTTAACATCTTCGACTCCATGTCATAGAGCGTTTTGTTTCACGTGGACAGGTGAGTTGCTCCGGAAGTACAACCTCGTTTGTTAGTCACATGGCATGTATGACTCAAACGTGCACCGCATACCGATAATGTCACAATACAAGTTTGATTTTCATAATCTATTTCATTGTATGCACTTGAGCTGTTCATTGTCAGGATTGTCATTGCTGCCTAGTGTTTCATGATTTTCACTCTCTGCTGAGAAGTAAAAAGGTTGTTTTTCAGTGTTTGTGATTTGAGTTCTTGGACTTCTTGGATTTTTTGGGGCTACTACATTTCAGGAATTTTTGTAATTTAAATGCTTTTCACACGAGGGGCCTAAACTAACAGTTCTCAAAAATAGGACCAGGGGCCCACTAGGGGGAGTCAGCAAACCCTTCTTAAACCACTGTGTGTTGTGGGCTTGGCATAATTCACCAATCAAGCATCAAAGATGATAGATTTTTTTGTATTCTGTTTTCATTATCTTATGCATTTTGCAATGGAAGCCCATTTCATTGCTTCGCTGGTCCAAGAGGTCCCTCGATGCTGCTCCAAAGGTTTCTGCCACAGAGAAATGTGTCCCAAAGATCCTGTCAGGGATCCAGTAAACACTGTAATGGTCATCCTAAATGTTCCTGATGCTGCTGTCCCAGAACCGGCTGAGGTCAGAGTCACTGATTACTTGACAGGATACAGAGTCACCACAGAGTTCTCTGGTCCCAGAGCTCTTGTCCCGATCTGAATATTCTTGCTGCTGCAACCCCAGAACCTGCAACAGTTCCAAAACTCTCTGTTTTAGCAGGGTCCATTTCAAAGCTTCCCAGTGAAATGAATATGCCATCGCTGCCAAAGAAGTTACAGCCAAGGCTGCCCCGGTGTTTCAGCCAGAGCTGGTGTCCATGGCTGGTCAACCTCTCTGGTCCCAGAGGGTCCTGCTGAAGCCACTCTGGTCCTAGATTTTATTATTATATGGTTTTATAATTATAATTTTATATGGCTGCATAAAGCTGCCTTGCTGCCTTTAGAGCCAGTGACTTTGCAGGCAGAATTTGCAAATGGAGGTACCTCACAAAACTGATTTCTTATAGATTTCTAAAGGAAACCGTTTAATAATCTACAGCAAAATAGAGACAGTTTGATGATAATCATAAGTAAATATTGAGCCTAATTACTAATACTAATTTCTAGAATTATATACTATCTATTTCAATCTACAAATGACATCAAACACCAGCAGTATGGCTTTCATACTGAACTTTTTATCTTTTTATTTATTTTTTGATACTTTAATCGACAATTAACTCTAACACGGCGGTTGGCCACCTTATTAAATATACACAAAAGGACACTTTATATTAGCCTAGTTGTTGTGAGTTATAAATATTTATTGTAATGAAATAAATTATACAGCCTGGTAGTCGAAAACAGAGTACATAAACATTTAAATGTTTTAAAAGCTAGACACACTATCAAAGACTATAGAATACCGTTGACACTATGTAAATGTATGCATATTATGTCTGAAGGAGCGCGCTCACGATTCCTTTGAGTTTGAGAGACGTCACCATGGCAACATGCGCAGACAGTAGCTAACAGAATCGTTGCGTGCTGCTGCTTTCCGCATTATTTCGACGACGCCGTGAGTATAAACATGAAATATGTGTACCGATTCATGTTTCATTTCAATGACTGTACTAGTAGGGTAAAGTCCACAGATACCCCATCACTCATCATTAACTTGCTTGCATAGTTTTCACATTTATGTTAATGTTCTCATATTTACTGAGTGACAGCAAATAATTTGAGAGAACCCGTTTTAATACAGTTGGCCGTATTAAACCTTTTTAGATCTTTAATAAAGCAGTTGTTGTTTTATTATTGTGATTAAACCTGAAGATGCTACTTACTAATTATTTATCAGACAGGTACAATGAGGGAAGCTTGATATGTTTGTCTTAATGCCGGAAACACTTGCCCAACCCAACATACAATTACAAGTTCTATTTATGGCGCTTATTTAATGCCTTGAAGATATTGCAAACTTTTTGAAATGACAAAAAAAAAATGCAATTCGGTGCAGTTGCTGATATATTTGTATGGCCAGAAGGTAAGATAAAATTTGCACAGCTTGAAATGTAAAGCAATGTCATCTTTGTAACAGTATAGCAGATTACTAACATAAAATGTATAGAAATATCAGTTGTTATTATCTCTATCTCTTTACGTATCTCTCCATTATGTCTTAGTAATATTTAAATGATTCGTTTTCTAAACAAAACCCTGTAATTTAAACTGTCGGGAAAAACATAAAAGGCAGTGCAATATAATGATTAGAAAGGTCTACAAATAAATGTGCTTCTAAAGCATGTTGTATCATATTTGATACTTTTTAACATGATTTTTATGAAAAATAATGTTAGGGGTAATCAGATATTAAAAATATAAAAGTTATTATTTTTACTTTATAAATTATTTTAGTGTAATTCTTTATATGCTGGAATGTCCCAGTCCTCTATTACAATGCTTCAAATAGTTCAAAACGCTATAACACCTATTTTAATAGCTCTAAATTGGTTGCCAGTATATCATAGAGTGGATTTTTAAATATTGATGTTTCGTTTTTTAATCTCTAAATTGCATTGCACCCTCATACCTGTCTGAACTTTTAAATCTGAACACATCTGGCAGGTGTCTAGTGTCTACGGTCCACAAACAGTTACTCTCTAGCTCAGCCTCAAACTCGACTGAAGTCAAGAGGGCATTGTGCATTTGCTGTTGTTGGGCCTAGGCTCTGAAATAGTCTTGCCTTTTATCTGAGATCCCTGTCCTCTGTACATGAGTTTAATCGTATCTTCTGGCCCGAGCATTTAGCAAATCTTAATTATGTTTTATTCTCATTATGTCTTCTTTCTTTCTTTTTTATCTTGTATCTTAGTTTTATACTCTGTAAAGCACAGTGGTCAACTCCTGTTGTGTTTATTTGCAATATATAAAAAAATGAAATGAAAATCTGTCAAGATTTCACAGCAAAAAGACACCAGAAGGGGGAGTTCTAGTTCCAGCTCTATATAAAAGGCCATTTTCTTTTCTAAAAAGTCTAAACTATCAATCAGTTATCAAAAGGCATAGTAAATTGTGTTCAACAGGTTTTTCAGCTAAATTTGAATCAGGTTGATCAATTTAGAGGCCTTGGATATTAAAATATGCTACGGTAGGCTTTATATGGCATATTCAGCAGAATATTATTGGATTTTAGAATTAAACTAATTAAACTATATTTTGCATATATTTAGGGGAATAATGATTGTGGTTTGAGAACATCAGACTGTTTTGGCATTTTTCTATATTTCCAACAGTGCAATACATGTCAGTGTTGTTGCTTTTGAGCCTATAGTGTCTTCAAACGGCTGTCATGAGTGAAATTATCAGACTGGAAATTAAAATACAATCTCCGACCTACTAGCACAATGACACATACAAAGACTGCAGATGATATGCAACAAACCCTTTCTCTCAGCTCCAAAAAACAACTACAGGTACACCCACGTTTGCATACAAACTGACCAGATTATATAAATGTTGCACTCTCACCCAACTCACTGTCTGTTCACCTGCAGGAACAATTACACTCTGAGCAGCAAGAAGCTGTTGCCATTATACAGCCGCTGCTGGAGACTGAGGCTGGATTCATGAAGGTAGTATTTTGTGTGGACTTTCAGACTTTAATCTTTCTGTTACCTCAGAATCATTTGTGTTTGTGTGTCAGTACAGAATCTGGATCACTACCTTACTCACAGAGGCACACTGGACCTGAGGAAACGTAAACTGCTCCATAAGCGCTGGACACAGAGCGTGTGGCTGCCGGTACAGCAAAGCATTGAGCAACATTTTACACACTATGGCTACACCGAGACACAGAAGATGAGGAGCATGCATGCACACTACATCAACTACTGTAATGCTAAGGTATACACCTGAACAGGTACACTATATGTCCTTATTTTTAGAAGTTAGAATAACCAAACTGTTACAGCAGCAATGCTGTTTGCAAAGTTACAGAACAAAATAGAAACATCATACTGTGCCATTTCATAGTAACCCTTAATTAGAGAATTTTTAAGATGTAATTTTAAGAGTAACCCTTAATTAGAGAATTTTTAAGATGTAACTTTTAAAATACATAAATACAGTTAACAATATAAATATCAATAAGATACATTTTTGTTATAGTAGAAAAAATATTATATTTTCTTGTTACAAGGTAGATATGTTAAGATTGATGAATCATATCAGGAATAAAAATATGAATATGAATAAAAAAGCTTATAGAGTGAATGGCAATGTACTTGTAACGTATTACAAGTAACGCGAGTTATGTAATCATATTATTTTCAAGTAACTAGTCAAGTAACTTACTTTTTTAGTTACTTTGTAAATGTACTTTTACTATGTTAAAGTAACGTAATGCATTACTTTCCATAAAAGGTGTAATTGGTTACTTTTTATGGAGTAACACAATATCGTAATGCATTACTTTTAAAAGTAACTTTCCCCAACACTGGTGAATATGAAAATGAATACACTTTATCATGGCAAAGTTTTGGTGTTATTACAATTTGAGAAATATTATATTTTTAAAATATAACTTCTATAATTACAAATAAAAATTCTAAAAATGGTCCTTTTAAAATATTCATAAAAACCTGCTGTATTTCCAAACCTCCCTAATAACTCAAATGTATTTTGTGTTTTCAGGGTTTTGTGTTTCTAGAGAGTTATGATCCTCTGGAGTACAACCCCTTCCTGCACCATTTCAACACACCACATCATCGCAAAGTGAGTCATATTATCTTCTTTTTAATGTTAATAGTTAAAAAACTAAACAAAATGCATTAACAATGGTATGCAATTGATTTTGTGAAGGATAAAAAAAAAGCTAAAACTTTTCTGTTTTCTGTGCAGATTTCCACCCCAGCATTGGAGGATCCCCTGTCTCTTCAGTCACGAGCCAGGATTAAGGAAAAGACAGCAATACTTCGCTGTCAAACAGGTGCTGTCAACTAATAATTAGTTTTACAAATCTATTTGCTGTATTCATGACCAGGCTGTTGAACTGCTTTGGGGTTTTCATTGAAACACATGAGGTAAACAAAATGGCTTTTGTTATTACCTTTAAACTGTGTATTCTATCTAGGTCATGTATATCGCCGTCAACAAGTGGAGGAACTTCTCCAGAGTCCACCTGTTTCCCAACAGAGCCGTAAACAGTCACGGGCCAAAGCCTCCCGAGATGCTGCCTCAGAGAGACTTTGGGAGAACCGCAGTCTGTTTAAATCAAGGTACTTGCTTCAGGCTCACTGATCTGAGCTGCTTTTGTGTCAGTCATTATGTTTCCAGCGCTTTAGTTCCAGTAATACTGAGGTCATTTCTCGCTGTTCAGGAGTACATGCACTCCGCATTCAGCTTTGGCAGAGGGACGGTGCTTCCTCCCTCAGTGCTGGTCCTGTTGTTGATGACAGCATTCATTAGGGCCTTATTGACATGAGTTTGTATATACACACGGGTCTTTCATTACTGAGAATGGTGCTTGTTATACCATTAAAGTGCTATAAATAATGAGGTGTATAGTGCATAATGTCTCTAGTGCTTATTGCACAAAGAATATTCTATGTTCTGCAATATCTGGAAACTGTAAGGGGATCAGATTTTGACAATCAAATGTAGTTATAGCCATATTGAAGAAAATATAGAATAGTTATGTGAAATAAAAGGAAAATACATTTATAGAGAAAATATCAAAACACAAAAAAGTAGAAAACAGTTATTTTATGATATGCATTGTTAACATTCTGTTTTTATTTTTGTCTTTGGTGTATATGAATTGTACCCAAACCCATTCAATAATCTATTCCTATAGACGTTTATACAATTATGCATTAAACAAAGAACAAATAACACACAAACTTTTGATATTCATCATCAACAACTCAAATGTTCAACATTCAGATCCAGTCTGTTAAAGCCAAATGCTGTTATTAAAATATCAATGGAAAACCATAAAACCCAAATTATACATTCTTAAAGAATTTATAAATCTTCCCTAAATTTGTACAATTAAGAATTTAAAGCATAATGTGTGTTTGTCACACAATTTCAGATAACATTATATATAGTTTGGTCTTTATATTATTAAATACATTGTTTTTAAAACTGTGTTTCATATTTTAAAACAAGTAAACATGCGCTGAAGGTCAAGGAAGCACGTGTATGATTGGATTATTAGTGGAATCTACAAATGACTGAATTCCAGCTATTTCAGTAACATCATTTTAGTCTATTTATACATAGGAAGCTACCGTACATAATTAAGGCAGTACAGTAAAATGAAATCAATTAAAGGCTGCCGGTGACTGATAATGCTGAGCAGTGTTTTTCAGAGCTGACTCAACTCTATTGTAGCAATCTTTGACTTTTAAAGAATGAAAGGAAAAGTAAGGCAAATTTAAAAAGGAATTTTGTTTGAAGGAAATGTAGAATATGTTCAGATTACTAATGCATTTAAAAATTGTACAAACCAGTTCCTATCCCAAACAAATCATTATGTTATTACCCAATGTTCCCCATTATACAACATCAAGCATGTGTGAGAGTAAATATGAGACTACCAGCTTCTATTTCACTGCATGTCAACATCTGTTTAGTGGTTCACCTTTTTCATATCAAAAGTGTACAGGGTCATTCCTATACTTTTAAAAATAAACGTTTGCTAAGTGATCTGTTTAATGTTGTAGTGCTAATGAAACAGATGTAGAGTTCACGGGTGAGGTGTTTGATCGTAGAGCTGCAGGTCAAGCCGCACTTTGACCTCTCCAGTTGGAACTTCATGAAGCAGCAGACGCTGTACCAACGGACCTTTACCATCTTGATCCTTCTTTATTGTTGCTACAGGAACTTCAGTACGACCTAGAAAATCTGTATTGAAAGCACAATCTGTTAAGGAAATTCATATGATTTTGTGTATGTATATTGTATGCATATCCCACCGTCGGGGGAGAACTGGTCCCTCTCAAAGATGGTGAGGCAGAAGACGTCCTGATACAGGTCTTTGATGAAGAAGTGGCAGTTGAAGTTCCATTTGGGGTTGAGCGTGTCGGGCTGATGGCGGGACGTGTAGCACTGAGCGCCCATAGTTAGCTCACAGTATGGGTTACTCTTCCCTATAAACACACATCATTTTCTACTCAGTATTTTTGGCTTGTTCTCCAGTATTATTATCTAAACATCCTTAAAACTAGATGTGTATACTAGAGAATGGCATATACTGTACATACAGTTAGTCAGGGATTTGATTCCCAAAGAACGGAGGAAACGAGCAAATGTATACCTTTAATGCAATTTAAGTCACTTTGGATGAAATGTACATGCCAAAATGTATGTCTTATTTTTTAGAGAAATTTTGTTAAGTTGATGCTTAATAAAAATGGAAGTAATCATTCAACAAGAACAAACTGAAACAAACTAAAATACTTTATTTTTGATACACAGTATATCATTTAAAGATAATAAGTATTGATGCTAAATTAAAAAATAGAAAAACATTGCACACTTAAATAAATTTAAATATAAAATATTTTTATATTATATTATGAAAATACACAGTTTGATTTAAATCTCATTCGGTTGGAACAAAACATTTGACTTCAAACTTATTAAAATAAAATATACTGTAGATTTTTAGTTTTTGATACATGGTATATTCTGAAACTTGAAAACCTTACAACTAATCTGCATTAAAAATTCAAATGTCACTAGATAATAAGATTGTGCTGGGAAATGTAACACCCTTTTCAAACATTTTAAAATAATATAAAAACTGAAACTAGAAAACACAAAAAAAATTATCATTAAACTGAATTAAAAATACAAACTTAAAATTAGTTTGAAAAGAAACGTACAATTGAAAAACTATAATAACCCCTGAGGTCAATGATTAATGAAGTGACTCTGGGATGTTTGTGTGAATGTGTGTGTGTTTGTTGTAACCATTTGGTTTGCAGGGCTTCAGCTCTGTCGCCTCCAGGACCGTTACTAACAGTCGCCCGATTCCACTGTTCTTCTGCGAGCGAGCTAGACAACAAACAGGCTTTCATCAGTAAAGCTACATTCAATCACATTGACTCCGACTCTTAATAGTCATCAAAAAATCCCAACCTTGGTATGCTTTCTCTCTTTTCAGCTTCTCAGTCTCTATGAAGTGATCAGATGCTGCTTTGATCTTCTGTACCCATGTAGTCCTAATTTAACCAGAAAACGATTAATACTGTTGTACAACAGATACTCACTGTAATAAATGAGTATTTTTGCTTTATACTCTAAACTGAATTATTTATAACCTTTATTTTACTTTAAGGTCAGTGGATCATGTGCATCTATGATTACAGCTTTAGGCCTTTATCTGAGCATTTTAGCTTGAATGTTTGTATAGTAGGTGTACCTCTCATTATTGGTGTCAGCCTTAAGAGTGTAAACGCGATCAATGTGTGAGATGTGAAAAACTGGATCATCACTGGAAGGGTCAGAGGGCATTTTTACCAAGACCTCATTCAGAAACACTGGCTAGAATAAGAGAGACAGAGTGTCGGATAGGGACATTGTACAAAGAGTTTAACACAAAACAAGCTCCAGATGGACACCAGTCATGTTGCTTTACCGTTTTATACATCTTGTACTGTGCATTCGAGTTGGGATTGAAGAGTTTGTCAGGCCCAGATGAGAACTGTTTGGAGGTGTAGGTGAGGAGCAGGAAGTCGTTAAACAGGAAGGCCCAAAGCTCCTTGCTGCTCTTGGTCTTATGTAGTTTGCCGCTGTGCAGCAGTTTTCGAGGGCCCAGACAGTTCGTCAGAGAGTTAAAAACGAGGTGCTAAAATGAGAATATTACATAAAGCATTTTCATAAATACCATAACACATAATAAAAGCTGTTGTTTTACACTTAGAGGTCATTATGTTGCACAAAAAGGTCAACAGCTGCTCTCCTTCAGTGATCTCACCTCGATGATTCCATCACACAGCACATGGTTCTGGATCCATTCCAGCCGGTCCGAGTTCTCCTTCTCCCTCACGCCCTCGTTCACCTGTGAGCACAGCTCCTCGGCCTGCTCCAGGGCCGCCTCCAGGCTTGAGTGATCTGCGTGAGTTGAAGGGGTATTCTCCAGAATCTATACCATCAGATTTCAGAAACAACAAACAAATGATTTCCCTAAATAAACATCATGTATATTGCTGAATTAAAGAAATGTAAAAATATATTTTTACATAAAAAAACTTTTATTTTTTTAATATTTATTGAAATTTTCGTCCTACCACTTGTTAATACTACTACTACTAATAATAATACAATATTACTGTATTAATGTTGATAAGTTTTGTTATTCCATATAAAGTACACTATATATTCTATAGAAACATCTTACAGTATTTATTGTACTTTTTCAGAATTAATTGAAGAATAGAAAGTATAAAATAGCATTTAAATGAAAAAAATGTGTAGCAATGTTAAAGTCTTAACTGTCTCCTATGCTCATCATGTCTTTGCTGATTTAAAGCTTTTTTTTTTTTAAATCTTACGAACCCCAAACTTTTAAATTTAAATGTGTATACTATATATATATATTAGTTTATTATTTCATTATATTAGCTCATGTAGCCTTTTTTTCATAATCTTGTTTTTTTATTTACTTTCTATTTCCTCTGACTTTCTATAATAGCTGCTATTTCTCTCATCATTCTAGTGTTAAATGTCCCATAGTTGCGGCTTCCCGTACGTTCTTGATCAGCAGTGGGTAGCGTGTGATTCTCTGCATGGGTTTCAGGAGGAAGCTGGACAGTGGCATTCCTTTACAGCGGTAATTACTGGCAATTTTCTATGAAGAAGATAAACACAGAATGAAGAGAAGGAAAAGAGTCTAATGTCTTATCACTATCAACGGTGAATTCATCCACGAGAGAGTAGTAATCAACAGCACCATCTTGTGGACCATGCTGAAAAATGTACAAAATAACTGGTTTCTGCAGTTGTTTTTGAAATACAGCCCCTCCTTGTGAAAGATCTGTAATGTTACATATATATGACATTGGGCGTTTATGATAAATATTTCATGTTACATATGTTACATTGGGCATTTATTTCTCAATTGAAAAAAATATAATTTTATTATTTATTTTTGCTAAATAATATTTTTTTCTGTTTATTTGCTTTTCCACAATGTATATCAAAATGATTACTTCTCTGGGAAGATAAAACAAAAACCTTTTTCAGAAGTAATATCGTTTTTGCATTTTATTTGCTTTGCCACAAAATATTTCAAAACCACAAAACTGTGACCATTAAATTTTACAATAACTCTTTTGTAACATATCAAAATTACACCTTTTCAGGTATATGGTTTAACCAGAAATACCTTTTTTTTTTTTTATTTTTTTTCACGAAAATGTGCGAACTGAATAAAAATAACTACCTCACACTGGAGGTCAGCATGTTAAACATGCACGTAGATTTGTTAAAATATGCTTTGAAATGAGCAGCAGAAAATATAAAACACTAAAATAATTGAATCAGCTAAATTAATTGAGCAGCTCATTACCATTTTTCTTAATGTGACAAATATGTCACATCACAATTCCACCTACTTTTATAAGGTTTATAGCCCGATGTGACATATAGGTCACCACAATATCTTTATAACTTGTTTTATATCAATTTGTTCAAGAAATGTATTAAAATCAGGTTAAGAGTAATCTAGGATATGTTATTAAAACATTAGTATTGTTGCATGGATTGAAACATACCTTTTGTAACAAAAACAAGCGTTTTGAAAAATTGCTGACACTATAACATGTGCTAACCAGACAGGAAATGCAACAAAAAATGCACACATATTGTCACATGACTGAACCTGGGTGTTCATTATATGTCACTTTGGGACTTCCTGAGTTGAAAGTGAGGGATACTGCTTTAAAAAGACCTTTCCAGATAATCACCAGTGTTTGTGACACCCGCGTCACCGTTGGTTCTTATTACAGACTAGGGTTAACGCTATACTTGTCTGAAAGCAGTAGAATGTACTGTAAAAACTTGTACTGTTTTTCTGTTCCTAGAAAGTACTGAAGTGAACTCCATTTACTGTACCTTCAGGAAGAGTTTGAAGTCGGGAGACTTGTCTGTTTTCTGCTGCAGCAGGGCCGCAGCATTGAGCTGGCAGCTGCAGAAGCGAATGTAGGCCTGCATGTGAGAGAGCTCTGAGGACAGAATATCACCCACCAGCTGCACCGGCATCCGCTCTCCAGCCATCTTCTTACGGACACGCAGAGCTCTGAAAACACACAAGATATCACCTGGTCTACGATACATATATAATAAACACTGAATACATTTGCTTTTGCTTGTCTTGGAATCAAAATGTACTTGAAATATGAAATGACCTATTAGAGAGACACTTTTAGCCACCCCACTTGTAGCGACAAATAAAATCATACACTAAATATACTTTTTACTTTATTATTGTAGTTATTTTAAATGTAATCATTATTATTGTATTGTAATTATTGTTAATGTAATCTTTTTACTTTTTGATGTTAATGTAATATTTATCTCTATTGTAGTTTTTTTAATAATTGTAATAATTTTAGTTGTAGCTATTGTTACGTCCCTTTTGTTCTATTTCTCTGTGTTGTCTTTGTTTGGGAGGTGTTTGTGTGTGTTTCTGTGCAGGATGATGTCTGATTGGTTCCTGCAGTCCAATTGGTGCCACACCCTGCCTGGTCAGCTGACTCCTGGATGCCTATAAGAGACTTCGTCATCACTTCCTGTTTTAGCTTCGTGCTCGCTTGCTGTTTACTCTGCTAGTTAGTGACATGTGTTAGTAAGCCTGAGAATCTGTGTGTGTTTGCTTGTGAGAGAGATCAATTGTTGTTTGCTTTGCCCAATTGTTTGTACCGTTGACTACCGCCTGTTCTCTGACCTAGATTCTGGATAACCCCTGTTTGGCCTTGTTTGCTAATAACTGTAAATAATTGTATATAATAAACTTTTGGGGAGGTAGGGAGACCGATGCCATTTTTGTTGGATTTTCTTTGATTGTTTTTGGATAGGGAGTTAGGTAAGTAATCTGTATTTTGTTTTATGATTTAGGGAATTTAGAGGGATACAATTAGTTGGCTTTTGTTTGTTATTTTGGCCTTGTTGGCTCCTGAAGCTGAATTACCCCAATTGTACAGTTTAAATCATTGTTCTCATTAAAATACTGATCATTTGTTTTTCAAAACTCCACTGTGTTCTCGTACTCCTTTCATGTTGCGCCTTTACCCCTAGACGGGGCGTAACACTATTCTTAATGTAATAATATTTTAAGCAACAAACAAATTACAAAATGTATGTACTTAAAGAGACTTTGTTTTCATTAAGAGAAAATACATTACAATAAATAAATATTGTATTGACTTGACTTTTTTCATTTTTATTTGCATCCTCTGGTTGCTAGTTGATAGTCCTAAGTGTAACATAAATGGTTTTCCAGAAGCCTTTAACACACCAATCATGCAAACACCAAATAGAACTGGAATATGAACTAAAACACTGAACATTCACCAGGTGCCACTTGCGATTCACCAGACGGACTCTAGCACTCACTTTAGGAGTTTGGTGCTGCACATGATCAGTTCCCGCCAGTTCACAAAGATCATGCTCATCTCAGCCTCCGTCAGCCGCCCAGACTCTGCCATTGGCTTGTAGAACACCTGAATTTCCACACACACAGGAACCAAATCAACATGTGTATGTAACTTAGAGTCCAAACAAATAGCATTTACTTATATATCATAAATAAATATTGTTGATGCAGCAGTTTGTTCACCTCTAGTGCCAGTTCCAGGTCCTCCAGATAGGACTCTTCTGTCTGAATGAGCTCATGGATGTAGCCTTGCCTCTTCCTCTCCTCAGTGCACATAGAGTCTAAACTGAGCAGATCAGCACACCCTACACACACACACACACACACACACACACATGCAGAACAAGCCACACATGCACATGCACTCATCAGCAAACACATCACAACAGCATATCACAAAGAAAAACTTTATTTGTGAAATTCTGCTTCATATAATTGTGAATATTTTCCATACAAATATGCATCCAGAGCAAAGGTTATGACATTCAGAGCGAACTCTCTAAGATCTCTAAGGTCTCGACTGTTAGCTGGCTGCATAGCTGGTCAAGTATGAAAGCAACATGTGTTGCTGGTCATCAGTTCCTTTGACTACATGTAAACACGCAGAAGCAGACTAACATTCCTGTGATATACAAATATATGATAGTGCTGATGAACAGTGCAGACTTAAAGGGTAGTTCACTTTAAAGGGGCCACGTCATATATGTTTTATTATTCATTCTTTACCCTGTGCTCCATCTATAATGTTAGTTAAGGTTTTTGTGCAAATATTGTGTGTTTTTCTCTGTCATGTTTTTAATTTGAAAAATAAACAAGCTGTTTTAGTTGCTATCAAATATGATCTTCAGCTATTGATGCAATAAATAATTATCTTGCACATTGGGATACATATTTGCTGATGGGGTTTAAAAATATAAAATAAAATCAAAATAAAACAGACTGAAAAGATCAAGGAAACTTAAAAAATACAAATAAAAATCACAGTTTTTTTCTGCGTTACCTCACCAGGACTGGGCGGATCAAGTTACTGAACACTGAATAGATCAATTTAGTCAATTTACTGAACAGCCAATTTTTCTGGTTATGATTAAAACAGAAATTAAGGATTTCATATGGGCCATTTTTGTAGCTTAGTAAAAAAAATTGTGTTTGTTTGTGGACATGAAGTTGAAATACATAAGAATTTTTATTTTAAAAAAGATCAAGAGAAATTAATTCACTCATGATATGGCCCCTTTAATTCATGTCACTTCTTAAAGTAAACAGAAAAGAAGCAAGTAATATAGTTTTCCCATTAAACATCTCCCAATTAAACAGTAAGAAATATATGTCCTCCTAAAGCCAGTGGAGTTCCCCTCATGGGTTCCATTGTGATTTAAGCCAAGTCTAAACAGAAATAGTAGAAGAGGAGGGATTAAATCCAAACAAGTCTAGTCAGTCTTGAGTCTTGAGGCTGCTTCCTGGACCAGAGCAGTGTTCTGATTGGTCCAGAAAAGAGAGGAGGAAGAGGAAGGAGGGGCCAGAGCTATCGTCCTACAATAAAACACAGATGAGGCGAATGACGTGGAAAAAGGGTGGAAGAGAGTAGATAAGGGCAGAAGAGAGAATGAATAATGAATTGATGGATGGAGAATATATTAGAACTTGCTGGAAAGAAAGAAAGAAAGAAAGAAAGAAAGAAAGAAAGAAAGAAAGAAAGAAAGAAAGAAAGAAAGAAAGAAAGAAAGAAAGAAAGAAAGAAAGAAAGAAAGAAAGAAAGAAAGAAAGAAAGAAAGAAAGAAAGAAAGGCTATGGCCAAAAAGTCTCTGTCCTTTTCTATCCATCATCAAAAGTAAAAAAGTATTTTTATTTACTCTTTTTAAAAGGTTATTTCCAACACAATTAATTTAACCCACGCTTGACTTATAAACAAACAACTCTGAACTGATATGGAAACAGGAACTTATCAAGTAACTCTCATAGTACTCACATTGCTGGCTGGGATCACATTCTGTGGTCATCTTCACATAATTAGTTGGAAGCAGCCCTATGACCCCAGCGACCTCTCCTTTCCACCAGTCAGGGTTGTCCTTGTTGAGTACGCTGATCAGCTGACCTTTTTGGAAGCTCATCTCATCCTTATTGGCTGCTTTGTAGTCATACATTGCAATAACCTGACACACTACAGGGGGAAGAGCAGAAATGACAGAGAGAATGGATGGATGGAGCAGAATGGGACAGAGGAGAGAAAACAACACATACATACAAGCGCATACAAACGAGTGTGAATGAAAGAGTGTGTGTGTATCTTACATGGTTGAGAGGCAGGAGTTATTTTGCCGCTGCTGGCCTCCAGTAATCTGACATTAGAGGAGTGGAACCAGCCCTTTTTACGCTTTTTACCCCGTGCCTATAAACACACACATTTGTTAGTTTTTAAAAACTGGTGATTTTCCATTGAGTTCTATTGCTTTTTATACAAAGCTATGAAACTGTCACTTAATGTCTGTCTGTCTATCCATCTATCTAAAAATGTTTAAATGTAATTATATGCACTATATTACACTATAAGCAAATGCTGTCCTGTGTTTAGGTTAAGTCTGGTCATGTGATATACAGTGCTAACCTGTAGTTCACCCAGCCACCAGCTGTTAGAGTTCTTATGCAGCACCACGATCAGCTGACCAGGTGTCAGACTCAGTTGTTCTGGTTTCGCGGCAGCATTGGCCGAAGTCACCTGAGCAATCTCTGAAGACCAATGAAGATGGCAAATAATAATAAAATGTGAAACAACCAGCCTTGATTTTTGTTTCTGTGTGATTGAACTCAAATCTGAAATCTCACCTGGTTTTTTACAGAGAACTCCAGGATTGGCAGTCTAAATTGATAACACAGTGAGCACATCATTGTCAAAATACACACCAATCTAAATCTAATCTCTCTGAGACAGCAAAAACATTTCTCTGCAAAAGAACATTATACTCATTATAATAATTAAAATTAATAAAGTTTAAAAAAAATGATCGGAATATGCATACATCAGGCTCTTTGGGTTTAACATAGTTGGAAGGGAAGAGGCCAGACTGGTCACCGATGCACCCTCTCCACCATTCTCCTTCCCTCTCTGTTACCAGGACAACATCCTCCGCACAGAACGTCAGGTCACCTGACTCTGGACTCTCATATGTGTACAGAGCCACATACTCTAATAAGATCAAATCAAATAGAACCATAACAAAAACCTCTGAAATTACGATTCAATTTAACGTCATAATATCTCATCTGAATGATTAGAGGTGGTTGTATAAAAACATAAACAGACTCCTCACCCTCAAACGGACCAGAATCTGAAAGTTCAGTCTCTTCCACAGTAGAATATAACGGCCTAGAAGAGACACAAACAACATGAAAGCTTTAGGTTTGTTACTAGCATATATTTAATGGCTACTAACTAAATCAATAATTTATTCTAAAATGATTGATAACATTAAAAAGTCTGATCAGGAGAAGTTTCCTTCAAACCTTGCATGCAGAGTACCACAAATCGAGCTTTTGTTTAAAGAAACAGAGTAATACTACCATCTAAATGTATATTTAGATAAAGTTATTAAAAATACTTAATTAAATACATAGTTTAACTAAATGTTACAAACATCCTAGCTGTATCTCAAATAAGAGCACATTTTAAAATACATTTGAAATGGTTTTGACCTTTATATGGTACTAATACTTAAATACTAAAAATCAGCTGTCTTTAATTGCACCTTAATAATTATTTAATTAAGCAAGTTTATGAGGTTAAGTGATAGGTATCCCATTTCTTACTCGGTCTGTGTGTTATTGGTGATAACCATGGAGACATGTGAGGCAGGGAACCAGCCCCGGCTGTCGTTGAGCTCTCCGTAGCACCAGTTCTCCTGCTTCTCCAGAACCGCGATCACGTCATCTTTACAGAAGCCCAGGTGACTGTCGGTCTTAGCGCTCCATTCACACAGAGCTACAGCCTATTGCACAAAAACACAGAAAAAATGATGTGCAGGGACAATGATCATGATGGTCATATTCCTGCCATTTATCGTATTCCTCCCAGTGATTAAAAAAACAATGTTGTATGTGAGATATACCATATATGGTGTGTCTGTGTATATTCACATATGCCAACCTGTGAGTGCTGTGTGTTTGAAGACACTGGTGTGTGTGTTGGTGTTGGTCCTTCTATGTCCACACGAGGAATTCTGGGAAAAGGGATTTTAAAGGACTTCATTCATCCAAAATAAATGCATTACATTTTGTTAAGTATTGAAAATATGAAAAATAATAACAGAACCCTAAACCAACAAATATAAGTGAGTCTGTTAAGATCATGTCCCACCAGCTCCACAGCAGTCAAGGATCATGTCACACCTACCGAATGTTGCCGAATCTCTGACGAAGGTCTTTCACACTCACTGATTAGGAATAGAAGAGCGGTGACAGTCTAAATGAATGCATCTGACTCTTTTTCCGGAATGTCTGACACATACTGACACCGCTTTTTAGGCAACAAATGTGAAGCTCATCAAAATAATATGTATGTTAGTAATAAGGCTGGGCAATAAATCAAATATTCACAATATATTTGTATTGAATATTGTTGTTATATAAAATTGTTATATAACATTGTGAATATTGAGATTGTGACTGTAATATATTTTTATTTGGCCATTAATTTTGATTTGAATAGTTTTACAATACTTCTTTGCCTGTTGTAAATTCGATTAATTTCAATGAATCACAAGCGATCAGTGAATCAGTTCAAACATCTGATTTTATGATTAATTTGCATCATTACTTTTCATTGAAGTCTCTATGACATATTCTAGGAAATAGTGAAATGGTGTTTATTGTTATATTTGGGCATATAACTAAAAATATATTTTTTAAATGTTCTATTATTTTTCCTTTAGTGTGGAAAAACATTATTGATTATGTTTAACTTGTTTTTGTGTGTAGCTTCAATAATAATATTAATACATTTGAATCTATAGGCTACAATAGATGAAATATTGTAAATTATGTTTTCTCTGATTAAAAAACACTTTTTTTTTAATCAAGACATATATATATATATATATATATATCACTTACAGGTTGAAAACAATTGAGCTGTTAAGCTAAAGTTCACAGTTAGTTAGAACCCTGTAAAAATGTTGCATTAAAAACAGCCCAAGTTGGGTTAAATATGGACAAGCCCAGTGACTGGGTTAAATGTTTGATCACCCTGCTGGGTAGTTCTATTTAACTCAACTATTGTTTAAAAATGACTATATTTCTTGCTTGCAATGAACATAAAATGGTTTGGAAATTAAAATGTATTAATAAGTTCAATAAATAATAATTAAATAATACAACTATTATAAATTACTTATTAATATTATGTCCACCTTTTGATTATTAGCTACTGATGTCTCTAGTAATTATGTGTCTGATTTTTAAGTTCCAACCTATTTTGGGTTCATTTTAAGCCAGTCATATAGCCATTTTTAAACAACAGTTGAGTTAAGTAAAACTACCCAACAGGTTGGTCAATCATTTAGCCCAACCGCTCGGTCAAAACAACCCAATAGCTGGGTTTGTCCATGTTTAACGCAACTTGGATTGTTTTTAACCCCACATTTATTAGAGCAGGGGTCTCCAACACGTAGCTCGTGGCCTGATAGAAGGTAGTTCGCAAAGACATATTGACATATTGGCCGTGAGGTTATTTTAATGATCCCATTTCGTATTTTAACTATCATTAAATCCGTATGTGATTATGGCGACTTTTTATAAAATAAAAATATTTAAAGGCTGATAAGTTATCATTTTATTTTAAAAATGGTCAAAACTTTAATTGAACATGCAGTACATGTCAGTATATAACATTTTATGAATATTTTTTGTTAGTTGAAAATCTGGACATGATTTTTAAATGTTTTATTTCACTGTTTATGCAAACAAAAAGTGTTGCTAATTTTATTTGTTGGCTTTTGTCTTAAAACTTGAAAAAGATTTAAGTACTGTTTAACCTTGGTAGCTCTCAGCCACTTTAATTTTTAGAAAGTAGCTCCCGAATGAAATAAGGTTGGAGACCCCTGTATTAGAGTGATATTAGAGCACTGTTAGTGCCATACCCAGGGTAGTTGGTAGAGGACGCTGTGGATTGTGAATCGGCTGCAGTCCGTTCATTCTGAGTATCTTTGCTGCATCTCTCAGCATAACTCTCTGGAAACCAGCCCCTGTAACCACGGTAACTCCCATACAGCCAGCCGGTCTCCCTTACTGTTGATTCATCTACCTGTGGATCCACAGGAAGCCAAATTATATGTGTACTTGAATGAGTAAAATTACAACTGCGTGAGTGAATGTGTTGACATGCACCGAACCTCGATCAGACAGTCTGCCTCCAGTGTGAGCTCGTCAGAGTTGCGTGATGTGAAGGGATAGAGAGCTCTGTAGGTGGTGAGGGCAACACATGTAGCTTCAATAGTCACCACTGGCTGCAAGCCTGAAAAAAATTATCACCTTAGAACCATAAAACAACCATCTCACAACCATTCGGCGCATTTACAAATGCATATTTCAACATATAAAAAACATCTTCATAACAGAAAGCCCACATCAGAAAATATCATTATATATCTATCGCAACAGACTATTTTTTTTTTAGATTCAGTTTAGTAGTTTTGTAGAATGTATAATGTATTTTGTATATAAATGTATGCTATATTTTTACATCATTAGTAACAAGTAAAACATTTTATTATTGTTAAATTCTAAGGCATGAGTGAAACATTCGATTGAATCAAATTTTTGATTGAACACTGCAATATTCCAATTATTCCATAAACAGTATGAAATATTCCGTTGTGAGTTACAGTTGATTTATTCAATGAATCTACAGAACCAGTTATTACACATGTTTTCTTGTGTATCACAGAAGGAAGTAAGAGAGTGAGTGAGACAGAGTGAGAGTGAGAAACAGAGTGAGAAAAAGATGACAGGATTTTCTATTTTGGGTGAATTATCCCTGAAGTAACATTATAATGAACATAATAAGACATTGTTTAAATAAGTATTAGGAATAGTTTACCCCAAAGTGAAAATGTTGTCATCATTTACTCACCCTCGTGCTGTTCCAAACCTGTATACATTCCCATCTCATGTTGAACAGAAAAGAAGATATTTTGAAGAACCAAACAGTTGTTTGTCCCCATTGAATTCCGTAGTAGGGGAAAAAATCAGTGTCAATGATAAGTCAATGGGGACCATCAACTGTTTGATTACCAGCATTCTTCAAAATATCTTCTTTTCTGTTCAACATACTGTAAAGAAAGAAACTCATACAGGTTTGGAACAACACAAGGGTGAGTAAATGATTAAAAAAACTCATTTTGAGGTGAACTATTCCTTTAAGACAGAACATTGTGAGTTCAGAGTATTATGTGAAATTAAAATATACATAAACATATACTGTATGAAACTCCATGTTTAGCAGCTCATTACCTCCCTTCTCTCAAAACACTCGCATTCTAGTGGAGTCTGTTATATTAACTTGGATAATTAATGGCAGGTAATTAAAGTGAATCATGAAGCCATGAGAGTAACGACACCCATTACAATGAATATAATGAAAACATCATATTCATGGCCAAGTGGATGAATACAAGCCATTTTTAAGCTTCTGCAAAGCACCTCACACTCACACACCACACACACACTCACACACACACACACACACACACACACACACACACACACACACACACACACACACACACACACACACACACACACACACACACACACACACACACACACACACACACACACACACACACACACACACACACACTCACTTTTGTTCTCTGTGCTATTGTATGTCATGGAGGGCTGAGTGTGTAGAGCCAGTTCATTGCTTTCGGTCTCTTCTCTCTCCTTCTCCTCAGCCCTCCTCTTCTCCTCTTTCTCTCGCGCCTGCTCCTGTGCTTCCTGAAGTCGGGCTCGGGCCTGACGCTGCTGTTCTTCCCTGAGTTTGGCGTCTCGCTCCTGGGCAAGCATCCTCTGACGCTCTGCTTCCTCCTGCTCCAGACGCTCCTGCTCCAGCTTCGCCTGTCTAATGTACACATGAGCAAAATATTGAGTGAGTAAAAGAGTGGGAGTTTAATCTAGCCTTTTTAGGGGGAATATTTGGGGGAATCTTGTAAAAATATTACAAGAATAGAAATCCGATACAGAAGAAAACTGTACAGAGAAACATGGGTGATAAATGACCTAAAGGTTGGTTTTTTTTGTTTGTTTTTTACAAACCTGAACCTAAACTGAACATACCTATAAAAACATACTAAAATATATTCTTCAAAACTATAATATATTGACAGAAATGCACATGATTTTTTAAAAGCCTACATATCTCAACTATATAACACCTTAATATGTGTTGTTAATTTATGTGGGAACTCTGTAGATGGTTTGATAAATATACAAGTCTGTGTGTGAAATCTAAATTTTACCTGGCAGCCTCCTCCTCTTTCTTCCTCGTCCTCTCCTCCTCCTCTTTCTTCCTCGTCCTCTCCTCATCCTCTTTCTTCCTCGTCCTCTCCTCATCCTTCCTCTTCCTCTCCTCCTCCTCGTTCTTCCTCTTCCTCTCCTCCTCCTCGTTCTTCCTCTTCCTCTCCTCCTCCTCTTCTTCCTCTTCCTCTCCTCCTCCTCGTTCTTCCTCTTCCTCTCCTCCTCCTCTTTCCTGTGTCTCTGTAGCTCTTTGAGTTTCTCAGATCTCACCCTCCTGAGCTGCTCTAGGACGTCCTGCTGCTGGCTCTGCCTCTGTCTCAAGTCCTACAATGTTACCCACACAACTCTTTAACACATACATCATGTTTATAACAAAACTTAGAATAATATGGTGCGGGTTCAAATACACAGTATGTGACATTGCATTATGCTAGCTTTACTGACTGCCAAAATGAACATAAATTACCAATATTGAGTGATACTGAGCTCCTATAAATTATCTGTTCAATTAATGTTATTTCATAAATATAATATATAAATATATGATAAACGTTTATTTTCGAAAAATGCATTAAAAAAGCAATATTGTGAAAATATTGTATATTTTTGGCAATTAGATGTTTAACATGTTTTCACAAAGTTAGAAAAAAAAGAATTGCTGAATCTATTGCTGCTTGCACATAAACTAGTTATAGAAAAATAAATGTTTCATACATTAGTTTTTTTTTTTTTTTTTGGCAGAGTAGAAATCTTTAGTGTAATTAATGACACCATTATGAGGTGATGAAATGGCACAGACACAAAGATGTTATAAGGTCACGAGGTCAGACATTGATGCTCATTTCAGTACACTACGAGTAAAGTGAGACTTCATTCATGGAGAATAACTAGGGCAAGGTGAAAAGGGTGAAATGAATGAAAGGCAGGCGGTTTTGAGATGAGTGTGAGTAAAGGAAAGATAAAGACAGGTCAACCTTTATTAGAAGGAAGAGATTGGTTAGGCAGCCCAGCAAAGAGAGAAGTCCTTGAAGCACACAGTCATCCATTTCTACAAACTATAATGTCAGCCGGGGAAAAGAGGAAGAGAAGAACATTGGGAGGAAAGAAAACGATAAAGTGGGCAAAAAGAAAAAAAATAGAAAGGATTTGAGCAGAAAACAATAGACGTATACTGAACAATATCTGATTACCACATGTATAATGCTCGGGTTTCTGATCCGACCAGCCGGTGCAGTAAGTGTGTTAGTGATAGTGTTGTGTGTTGAGTTTTCTTTAGTAGTGTGAACTGTGTGAACGTTAGTGTGTAATGAAGCGCTCAATCCTCTGCCTTCAGGGCTGGGAGTTGAGCTGTAGGTTTTAATCACAGGAACATAGAGAACAGCGAACTAGTGAGTCCCTCACAGGGACATTAAGGTTTAAAATAAATTCAAAGAGAGTAAACCCCCACCCAAAGCCCACATTAGCTTCAATCAAAACACAGCACTTTAAATGTTGTTGAGGTTTACACTGGGAATGTTAGAGAAGCAGCTGACCTTGATTTCTCTGTTGTACTGCTCCATTTGTGAGAGTTTCGCAGTGGTCTCTCTCTCCAAAACATCCAGCTGCTCCTTCAGCGTCCGACAGCTCAGATCTTTCTCGCACAAACTCTGTTTCACATCATTTATCAAAGGACCTGAAAGGGGAAAAAGAATGAGAGAAAGAAGGACATAAAAACATCAATGTTCCCAGGCCTTGAATTCAAGAGGGTTGAAACGAGTCATCCACCCGTCTATTAATTGATTGCTTCAGGTCTATGCGAGTGCTCACTTGAGTTGTTTTGGGTAAGATGAAGAAGTCTCTCTGTCAGTAGCTGCTTCTCAGGACCAAGACAACTCAGCTGCCTCTGAATTTCCTGCAAAAACACATTCATACAGGCTATTATTGAATTTATTTATTTTAAAGATTTTTTTATGTATTTGAAAGAAGTCTCTTATGCTCACAAAGGTGGCATTTACAGTATTTGTTTAAAAATACAGTAGAACTGCAATATTGTGACATTTATTGCAAATGAAAAATGCAATAATATCAAAATATTTGAATACATTTTTAAATGTAATTTATTTCTTAGATACAGTGTCATTACTCCAGATTTCAGTGTCACGTAATCCTTCAGAAATCATTCTAATATGCTGATTTGTTTTGCTCAAGAATCATATCTTATTATTATCAATGTTGAAAACAGTTGTGCTGCTTAATTTTTTTTGTGGACACCATGATTTTTCAGGATTCACTAATAAATGGAAAGTGTAAGAGAACAGCATTTATTTGAAAAATGATTTTTTTGTACTATTATAAATGTCACTTTTGATCAATTAAAAATGCATCCTTGCTGAATAAAAAATAAATTTCTTGAAAACAAATTTACTGATCACACACTTTTACACAGATAGTGTACAACAATGAAAGAATGAAAAAGAAGTAAAAAACAATTACTGCAATGCTATTCATGCAACACAAACATAGCCTACCTCAAACTGCAACTCTAGGGAATTGATATCCGTAATACGACTATCTCTCTTCTGATTGATCAGGTCTAGCTCGGTCCTCTGGATCTGCTTCTTACTCTTGGCGTCCCGCAGCCTATCAGAGATCTGCTTATGCTTGTTACCCTAGGACACGAAAAGACTGAAATGTCTTTAATTTGTAATATAATCAACATTCCCCAGAAAATAGGGTGTATGAGGCTGGATGGGGATCAGGTATAATGAAGAAGAATAGAAATAGAAGAAATGGCAATCTGACCACCGCCTCCAGCTCCATCTCGAGACTCCTCTTCCTGTCTTTAAGCCTCTGTATGTCACTCTGCTCTTTTTCTCTCTGTGTCTGAAGCTCCACTCGTTTACTCTTCTCCCATTCCCTCCGTCTCTGTCGCTCCGCTTCCTGAGAGAGCCAAAAAGAGAAGGAGAGGTTAATCAACAGATGTACGGTCTAATCACTCATTCTGACATGAATATACATACTATGTAATTATGCTCCCATCGTTTTTTCCTAGGGTGAGGAACCACTCCACTGGTACGGTATATATTAGGGTTAACTTCGCCTCTAGCAAGACATAGGGAATAGGACATCAACGATATTTAAATTATATGAATGTGATTTTTTTTTTGCCAAAATTTTTATTTTATATTAATATTATTTTAATTATATATATATATAGTTTTTTTGATTGCCCAAGTGTATAAACAATTTATTAATTCAACATGTATGCATGTGGAAAAAATGTAAGGCTTTGCTGTAATATTCTAGTGGTCGTTCAACCTCTGTCTGCCCTTGCATGCTCCACTTGCCTCTCGTCGCTCTAATTCTTTCAGTCTTTCTTCTTCTCTCTGTCGCTCCAGCTCTCTCTGCCTCTCTATCCTTCTCTCCTCCTCCCTCTGTCTCCTCAGCTCCATCTCCAGTGCTTCTCTTTCCTTCCGTTCTCTTTCCTCCCTCTCCTTCTGTCGTCTCCTCTCCTCCTCTTCTCTCCTCCTCTCTTCCTCTCTCTTCCGTTCCTCCTGCAGAGCCAGACGCCGTTTTTCCAGCTCTGCATTTCCTCTCTGGAAATGTTCCTTCAGTTTATCCTCAAATGACCCTGACAAAGACAGACAGAAAGGTGAGGTACGTGTTATCAAAGTCAACACAATAAAAATAACACAATACCGAACAGAAGAGTGTATTAAAAAAGGTTACATCTAAGGCATTTTACCTAAACACAAACTCAAAAGAGACTGTTCAGCTGAATCAGCAATAAAGATCATTTACAATACTGTGTAGAAATGAGGACAGTGTGTTGTTTGTTTTGCATAATTTATTCAGCAAGGATGCATTAAATCGATCAAAAGTGACAGTAAAGATATTCATGATGTTACAAAAAAATCTAATAAATGCTGATCTTTTGAACTATTATATAATCCTAAACAATATCAGTTTCCATGAAAATATTAAGCAGCACAACGGTTTTCAATATTGATAAGAATAAGAAATGTTTCTTGAGCACCAAATCAGCATATTAGAATGATTTCTGAAGGATAATGATGATGATAGATAATGATTCTTTTAATGGCTTTGCAATGTGAGTATAATGAAATAGGTAACCACATTAATAAGGTACTAAATGCATGTTTTTATAGATTAGGTTTAAAATGCAGCACACACTTTTGATTAATAAAAGTATTTTTTAATTGAGCAATTCTGTATATAGCTCAAATATCATAATTAAAATGCATTTTAAATATATCATACATATTATATAGTATATATGCAATTTATTATAAGCCAAAAATATGTTGGCCACTAGTATGTATAGTATATGTATATGCAAATACCATTACTCTTGCTTTTCTGTGGATTTTCTGGCTCAATCAGCTCAGTGTTAATCAAAGGAACAGGTCCGTTCAGCAGGTCACATGACTTCGCTTGTCTGAAAACAAGCACACACTCACAGAATAAACACAGTCTCCTCCATAACTTACTCACTACATGAGCAGGTCTGTGTGTGTCTTACCTGAGTGAAGGTGGCACAAGATCAGGAGGTAGAGTCAGGGGTAAAGGCCGCCCAGTCTTGGCCATATCAACCAGGTGCATTGCTAGAATAAACTCTTCCGCTCTCAACTGCCCATCACGATCTACATCAGCAAGAGCCCTGAAGACAGAGATATATACACATAATATACTCACGCATAAGCACACACATTTTTGATTAACCTAGAAGCATTTCAAATGTTTAATAGATGAATCAGTTCCTAATTATCCAACTGGCACCTAAACAGCAGACGCAACACTGTGGAAGTAGTGTTAACACACCGCTTCGAGCAATACAGTGTGTTCCAGGGTTTAAGTGATTAATGCATGGGTCTTCAACATGTTTCTGCCTATCTGACACAATTTTTTGTATTAAACAATGATGGGGAGGGGGGTATGTATGCATATAATGTCATAAAAACATGTTCTTCATGAGATTAATGAGTGTTTCATATGATGAGTACGGTGTTTCTTAAACTCACCATATGGTGGCAAGCTGAGTTTGCGTGAGGTTTGATGCTGTGAGGGCATTTCTGACCTGGGGACCTTCAAATAAACACAAAAGAGTTAATGCATGACACGTATGCAGAGATGCTATCATATGCAAACACACACTCACCTGACAGGTATCCGCTCATCAGTTTGTCTAGGCTGTTGAAATGCTGTCGGTATTTCAGACGGGACGACTGAGGCACCGCCCAATCAGATGCATTCATTTTGGGGGAATTACTCGCAAGGGAGGTGGTGGAGGAAGAGTTAGAACTGTGGACATTAGAAATAAATGATTAGTATGCTTTTCTATAAAGGTGATATTTTAATATGTAATGCTTTTTCCAATTAATAAACTAAGGTTTTAGGTTGCACCTAATTACTAAATGTATGGTTTTCTTCAATGCATCAACTAAATATGCTCTTCATTCTCCAAATCTGCATGTGTTCAGATAATTCATGAGAGTTTTTACTTGTACAGCACTCTTGAATCCAGAAATTGCATTTGAATGCCAAATTATTTCGAATAAGGTCCATTTAGCAGTTGCTCATTAGCACTAATATAATCCTCTCATGAACCAATAACCTTCCTAGACCATCATAAAACACAGACAACTGGTCTCAGGCTAGCTGCAAGATCAGCTGCAAGATCAGCTTTTTCTTTAGTGCTGTGAGATTCTACTGTGACATCATACTTTTAATAATTGATATGTCTGAGCAACATTTGCTGAATCCTTGTTAGTACGATAATTACCACTACCGGGACCATTAAAATCATAATTAAAACTCATCATTATGAGCAATTTCGCAGTATTCTGACTCACTGCTGTCAGTTTACTGATTAAATATTCTGAGATAACTCTAACAGGATTCAGCAGCATTCTGCAGTTCGGCATGGGCTGGAATGATAGACAGAACAGGATGAGAGGTTCAGAGAGGTATCATCTTGGTGACTGGCTAATACACTTACAAACTAACCCAAACATAATATTTGCACAAATGGGTGGACACACACAGACAAAATAAGGCTGAGCAGTATGGCCAAAAATATATATTTTTCATATATATATATATATATACTACTTTTGATAATATTCAGCCCTAGAACCAGAAAATAAACCAGACCTGGTACAGTCATGTGGGTAACCTTATTAATTATTGTGATGTTTTTATCAGCTATTTGCATTCTCATTCTGATGGCACCCATTCAACTGCAGAGTATCTAATAGTTGCAAATGATGTAATGCTAAATTTATCACAATCAGTTCTGATGAAGAAACAAACTCATCTACATCTTGGATTGCCTGAGAGTGAGTACATTTTCATTATTTTGATAAACTACTCCTTTAATATAATTAATTCATTTTATACAAAAACTAAAAAATAACAGTGAAAATATAGTTAATCTAGGAAATAATATTGAATCGTAATTCATATGTATTGTAACAACACTGCATGAATATAAACATCAATATTTGTTTTTTAAATAATCAGCATATAGACATTTCTATAAACATTTCTGAGTGATGACATAAATGACTTGCAGTTAAATTTTGAAATGATTCTTTGAAATGTACAGATTTAATGGAAACTTAGGCAAGTTTATGGCTAAATAAAAAGAGCAATAAAATGATTGCACCATATATGTTTTTGCTTAATTCTATATCGCCAGGATAATCATCCCATATATATTGTGCATATTAGATATATTGCACAGCCCTAGACCCAAATTCATTTTAAACAGGCACTGAGCAGGAATTAGTGGGTTTATTACAGGCTTCTGTACAACCATGTGGAGGTTGGATGACTCTCGGAGGAACCCTAACAAGATCCTATTAAGATACAAGGAGACAGCTGTGCTATTCAAGAACTCTGTCAGCAAACACCCTCTTATTTACTACAAACTTCTAGTGCTGGCAAAACAAGCCCAGAGTAACAGGGTGTCTCAGAGCACAGTTCTAAGAAAATCACTCAAACACTTGCATGCAACAGATATCACACCCAATTCCAATACAAACATGGGCATTGAACTTAGTATGCATGCTTTGCACCTGCTAGAGCCAAGGTCCAAGAGCGAGTGAGATTTACTCAATCCACTGGAGACTGAGAATGCTGGAAAGATAACAGAAGAATGAGAATTACTTAAAGCACTTGTAAATTTTGTAACCGAGTTAAAGATTATGCAATATATCAATGCTTGAGTCATTGCAAATAGATATAATAGTGCATGCATACTGAATGCTCATCTGTGCAAAATGGGGGTTTGTGCATGAATTTAGGATAGAAGGTGTTACAGTACCTGGTGTTTGTGTGAGGAGAAATGCATTGCCGTTAGGTAAAGCTGGCACACTGAGAGAGTTGGGCATCTGAGGCAATGGTCCTGACATCAGGGTGGGCACAGGAACCAAAGGGGTCATAGCAGGGGCTGCGGGGATGGGAGTTAGGATGGGCATCACTGATATGGCAGACAGATTTGGCATGGAGCCCATACCTGAACAAAATCAAGGCCAGATTATATGAGATCATTTCTATGTGATATACTGGTACAATAATGATTGTCAGCTGATTTTGTTATTCATTTGTGTCAAAGACATTTGTGTGAAAGACAGACAGAGAAAAAGACAGACAGACAGAGACAGAGAGAGAGAGAGAGAGAGAGAGAGAGAGAGACAGACAGAGAGAGAGAGAGAGAGACAGAACAGAGAGACAGAGACACAGACACAGACAGAGAGACACAGACAGACACAGAGCAAGAGACACAAGAACAGAAACAAGACACTGAGAGACACACTGAATACATTCCGTAGCTAAAAATCAGCTCAAACGGGAAACTTCAATCTGTGAATGATCCATTGAGCATGGGGACCATGACCCATTGGAGATGAAATTCCAACAAAGCAACTTCTAAAAGATAATCAATCCATTGACTGAATTATGGGGACCTCTAAAAACCCAAAATTGAAATGAGTTGGGTTTGCACACCCCAAGTAAAAACATCTTAAAAGTTAACCAGATGCAGTGCCCCAAACAACTCGTGCGAGCTCTTAGCTGAATTAGGAATTCAAAAGAGAACTGTGAAGTTCCACTTTAGCACCTGAAACAGTGATAATTCAGCACAGGCTGAAGCCTGCGGTGGCAGGACATGGGGTTAACCTGCAGAAGATACACTAAAAATTCAAAAGCACTTTTACAGCTGGTGGCACACCACCATCGGCCCAACCAAACCACCAGCTACAAAAACAAAATTACTACTATTGGAAATTTGATACCACTAGCTGTATTTACAACTAAATAGATGACTACAAACCAGCTGTGTAAAAGAATATCATGACAAAGGTTTGGTTTATATCACAAAATTTATAAGAGGAGACACTAATAAAATACAGAGCAATTTAAAATATTGGTTGGTTGTGATTTGTTGATGGGCTATAGAGTAGAGGACGGCACAGACAAAGACAAAGCAGCCAGTAAGAACAGAAAAGTCTTACAAGTTCACTGTGCGATATATGCGTAGAGGGGTAAGATTAGAACATTTCACTGAACTGTGAACCATTTTCATTTCCCATCAGCTGCATATTTCCCCAAATTCCAACAAATTAAACCAAATTTATGGCACCAAATGCAGAAATTAAGTACCAAATGCAATTTAAGGGGAAAATTCCAAAATGATAAAAAGTTAATCATCACAAACTAAGAGTCACCTGGACAAAAGGTCAGGCAAGATCACATGTTTACAAAAGTTTTTTTTTTTTTTTTTTGATGGAGCTGGTGTCTTAAATATTTTTCTTGATACTAGGTAGATTTATACAGCTATTCGTGTGTATGTTTTATATAATCAGTTCTTTATTCATATGGACATGCTTTGCAATAGTAATCCATGCCTAAAGCTCATTTGAATTTGAAAGACAGGCAGGCAGGCAGACCAGACAGATCAGACAGACAGACAGACAGACAGACAGACAGACAGATTCAAAGCTTTGTTTCAATTACCAAAACTATCAGTCAGGTGAGATACACATTTTTATTTTATATGATTAAAAAAAACACATGTCTTCTTTATATCTGTGGGATGTAAATTTAGGCTACGGCAGGGATCAGCAAACAGAGGATTTTGTTAACACAGGGCTGTGATTAAACAAGGTACCTCACATGGCATTAACATAAATTCCATATTATGAGCTGATAGGTAACTCATTTACACAAATGCGTCAATGATTTTGGTGATATATCATAGGGTGTTGCAGGGTTTTTTTTTTTGTAGAAAAAGTGCGTCTTTTTTGCTATCATGTATGATGTGGCATTGGCTGTGATGGGTTAGGTTTTGAGGTTGGTATGACCCTGCAGCTGGCAGTGGTTAATGTAGTTTCATGGGAGGGTGCAATGGAGAACTCCAATCTGTCCATCTTCCCATGGGCCGGGTTTTATCCGGATTATGTATCCGCCAATGCCCTGATTAATGTAAAGACAGACAGACAGCCATTCTCATCATTAATGTAGTGGGGGGCTTACAGAGGGTGGACACTAATTGCTAGTGAAGAATGTGTCCCCATTGGGGGTTGGTGTGTGGAAAAACCTTTTGGCAGGAAGTTTGCGGATTTTTTGTGTGTTAAATAAGGGACTGTAGCAGATCATTAGGGGGTTTATGAGCTGATTCAAGATAGATGGTCTTAGGATGTTTGATGCTACCTTGAGTTGTGGTGTGATTGATATTGAATTGTATGGAGGGGAGGGTGGGTACAAGTTAGAATGGGGTTGGTCATGGGAACATTAGCAAACACTATAAACTCTAAATGAAGCCCATGACATTCTGGAGTATTTTCCTGTTTATCAGTGGGAAATTCTACATCCTGGTAGGGTGATGATTGGTGTTGAGATGGGGCGAGTTTGTTTTGTCAGTGTATTGAACTTGGACCATTGTGTAGACTGAAATGGGACATTAGAGTTTCAGGAATGGGGTTGGGGGTGGGAGTATGTGTACTTTAATGGTAGAGCCACAGATGGTTGGTACCCTCCAGGATGTGACGTTATGTGGCTTCAAATGCACATTGTCCCACACACATTCATTTCAAATTTTATTATGATATATCCAGCCCTGCAATAGCAAACACAACCACATAGGAACATACAGATATCAATGGGGTCAAAAATCTAAAGTGCCACTAGTGAAAATGCTTCTTACATGATCTTAAAATTTAATACATTTTTGGGAAAGAAATAGGAAGAGTTATACAGTCATCTGAAAAACAGAGAAACCGGTTTAAGTGTGTATGTACATTAAGGGTGTGTGTACATGTGTGTATTTACCAGATGGCTGCTAGGATTGCTGTGGGAAGACCAGATTGTAGGAAGAACTTCGTGCTTGATCTCCTAGAAAGAAAGAAAAGTTATTGTATATATAATTTGCATGTTATAATACCTGTTCATGTAGTTTCATGGGTGCTATATATACTAGGCATAAATTTGCATACATTACAACTTTTCGGTTTTGTTATTACTTAATATGGTTTAAAGTCACTTTATTTCTGTGATGTACAAAGCTGAATTTATCAGTAATACTCCAGTTTCAGTGATCACATTATCCTCTGAATATTGTTAATATGCTGATTTGCTTAAGAACTGAGAAAAACAATTACTTGTATTTTTTGTGAATTGAATGTGTCCTTGCTGATTAAAATTATACATATTTTCAAAAAGTATCGTATTTTTACTGATATGGTGATGTTGTGTTGTGTGTTCTTACCTGACATAACCCAGGTTTGGGGGAGAGTCAAACTGGTATTTTTTAAATTGTCATGTTTCCCCCTCTCTTCTGGAGTTAAACCATAACAACAATAAGAGGGACAGAGGTTTGAAAGAAATTTTTTTATTTTGAATCAGGATTATTGTTTGTATTTTTGTTTTCTTTCAGGGTGGATCAGGCTGTTGTTTTTCTCCTTTATGAGTCTTGAAGTTCCTGCCAGTTTTCTGCGAGATTGTCTGTTTCTTTGACAAAGACTGTTGGCTTGTGTGATCGGCATTAGGTATTGTGGCTGGGAGAGGGCTGCATATTTTTGGACTGGAATGGAATGAGGAGCGATGTTTTTCATAATTGTTGATGTTGACATGTTGTTGGTTTGGTATGGGTGTATTTATGTTGGCAATACCATGTGTCTATTAATGGATCTATCAAAAATGTCAGTGTATGGGTAAATATGACAACCTGCTTACTTAACATGCTATTGAGATGTCAATCTCAACACAGGTTTATAGAAGTTGTTGAATGAAAATGCCTTTTATCACCTGCTGGTGTTTTGGCTCTGCTCTTAATAGGTGCAGACAGTACTTGATGTGAAAATTACAGCTGAGTAGCAGCTCTGACTATGTGGTTTCCTTCTTTAAAAAGAAACTCTTCTGGCCAAAAACTGTGGAGTACAAAATCTTCTGTGCCAAAATACTGACTTTGGAGATACAAAATGTGATAGAATAGCATCTTCTATGTTTAATTGAGTTTTTCACTGGAGAAAGCAGAAAGCATTATTATAGAGGACTTACAGTTTAACTAAAAGCAAATGTTTGAAGTTATGCATGTCTTAATAGTAATTTGTTTAATCAAATATTAGTTTTCATCCGGGAACTTCGAGCTGCGTCGAAACGCTAGGGAAACGCCATCAGCGTTGTCCAGCTCTGAATCATATGTGTAATCAGTCAAAATTGACGGCCAGACGTCAGGTGCGGTGACGTCACGACCAGGATGCTTAAAAGCACGTGATGTGCAGCCGGCGCCAGCTTTTTGTCATTCAGCAAAGCTCTCTGTGTGTGTCAGTCGAATGTGTTCTGGAGTCTGTTACTATCAGATAAGAAATAAGAAAGTTTATTCTTAAAAAGATAGGCAAAGAAAGACTAGAAGCAGACATATCAAAGGCCAATGAGGGCGAAAGTAGATCACGTTACACTGTGTGTTCCTCTCTGACTGGAGGCGAAAACTCTCTTTGAGGAGGGAGTTTTTCACCTGCGTCCTCGCAGCACCTGCCACGCTGCCGCTGAGGCGGAGCAGTGGCTGTGCTCGCAGATGATAGATGGGAAGATTAAGACGGGTGATCCCCTATCTTCTTTCCCATCAGATCCAGCGTCCGCTGTAATGCATTGTGCTCCCGCGGGCACGCTCCGAGGAGTGTGTCCGCCTATGATCTCCCAGTCCCGCTGCTGCTGAGGCACCGCGGTGAGTGAGATCACGGGAATCGCACATAGATCTGGCGGACGGGTTGGAGAGGGTCGCCCTATTTCCACCTGTATTCCCCAGGTCTAGCGCTCTCTCGGGATACACACAGTTTTTGTGATGATCTGGCTGGAGGCGAAAACTCTCTTTGAGGAGGGATTTTTCACCTGCGCTCCTCGCAGCACCTGCCACGCTGCCGCTGAGGCGGAGCAGTGGCTGTGCTCGCAGATGGATTAGATGGGAGATTAAGACGGTGATCCCTATCTTCTTTTCCCATCAGATCCAGCGTCCGCTGCAATGCATTGTGCTCCCGCCGGGCACGCTCCGAGGAGTGTGTCCGCGCCTATATCTCTAGCGCTCCCGCTGCTGCTGAGGCACCGCGGCGAGTGAGATCACGGGATCGCACATAGATCTGGCGGACGGGTTGGAGACGGGTTCGCCTTATTTCCACCTGTATTCCCCAGGTCTAGCGCTCTCCCGGGGCGGAAGCCTAAGCTGTAGTTCTTCCCCCTTGAGTGAGAGTGCGCTAATCTGCAGCAGTTTCTCTCCAAAGATTTATTTGTTTTGTTCCGAGCGGCTCGCGCGTTGCCGAGGCAACGCGCGCATTATGGTGATTCTCGGTTCATTTATGCACTTCAGACCGTGTTTACTTGTCTGGGTGTTGACTGCATTTAATTTTGAATAATTAACTATGCATTTTATCCGACTATGAAAGTTAGATATATATTTATATATATATATAATATATATATATTGTAGAGAAATATATACAATTATATATTGTATATGACATACAAGAGCCTCTTGGGATGCTTCTCAAGTGAGAGCACAATGTTTACCTCTCTTCCTCCAAGGAGGTTGAGGTGGTCAGCTTGGGCTGCTGGGCGGCAGCCCCAATTGTGTTCCAGCTCCTTATTCGGGGAATGTCACTTCTCGTACTCGCCAGAATCGGAGTCAGAGTGACGCGCCCGGGCCGAAGACGGATCTGCGGATCGATAGTCTTCGGCCAGAACGCCCTGATGCAGGGCCTTGAGGCCGCCCCTCTGGGGAAGAGCGGTGTACACCGCATTGCCACGGTGCCCGTCTCTCCTCAGTGCCCTCAGGAGATCAGTCTGCTAACCCTGCCAGTGTTCTAGGGCACAGCGGTCTCCAGCGAGCGCTTCTCTCAGTCTCTTCCGCCCAGAAATGTAGCGGAGAGGGAGGCTCGCTACCCCTTCGGGGGTCTCTAGAGCAGCTAGATCGGCCGTCCCCTGCCGGTCCTCCGTTCCAGGGCACCGAGCTAGCCGCTCTAAGTACACCAGAGGCCAGTCTCAAGAGACTGGTTCCCTTAGTAAGTCACCTGGCGGTGTGGGAGCCCTTGCCAAGCGTGTCTTATTGGGATCTGCCTGAGCAGACTCTGGTTCCTTCTTCCTTCGAGATGACGTAGGTCTGAGGACCGTCATTTTCCAATAGGAGGCTTCTGAGCAGTCCTGATGCCAAAGCCCAGGACTGGTGAGGGCAGGCCCCTCTGGGAAGAGCGGTGTACACCCGCATTACACGGTGCCCGTCTCTCCTCAGTGCCCTCAGGAGATCAGTCTGCTAACCCTGCCAGTGTTCCAGGGCGCAGCGGTCTCCAGCGAGCGTTTCTCTCAGTCTCTTCCGCCCAGAAATGTAGCGGAGCTGGGAGGCCCGCCACCCCCTTCGGGGGTCTCTAGAGCAGCTAGATCGGCCGTCCCCTGCCGCCTCCGTTCCAGGGCACCGTGCTAGCCGCTCTAAGTACACCAGAGGCCAGTCTCGAGAGACTGGTTCCCTTAGTACGCCACCCGGCGCTTGGGAGCCCCTGCCAAGCGTGTCTCATTGGATCTGCCTGAGCAGACTCTGGTTCCTAGTCTGAGGCCTTAGAGATGACGGGGTCTGAGACCGTCATTCCATTAGAAGGCTTCTGAGGCAGTCCTGATGCCAAGGCCCAGGACTGGTGAGGGCAAGCCCTCTGGGGAAGAGCGGTGTACACCGCATTACACGGTGCCCGTCTCTCCTCAGTGCCCTCAGGAGATCAGTCTGCTAACCCTGCCAGTGTCCAGGGCGCAGCGGTCTCCAGCGAGCGTTTCTCTCAGTCTCTTCCGCCCAGAAATGTAGCGGAGCTGGGAAGCTCGCCACCCCTTCGGGGTCTCTAGAGCAGCTAGATCGGCCGTCCCCTGCCGGTCCTCCGTTCCAGGGCACCGAGCTAGCCGCTCTAAGTACACGGGTCTGAGGACCGTCGTTCCCTTAGGAGACTTCTAAGGCAGTCCTGATGCTACATTCCAGGACTTATGAGGGCAGGCCCCCCTGGGGAAGAGCGTTTTACACCGCATTACACGGTGCCCGTCTCTCCTCAGTGCCCTCAGGAGATCAGTCTGCTAACCCTCCTGCCGTGTTCCAGGGCGCAGCGGTCTCCAGCGAGCGTTTCTCTCAGTCTCTTCCGCCCAGAAATGTAGCGGAGCTGGGAGGCTCGCCACCCCTTCGGGGTCTCTAGAGCAGCTAGATCGGCCGTCCCCTGCCGGTCCTCCGTTCCAGGGCACCGAGCTAGCCGCTCTAAGTACACCAGAGGCCAGTCTCAAGAGACTGGTTTCCTTAGTAAGTCATCTGGCGGTGTGGGAGCCCTTGCCAAGCGTGTCTTATTGGGTCCTGCCTGAGCAGACTCTGGTTCCTTAGTCTTCCTAGAATGACGCGGGTCTGAGGACCGTCGTTTCCAATAGGAGACTTCTAAGGCAGTCCTGATGCTACATCCCAGGACTTATGAGGGCAGGCCCCTCTGGGGAAGAGCGGTTTACACCGCATTACACGGTGCCCGTCTCTCCTCAGTGCCCTCAGGAGATCAGTCTGCTAACCCTGCCGTGTTCCAGGGCGCAGCGGTCTCCAGCGAGCGTTTCTCTCAGTCTCTTCCGCCCAGAATGTAGCGGAGCTGGGAGGCTCGCCACCCCTTCGGGGGTCTCTAGAGCAGCTAGATCGGCCGTCCCCTGCCGGTCCTCCGTTCCAGGGCACCGAGCTAGCCGCTCTAAGTACACCAGAGACCAGTCTCGAGAGACTGGTTCCCTTAGTAGACTATTCGGCAGCGTGGAACTGCTGCCAAATGTGTCTCGATGGGTCACGCACACTGTAGAACAAGGCTATGTGGCGCTCTGCCGCAGCCTTTCTACGGGCGAGCAGGCTCTGGTAATGGAACAAGAAGTGGGCACTCTCCTGAGGGAGGAGACCATCGAGGTGGTCCCTGCTCTAGACAAAGAGTCCAGGTTCTACAGCCGTACTTCATTGTTCCGGGGAAAGGGGTTGCGTCCGTCTTAGATCTAAGCTAACTGAACCGCTCAGTCACACGACTGAAGTTCAGAAAGCTCTCTTCGAGCACGTTCTCTCACCAGATCCGAGGACTGGTGGTCACGAGCGATCTAAAGATGCATACTCCTTCCCCATCACAGGAAGTTCCTGAAATGTGCTTTGGGGGCAAAGCGTATTAATATCGGGTTCTTCCCTTCGTAAAGGATAGGAGCAGCCATCCTGTCGAGGCAGGCATCCAGCTCCGCTAAGGGGCTGGATGCTATGGTACAATCGTGGCTGAGGCTTCGTCTGTACGCCTCCCCCGATCGCTCAGCTCCTGGGAGTTCTAGAGAGAGTGCGCATGGACGGGGTCCTTCTATTGAAAAACCCTGTTCTGGCCGGGCCGAGTATAGTCTCTGACCCGATTTCTCTCCTCGACGGCTCTCCATGGGGGATTCCAGTCAGGAGGGATATCCTCTCACTGGCAGCGGGCATGATCTTTCACCCCCGCTCAGAGTTGTGGAAACTATGGGTGTGGCTCCCGAGGGGGCACAACTCATAGCCTCTGGTCTCTCAACTGAGGTTGCTGAGACCATCCTCCAATCTAGAGCTCCCTCAATAAGGAAACTGTACGCCCTGAAGTTGAGACTCCGGGTGCGGAGACTGCCAGCTTGATCCAGTTAACTGCCTGTTGGGACAGTGCTGGAGCTCTCGCAGGCCCGTTTCTCCGCAGAGTTAGCCCACTCCACCCTGAAGGTCTACGTGGCGGCTATAGCACCTACCACGCCCCTCTTGGTGGCCTTTCAATAGGCAAACTCTCTTTTTACGTTTCCTCCGGTGGAGGCCAGGGTGCTTATGCTAAGTAGTGGATCTGGATGCTCTCCTATGACCTCGAGTCCTCTGATCTCCCCTCGCCTTTGGGAATCAAGGCTCACTCTACTTATGGCGGCCTCCAAGGCCTTCTGGCAGGTGTACCTGTGCAGGACATCTGTGACGCTGGTGGGTGGGCTACGCCCCTAACTTTCCAGGTTCTACGACCTGGCTCTGCGAGCCACCCCTGGCTTGTCTTTTCCCTTGCCATAGCTGTGCACTCCACACACTAAGCAGGGATTTGCAAGTATGGCGGCGTGGATATCTCGTTCCCCTAGCGTTTCGACGCAGCTCGATGTTCCCGGAGGGGAACGTCCCAGGTTACGTATGTAACCCTGGTTCCCCGAGGGAACGAGACGCTGCGTCGCAGGGCCATACTTCCGGCATCCCTACTAGAGCTATGCTTCATTCCTGGAAGCTGGCGCCGGCTGCACATCACGTGCTTTTAAGCATCCTGGTCGTGACGTCACCGCACCTGACGTCTGGCCGTCAATTTTGACTGATTACACATATGATTCAGAGCTGGACAACGCTGATGGCGTTCCCCTAGCGTTTCGACGCAGCGTCTCGTTCCCTCGGGGAACCAGGGTTACATACGTAACCTGGGACGTTTTCTCTTTGCTTCATGACATGTTAAGTAAATGACCAGAGTCTTGTGGATTATTGTGATGTTTTTGTTAGATGTTTGGTCTCTCATTCGGACGGCACCCATTCACTACAGAGGACCAATTAGATATAAAATGATGCTAAATTTCCCCAAATCTGTTCCAAAGAAGAAACAAACACATCTACATCTTGGATGGCCTGGTTAATACACTCGTACGTTTTCAGCATATTTTAATTCTTGGGTGAACTATTCCTTTAATGAAATAATAGGGCAAATGTTAACACACTCTCTTGTTCATTCTTTCTTTCTGCAGCCTCTCTTTCTCTCTGGGGAGGAAACAAACTACTTTCAGCTCAAGTTTCCTGCATTGTCAGCGGAGCTAAGATTCTAAAAAAGGCCATCATGATTAATTAAGCGCAGGTCTGTGAATTCATGTGATGTATTTCTTCACGGAAATTAAGCTCATTCAACAAAAGATAAAAACAGTTTGAGATAATCAGCCTTTATTTCAGGAAAATGTAGCTACTTTTTATGACAGAAAATGAGCAATTAGTCCAACTTTCAACAAACAGATAGCATTAGTTCAAAAAGATTAAGCTCTAAAGAAATCAATAGTACTTTGACTATGTTTGAAATCACGTTCACTCACATGACTAGTAATATCAGTAGTTTAATAGTCAACAGTTTTGTTTTATTTTTACATGAATCTGGTCATCACCTTATGGGAGCCATTGTCTTGATGGTGAATCTGATTTTTTATTTTATATATTTTACATTGTAAAACAGATATACTATAGGCTGATTTGCTAAAACTATTTGCAATAACAAAGCAACAGCTTTTTTTCTATGCAAATGTAATTCTATTGTGAAGCACATATGATACCAGAGGCAGTAACTACAAGGACGCCGAGGATACTCAATGTTAAGTCAGTGAGCCTAAAAGCAGACCCCAGGACATATTAAATTGTTTGGTGGAATTGTTGGAACACAGCTCGTGAAGCAGAAGCATGAATACATTTTACACAGTATTCAAGGACAAACGGTTCCACAATCAGGTCTCCTAACATTGAAACGTAGCAACGGACTGTGTCAGTGTGGGAATCAGGGAGTCTGTGTGATGGTGTATTCAGGTGCTCCTTTGGGATATTTTAATCCCTCCAGGCCACACAGTGAAGCATATACTTGAGGTGTATTACTAATTCAGGCCCAATTAGCAATTACAGTGGTAAGAGTAAGTGTTTCTCTGTTTTGAAGATGTAGGTTTGCTTTTGTGCTTATATAGCATTAGCGCTCAGGCATAAACAACTACGCAAATTTAAGATCCCAACTGATATTTATAATTTACAGAAGCATCCAAAAATTTCAAACATTATAAGCAAACAATATCGATTCTCACTGTGCACTTCCAGGTTGATTAAACTGTGAAGAGGCAACCCTTTCCCAAAAGCACTAAGAGGATTAACCACTGCACACATATACATAAACAAATTAATGAAAGTATTCACAGAGACAAAATAAGCCCACAGACACACACACAAAGAATACATTCCTAAAAATGTCCAAAATGTTCCTCACAGTGCTGTATTTGGGATGGTGACTGTATAAATTTAGCTTCAGCCTATATAGCCATTTACACAGATATGACTTATGCCAGGAACCAACCAACCTGCAACCTCAGCTTTCCTACTTTGTACCACCACCATGATGCTGCCTTCAACAAATAGACCTGAAAATCCCTCCTGGAATCTTCTTAAAGTCAGGAAATTGCAGCAAAAGAATAAATGCTTTCATTTTGCTTCACTTTAAAGTCACACATCAAAACACACCCGAGATATTAAACAGACTCCACACACCCTGCCTGCTCTCTTTCTCTAGCTTATCTTCGACTGAAAGATAACTGTTTTATTAAAACCTTAGCGAGAGCTGACTTGAACCACTTCTGACTGGTGTCTCAATCAGTACATCTGAAAGGCTCCTTCTGATTTCACTCACAAACAAGTATAAAGGATTTTGATATACATTTATTGCACAGAATTAGTTTGGCGGTTTTATTCAAAGTATCTTTCATTGCCTTCTTTTTTCTGGTAATACAATATACCATGATAAAACTATGACATTCTATGAAGTACCATGTAAAAACTATTAAATATGAATATTATAGTAATTCAGTATGATGGTATAATTCAAAGCACGGTATTACTATTCTTTACCATCACTGTAGAATGGTGCCACCACAGTTGCGATGTAACAGAAGTAGTGATAGATCTTCTCTTCTGCATAGAGACGTACATCCAAGTGAAATGGACTATTGAGAAGGAAAAAATGGGACTTGGCAGGGACTTGGTCCAAATCATAGTTTTTTATTGGATGGAGGCATATCAAAAAGCTTGCAGTCAATTCTAAGGGGCGGGGTTTATGCGGATGGAATTATTGGACTTACGCCATGAGAGGGGCTAACATATGCATATATTATTCATTCATGATAAAATCAATAAGATGCCATTAGAAAAGAGATTTCTAAATCTTCTGAATTTCTTTAACCTACAAATGTGCTCCATGTTGTAAAATTCAGATTAATTGACATTGATTTATTACATTTTAAACTTTTCACCTTATTTTATTTTATTAAATATATTAACCCTTACAAAAATATTACACCTACTTACCTACAAAAGGTACCTCCTCAGGGTAATTTTTAAAAGTGCAGCAAATATATATATATACATAAAAACACTAAAAATGTGAACATTCTGATAACGACATCGCTAAGAGTTTGTTCAGTCTTAGAAGATTCTACAACACAAGAACGTCTCATGTTTTTCTTATAGTGCAGCTCTGCTAATGAACTACACTGTAGTGATTCAGCACACAAGCCAAATGAGCTGCGTCTGAATTTTTCTCCATAGCCTCTTCATCCTTTTAAAGGGATAGTTCAACCAAAATGAAAACTTCTGTCCAAATCTGTACGACTTTCTTTTGCAGAACACATAAGAAATTTAGTAGACTGTCGGAGCTGCCCTCTTCTATAATGAAAGTGTATGAAGACCAGACGCTGTCAAGCTCCACAATAAAAGGGTCATAAAAAGGGTTCATATGACTATGTTCCTATGATCTCTATGAAAAATGAAGTGAAATTTGAGTTATTCATCAAAAGTCAAGTCTTGGCGGTAATGGTAAACATTTACTTTCATTGTGTGGAAAAGAGCAGCTTGAGCATTCTCCTACACATCTCCATTTGTGTTCCACAGAAGATAGAATGCTATATGGGTTTTAAAAGACATAAGGGTGAGTAAATGATAAAGGGATTTAATGAAAATCCATGCCCCTGTCACACAAAAGAGCTGTGTTCTTACCATTCATGGCTTCAGGTGGGATGTGAGGGACCCTCTACTCGACCGGCTGGCTAATACTCATCTGGAGAAACAGAGAGAGAGAGGATTTTACATGCAGACAAGCAACAGAGGACACGCTATGATGGGAATAGAAAGAGGTGAAGCAAGAGAGAGACTGTGAACATGTGAAAAGGATTAAATGGGAAGAAGAGAACAAGTAGAGAGTAATGATAATGGAAAAGAGGGCTTTTAAAGGATGGACAAAGGGAGATGCATCTCTTCTCAGCTGCTCTTGAATATGTTGGCCATTGTTTCGATCCATTTTCCTCTTATACTCAATCATGTTGTTTGCCATAACACACACACACATACAAAAAGCCACGTCCCCGGTCCACCATCACGCACTCACACACAAACAGGATATTGATTGTGCCAGAGCGTTTTCGCCTAATGCAGAGCGATTGTTTGTCTCTGTCTTCGCTCTAAAGCTCTTTCTGGGAAATCAGCCCTGAGACTCACAGCTGAATCTGGGTCTGTGCTCCATGGACAGATTGAACAAACACAAGCGAAACACAAACTCCTATTACAGCTGAGAAGGTCTGAGCCCATTTAAACACTCACTCTAGAAGTCCAGTAAGGGTGAGAGTTGCGGTGCCTACAGCTATTCACACAGCAGCAGGTGTGTCAGTCTGTTTAGTACTCTAAATACGGTTTAGTCCTTTTCATACACAAATTGTTGTATGAGCTGCATGCATTACAGTCACAAATGTTAAGGCTTTCTAAGTCTCGATGATTGTAAAAAAAATGGCAAAATAAGTGTATCGTGTGGTCAAACAGTGATCAATTCAGTGCAAAAAAAAAAACATGTACTGACCCCAAACAGTCAGTAACAGTCAATCCCAAAACTGACTGCTTTTAAGCCTATTTAGTTTCATAATCTATATTGCATGTACTGCAGATTTTTCCTTTTGCCTAAGCTTAACCTGGATAGACAGATTCTTCCTAGTTAAACTGTGACCAGTGTGAGAAAGTTTCACGTGTACAAACACTAAAAATGTTGGGAAGGTGATTTAGTCCGTGACATTACAGGCTAATATAATTATTTACAAGAGAGCACATGTAGGTTAAGGCAATGTGTTAAAAAACTTCAAATGAGTTTACCTTTTTATATTTATATACTTGACCATTTACATAGGCTAATTTCAGGCAACATACAGACTTATGAAAGTAATCCATCTATTACAGTAATTATTAATGTTGACTTGACTGCATTTTTTGTAGCATTCTCAAAGAAAAAGCTATTTAAACAGTTCAGCATCAGTCTGTCTAACGGTTACTTTAGAGCCATTTTCACATAGTTGATTTAAGTTCAAATTCCATAACTTATCTTTTGTTTTTAAATGGAAGTCATTGGAATGTTTTCAAATGGATTGGCATTATTTCAGCTGAGCCGCTGCTATGGGGGAGGCAGTAGTGGTGCGGCTCAGTTATTATCCACTCAGAAGTGAGAGACAAAATATTACATCTTTCAGTAACTGCTCTCTTATGCTAGAGTGCATTAGTATACAAATCAGCACGTCTCTGCACTTTAGCTGTCAGCAAATTTTCCTGCAGCATTGGGAGTGTTTGAATCTACTTTTTCAACTTCTAATTAGTCCTGCCTGCCAGTGCCTCTATAGCACACAAACGTCTTCCTGCTCATTTGCTCGAATACCGTTAGATCAGTCTGCTACATCCAGGCAGCAAATATCTGATTATCATTTGGTTGAGAACATGCTATGCACCACAAATACTCACTTTTGATGTCCTACAGATTGCTCTATTTAGTATTATCAGTAAAGCTCAGTTTCTGAGTCATTAGGCCAATCAAATTCGAAGATAAGTATTAGTTCTTGCATCTTTGAATTTGATTGGCTTAATGACTCTGAAATTAGTTGATACATTTCTAATTATTGAAAACCTTCACACAGCTACTATATGAAAAGATTTAGAGGCCTAAAATCAATCCTTATTTCAACCTTGCAGAGTAAACTTTACATTTACTCTATTATTAATAAATTATCATAGTTATTACAATAATTCTTGGTTAGAAAGGTTGACTAGTAAGTTAGTAACAGACTATCAAAGCTCACACTGCAACAAGCGCTTTGCTTTCACAGAAGGAATTTCAGTTACATTTAGCATTAATCACTGACAAAAACTTTCATATGTCATAGTGCTTTTTTGTGATTTTTTGACTGATTAGCACAACAATCTTAACTTACAATGCCACAAACAGCAGGGTCCGCACTTACAAAACAGCCCTGCATTATTGCATTGCACTGTGTAGTGTGTTGTGCTGCTTTTATGGCTCCCATGAGAATCAAAACTCTGTAATAGCATTGACTGCTGGATTATCCATGCTTTTATGTGTAAATCACATTTTAGATAGCACATGATTTCACACCGCTACAATGGTATATGGTATTACCTCTTCACCAGCAGGCTGCAATGCAATAACAGCAAGTTACTTGAGTCAAAAATGTCATCCAACAGAATAAACTATGCAAAACAGCACAGTGCAAAAGATCTGCAAGTTCCGCTCCTTTTTCTGAAGTCTAACTGCTTTAATAAAAAGCACCGAGTATGTGAGTCCCTGCTAGAGGTCCTTTCCGAATACTGTTTTCCTCTCTCTTCTCCCATTACTTTGTGTCTAGACTTCATTGTCCTATCTAATTTATAATGCGGATGAAGAAGAGAGGCATCATCAGTTTTGCATTAAGCAGTACTGAGGCTTATGTGCTTAGAGCGATATCTCCGAATATGATTCATGAACAGCAAAGTATCATTCATTTCTGCAGACTACAGAGGTTAACAGTATCATTACAGTGTGACTGAAGGGATCAGCTATAAAGGCCTCTGTTCATCTCGGGTTTCATGTCATGAAGTCGAAATCAAAATGTTTGACCTTAAATCCATCCATCATGTGCTATGATTGATCTTATTGCTCATTATAAAACATTTCCAATGTCAAAGGAATGCATTGTGGCATATCAACATTTTTTAAATCAGCCATAATACTAATAGTAAAGTATTTAATTGTGGTTCATTCAGACTGTGGAAATGCTTAAATACCCACTAAGTTATAATGTCTTTGTAGCGTTCATCCTAATATCTGCTGAAACTCTTGAGATTGCCATTTGAGGCAGAAGAGAGGAGAGATGGAGGCAATGAGACTGAAGATGTGACCCAGGGTTCTCGTCCACTACTAATCTATTGTGTGCAAATAAAGAGTTCATTACAGATCAATAAATGGAGGGTTAATAGACTGATGGATAGATTAAAGAGCTGAAAGCTGAGACAGACAGGATCTGTGGTTTGGACTGGAGTCTCATACATTCACACACACTGAAACTCCAAACCTTTTAGGCTGCTGTGATTGATTTTACCACATAAGAATGCTCTTCAGTCTTTTACTTTGCTGTACTTTACATTTCATATTTTACCTTCTGTCAAACACCTCACTGAATACCTGCTTTAAATAATAATAACACTAATATAATTATTAATATTCACTGTAATAGCAATTCAAAATTATGTCATTAATTACTTAGTCACCTCATGTTGTTCCAAACCCGTAAGAACTTTGTTAATCTTCGGAACACAAATTAAATTTTTTTTTTAATCCAAGAGTTTTTTGGCCCTGCACAGACAACGCAACTACCACGTTCAAGGCCCAGAAAGGTAGTAAGGACATCGTTAAAATTGTCCATGTGACATCAGTGGTTCAACTGTAATTTTATGAAGCTACGAGTAAGGCTGAAACGATTAGTCGACATTATCAACAACATCAGCAATAAATAATTGTCGGGGAAAAAAATTGTTGTCGAATATTCATTTGACCTATAATGTAAGGGCCTGCAATAACACAGTTTGTGACGCTGTAGTGCAAGACTGTAATTCAGCCCTCCAGATGCAGTTCAAGAGAAGAAGACAAACACGGTTTATGACAGTCTGAGTGTAAACACAGCTGAACCAGACGCTGCTGTGTATGTGGTGCGCACTTTTGTCTCAAAAACGAAATAGACACACAACAAAAATTACAGTGGTGACGTGAGACAACAGCAATTAAGAAAGCATGTGTGTATGTTTGCATGAGCTCTGCAATCGGCACTCCAGTCATGTCATGTTTATTTATATAGTGCTTTATACATGAGACTGACTTAAAATAAGCAGCTTTACAGTATTACACATGAAAAAAACTGTGTCAGTGATGCTTTCAGTTAGAATTACATCTTGATTTTCTGTTATAACGTAGCTATCCATTGTAGAGCAATCTAATAATAAATTATTTTTATTAGTGAATGCAAAAATTCATAAATATATTTCAAAAAATTATTACATTAAAGTGACAGTTGGGTTTGCATAGAGTAAAGCTTAATCTAGCTCAGGATAGATTTGATCATTATAACTCTATAAGGTGTTTTAAGAGAGCTAATGTTTTGAATAAAATTATTAATCCAAAAGTAAGTCTTATCACTTACTATTATTTTGTTTCATATCCATATGACTTACAAAAGGAGTTGTTAGGCAGAATAATGAGTTGCTTTAAATGGTGAATGAGAATGTCTCTCTGTCTGTCATCTCATTTTGTGTGCCACATATTTGAATTGTAAAAAATACAATAGCAATATAAATGAAGTTTTCAAGAGCTGAAGTGATTGTCTTATTTATTAGTTAGAATAAGTATAATTCAATATTTTCACTAATCGTAACAGCTGAATTTTAATTAACTTTAATCAAAATTAACTTAAATCAAAAATTTCCTCCCGTGAATGTGCATCGAAGACTGGCAAGGAAGGATAGAAATTGTTGAATAAAGTCATTATTTTGGTTTTCTTTGCGCACAAAAATTATTCTCGTAGATGCATAAAAAATAATGCTGACTGAAGTCATATGAACTATTTTAACAATGTCCTTACTGCCTTTCTGGGCCTTCAATGTAGTAGTGCCCTTGATGTCTATGCAGGATCAGAAAACTCTCGGATTTCATCAAAATATCTAAATTTCATCAAAATATAAAAACTCTCCCGTTTCTCTGTTGGCGAAGCTAATTTTTTTTATCTAATTCTATTTATCATTCAACTTAAAATACTTATCTTTAGGAAAAAGAGAAGGTCATAATTAAATGTATTTATTTATTTATTTTATTTTTATTTTAGTCATTTAGCAGACGCTTTTATCCAAAGCGACTTACAAATGAGGACATTATAGAAGCAATCAAAACCAACAAAAGAGCAACAACATGCAAGTGCCATTACAAGTCCTGGTTAGCCTAACGCAGTACACGTAGGAAGGTTTTTTTTTTTTTTTTTTTAAGAAAACGAGTATGTAAAATATAGACAAAAGAATACATATGCAATTGATAGAGGGTCAAATGTTTGTGTGTTTTTTTTAATAAAAGGAGACAGATTAGATAAAATAAAATTAGAATAGAGAGTGCTAGAGTTAAGGGTCAAATAAAGATGGAAGAGATGTGTTTTTAGCCGTTTCTTGAAGATGGGTAAGGATTCAGCTGCTCGGATTGAGTTGGGCAGATCATTCCACCAGATGGGAACAGTTAATGAAAAAGTCCATGAAAATTTTTTATTTACAATCCTAGGCTAATATTTGCAGGAAAACTTCCCTATAACATATTAGAGAGAGTATAAGAGATATATAAAAACGTAAATATGATGTTCAAAGCTTTTGTTTAATGATTATAAAAAAGAAAAATAACATCCACGAAAAGCACAAAAACTAAAGGTAAAAGAAAAAACAGTCATGGAATTCTTAGCTCATTTATATGCACGTATTCAATACCTGATATTTGCATGTCATTACTAGTTGAACAGGGGGAATATTCTGATTCATTTCTAAATCAGCTTTATATAATCCACCACATAATTTGCATAAAGCCGCACAGACAAACAAATATCATCCACAGACACATTGTTCATGATAACTGGAGTGTTTATGGGAATCAGGGAGGGAATCATTTCTATTATTTAATTCAGAAATGTTGCTGCTTCGCAGTGAGGATTTCTAGAACAACTTGTGCTCTAGAGAGGTTCGGGCTGTGGATGAGAGGTTCAGAGGTGTAATGGGCCCAGGATGAATTGCTTATTAAAAACTGCTCTCAAAATTCCATTCTCAATTTCACTGTTCTCATGTAGACTAAACTAGATTGAATATTAAATTGGGTCTCTCTGTCTAATGCTGCAGAGATGAGACGAGAGAAGAGGAGAGGACAGGACTTCGTACATCAGTGATCCTAAAGCACAGCCTGCAGATTCATGTTTATTAGAGTAACACTAATATACCTCTTTTGCTTTTTCTGGCCACGTACACACTGCAGCTAAGTACATTGTGACTCTTATTCTGAGTGCTTAATACTATTCTATGAGTGACAACCACATTCTATATCCGAATTCACACAGGATCAATCAAATGTTAACACAAGTAACATTGTTAGTGCATTGCCTCTCTTGTCTTGACAGTAGTTTACTTAAAAAGCCAGACTCTGTGTTTTCTGTAATGGCTCTGAAAATGCATACACAGAATGATAATTTGGAGTGAATCGCTGCATTCATCTATGCAATGCTCTTTCTAACTAGAATTAAAGTCACTGTGAGTCTCACAGTTCAATGTAATAAATTTAAGAGGGGCAGCAGCAACATTTCTATTTTCACCCACAAAATGATGTCTCCCTGAAGCTCTGAGAAAACAATACTTGACATTCGGGCTGCACAGATACAAAAACTGATAACTACAAAGACAGAGAGACATAAAGTTAGAAACCGCTCCTTCTCTGAATCAGTAAGTCTCTTTATAACCACCAAGGGGTTACATTATATAGTATAGACAAGGAGAGGCAGCTACCGTATATTTTATGGTGTATTCCTAAAGTAATGCATTGGTACCAAGGTCATGGATTTGTGGGAACCAATAAAATTATACTTTTGGGTGATAAACCTAAATGTACTAATCTGAAATAAAGATTATTATCATGAGACATAGTAATTATGAATTAATAATATATAGTTGTATTTTAAAGTAAAGTGAAGAGAAGTGAAGTGACCCATACTGGTGACCCATACTCGTAATTCGTTCTCTGCATTTAACCCATCCAAAGTGCACACACACAGCAGTGAACACACACACACACTGTGAACACACACTGGAGCATTGTTTCTGAACAATATAAATATAAAAATAGGCCTATGTAAAATATAAATAAGTCTATATTAAGGCTGTCAAGTGTCAACAATTATAAAAATTACACTTGTTCATATATATTTACATACACACAAATATTTGATATTTCATATGCCTATGATGTATATTTATGTGTATATTTCCTATTTTCTCAACATTAAATGTCTTTAATTGAATGTCCAATTTAGAGATGAAGCTACTTGCTGAGTGTATTTTTTTGCCCACGGCATTGATTGTTTGAAAGTGTAATAATGACTACTTCAAGTATGCTAAATGAGGTACATTTATTGTTTTAAAAGGAGTATTGAATTGGGTATTGAGTCTTACTGTTGGGTACTAGAAAGCCTTTAATTGTAATTTATTAGAACACTTCCTCATTTGTGTCAGTATGGACAATATCACTATTATGCATGCAGTGTGAATGTGTGTTTCTGTATGTGTAAGACCAGAGTTGGCGTTACAACTGCAAACAGAGTCTGAGCCTTCAAGCCATGGAACATGATATAAGCTCTCCTTTACATACACAAACACGCTAACACACTACCCCACCCAAAATTCTTCAGTTAACACAGCCTCAAACCTCACATTCAGCAACACTCATATCAGAAACAACAGCTAACGCTAAATTCTACCAGTGTGAGTTCTCTCTTTCATTGTGCCAAAGGACTGTCTGTCCCGTCCTTGTACTTCACTTCATCTCACACAGCCACACACAAATGTCCCTTGAAATGTTAGTGATGGACACCTGCGGCACTGGCAAATCAGCATTCAACATATCACTCTCCTCACACAGCACATGTCTGTTCTGAGTGTTCTACCCAGCATGCTTTGTGCAAAGAAGGGGAATAAGGACTCCTCTGTCCACACAGGAAACAAGCATATGAAACATGCCAGCAGAGACCACACTAGCCATTCAGAGTCTACTGAATGATGCTGCGGAGGTGAAAGTGAACAGCAGTGAAAAACACTAAAACACACATCTGAAAATTGGTTGTGGCAGATCAAAAATTAAATGGTAAGTGGAGCTAAAAGGTTAAAGCTATCGCTATCGTTTTTGAAAATAATGTGTTTCACTGAGACAAAAACGCCCTGAATATATCCATTACTCAATCGCGCATGCGGAAAGCGTCTTGACAGCCGCAAGCAGAGCCGATCCTAGACTTCTGGGGCCCTACGCAAAACTGTGTCGATCGGGGGGGGGATGAAACGCCCTGAATCGTGCTCACGGAAAGCGCTCCAGAAACAGTGTCTCTTCCGCGGCTCGTTATGCTTTCAACTCGTTGTTTTAGTCTCGAGCAAGAGACTTTACAACATTCAGTTTACATTTGACTGTTTTTCACGTAGAAAGGGCGACAGCACCAGCATTACAATAAATTATCATTCATGTTTTCATAGCCGCTGGCCAAATTCAAACCGAAACTAAAATTAAAACATATTTGAGAGCAAGGGGGCCCCTGGTGTTTCGGGGGCCCTTACGCAGCTTGCATATTCTGCGTATAGGGAGGATCGGCTCTGGCCGCAAGTACTCCAAATGCATTTCTGTACACTTTTCTTCTTAATTGTAATGCAAGCAGGAGAACTGTGGCAACAGATCTTATACCTCTCATTTTTTATCACCAACACACATCTAAAGTGGAGTTACACAAATAACGTTTGTGCTTCAGTTCCCTTTAGCACACAGTTCACAGCATATGTGTCTGGATAAACAGTAGCACAGAAGGCGGGGGCACGTGAAAGTGCACGTTCAAGGAACCACTTGTCTTCTCTACTGCACTTCATTTTACTCAAGTCCACCATCCAAATGGCAAAAAAAATTAAGTTCAGAGAGGCACGTCCATTTTTCTTATTCCACGCAGAATACATTTTTTCCTTAACAGAGGTGCACAACAAGCTTAGAGAGACTTTTATATTTTGAAGGTGAACAAGAACAGTAGGGAAGTTTTGTAACTGTAACTCGGTAACTCGATTGATATTCACAGTACGAGATTCTGGATGACGCAAGAGAATTTGACTCTTGCAGATTTGATTATATTAAAAAGTGTTTTGAGGACACATTGTCACAACACAACATTTCATTCCCTTTCTTTATCCCTTTCTCTCCTCTTTATATCTCTCTGGTAAACTCTCACACACACACAACACACACACACACACACACACACACACACACTACTGTTGGTATTTAGGGCAGCCAACATCCTCTAGTAGGAAGCAATCCTCTGTGTGTGTGTGACATATAAGGCATATTTATTTCTGGGGCACTCCACCCTGTTCCCACTGGGACATTCGCACACACAGTACTCGCACAGAACATGGGTTGACATTCAAGAGAGAAAAATCTTGCGAATGAGATATAAAACTCAAATTAAAAGCATGTCATGTCAACCATCCACACACACACTTTATATTAGGCACTTACTTCAGACTGCCTGCAAGTTAGTTTTTTTGCATAAAGTTGCATATGGGCTCAGGTATGACAATATGTACAACATATACACACACAGTTATCTGTATATATGTTTATTTGTACTCGTTTTGTTTCTTGTGATGATTGTGCTTGTTTTTTATTTGGTTGTTTGGATTTTATGCAAAAGCCTAACCAGGCACGAGGGCTGCAAACTAGCTTTATGCTATATGCCCTATGTACAAGGCATCGGTTGCCAAGTGCATTGTCCATTTGTCCCTGTTAAATAAACAAACAAACAAAAAAAAAAATGACATCTCTGCCTGACATTATATCAATTCATTTTGAAGTCAAATTCACAATATTTTAATTTGATTTTCATCAGTGCATTCTGAGTTATTCATAGATACACGTTGTATACACTCGAATTCAAAAGTTTGGGATTTTAATGATTTGAATGAAGCCTTTTATGCTTTTTAAGCCTTATGCTTTCTAAGGCTGCATTTATTTAACAAAATGCGTTAAACACAGTAATATTGTGGAAATATTATTGCAATTTAAAATAAATGTGTTCTTTTTTTGAAAATATTTCAAAATGTAATTTATTCCTGTGATGCAGTGCTGAATTTTCAGCATCATTACTCCAGTTTTCAGTGTCACGTGATCCTTCAGAAATCAGTCTAATATGCTGATTTGGTGCTCAAGAAACATTTTGTATTATTATCAATGTTTAAAACAGTTATTCTGCTTAATATTTTTGTGGAAACAGATAATTTTTTTATCAGGATTCTTTGGTGAACAGCAAGATCAAAAGAACTGCATCCTTGCTGAATAAAAGTGTTTATTTTTAAACAAACAAACAAAAAAAAAACCTTACTGACCCCAAACGATAGTGTGCACAGTAATATGATGAATCTTGCACACATGAACATTACCACTATTAATCTTGCAGGAAATGATGCCGTCTGCATAGATGCTTTAGATAAAGGCCTTGCCTGCATATGCATATGATGTCAGCACAATTCTGACTTGCAAAGGATTTACATTTTCCAACAATCACAATTAGGTATAAATTCCGCTGACATTTCCACAAAGATTAGGCCTCAATAACCTAAGAGAGAATCTGCAAAGATTAAAACAACACAGCATTATTCCAGACCACTGATGCTTTTAAAACAAAACAACTGATTGCCACCCAAGATCATTACATACAAAGCCAAGTCTGTCAGCAAATGAATAACAACTGACGATGATACAGGTAGCCATCTTGACGTATTTCACAGTGGTGAGTTTCTCACCATACCGATAAGAGAAAATAAATGATGGCCAGCATATTTCCCCAGACCAGACTCATCCATTCATCATGCAGGTTATTTACTACTGCGACTGGCCCATGCCCCACATACTGAGAGGATGCAAACGCCGAAACAGATTGTAGCCTCTGTGCTTTGATTAACAGCGCTAGCCTTGGAGGGACAGAGTTATGAGAATATATGGCGGTTGGCACAAACTACATAACCTACTTCTACAACAGTCTGTGAACCTAAAAAACTTCAAAGGAAATAGCCTGGGTCACACTTCACATTACAGGGTAATCTTATGAGTAAGTTCTGAGTAATAATGAACGACATGATGAAACCGATGTTGGCTGGTATACGTTTCTTTTCTCACTCACAACTAGGTGTCACAAAGCGGTGTTGACCTTCTTGATCCTTTAAAACAGGGCTCTATTTTGTTAACATTATTTAACATTAACAATTAAAAATCTTTCTAAAGCATTTTCTAATCTTAATTAATAATAATTTCAACATTTACTAATACATTACTGATTTTAAAAGCTGTATTTTTACATTTTATTTAAAGGAGCTGAGATAGCATGAACTAAAATTACCAACGAACACTAAAACAAATGTATTAATCACTGTTAATTAATGCATTAACTAATAGCACCTCATTGAAACTATCAAACTACATTAGTTTCAGGGCTGGTTGGGATATTCATAGCTGATCTTAACATCTTAACTCTAAATACATGTCTTCACATGACACAATCACCTCAATATTCATATTAAGGGGCAAACAGTATTGTTTTTCACAGGCTGATTTAGGGACCAAATGTAATATTTAGCAAACCAGCCAGTCCTGAATATCTGGATGAGACAATAAAAACAGGAAAAAGCAAAAATAAGTAAATAAATTAAACAAGGTACCTATCTATCGGTCTACATATTATTTTTTTAAATGCTGGCAACAGTGGCAGGATTATTTAATGTTAAAATCATTTTAATTGACGGTGAAAATATCTCATTTTTAAATTACTCATAAAAAAAATTATCATCAATCTTTTCTGTTTGTTTCACAACCAAAACTAGTGTTTTAACTCCGCAACATGTGCTAAACATAAGTTAAAATATAACTTTAATCCTGAATACAAATTGTGTAATCCTTACTTAAAATGTAATTATTTTGCGATTAATGATATTAACATCCATATGAACTCTAAACTAAGCGTTAATTTAGCAGATACACGAAGCATCTGTTAATGTAACTAAATGTAAATGTTCTATATGAAGTGAGGCAGCATGATAAGGGTCATTAGACACAGGTATCCGGGAGGCAGGTGCACTAGTGAGACCGCTGGGAAACACTTACAATGATCCAGCTCTTATGTTGCAGCTTATTACAGAGCTTAAACCGGATTGAGTTACTGTATACGTTCACAACCTGCACAACAAGTTTGTCCGTTATGTGATTGAAATCAATGACAGCGATTCCGCTCCTTCTCACACGTTACGGGCTTTTGTTCTGAAACTGCGCTCTTTTCTCTCGGACAAATTCATTAAGCATCTAAAAAATGCTCATTAAACATATAGAATATTAACAAATATTATATTAACAATAGACGGTAACCTTATTGCAAGCATCACAATAGAGTGGCTATCCTATGGGAACTGCAAAAGATAAGCGCTTACCGTCCATATCGCGAAAGAGAACGGCACAGTGTTATTGTGATTTCATAAAACCAGAGCCAGCGTAACCGGAAATCTCCCCGGATAACGGGCGACGTGTGGTTTTGGTATCCAGGTGAAGGCTCGGCAGTACCTGCTCACTGCAGATCGCAGACTGCGGCGTCGTTTCACTACCTACAAGTGATAGGGCTGACGTCACTCACAAGAGCAGGATGGGCGGGGCTTCGCACGCACAGATGTGCACGAGGATTAGGACAAAATACCATGTCACTGAAATAATGTGACAAATTCACGCTGTGGATTATAATACCGAGCGGAGGGTCTGAACTGACGTAGAACGCCTGGACATTAGACGTCACTGATATGAAAATCTGTGCACCTCTTTGTGTAAGTGGAGTTTATCGAGATGTTCAACGAGCAGAGCTGTAATTTCAAGACGTTGCGAATTTTGTATTAAAACACTCCACTGAAAACATTCTAAACCAGCCTAAATTCGTCTGCTGCTGTCCCAGCCTGGGTTTAGTTAGGCTTTGTGTTGAAAAGTGCCCAGAAAAAACTATCTATAGCCATCTTATTATGCGGGTTTAAGTTGTTTTACTCAGCTATTAAACTATGAATATTAAACGTATATTAACTTTTAGATTATTAAAGAGGAAATAAATGTTAATTTACTCTATAACACAGTAAATGAATATGCATTGTACCCTTCAACAGCCTTTAACCTATACATATAAATAACTGGGTCATATTAAAAGCTGTGCTTATAGAATGTAAGGCTCAGTTTCTCAGTAAATATTATTCCACATATTCCATTCCATGTGGAAAACAGCCTCCTCTTTATTTGATTAAAAAAGACAAGAAAAATAAATGGTAAAAACATTAATATTAAGAAATATTATAAAAAAGCTTCCTATTTTAATATATGTAATGTTATGTAATAATGCGTGCACTGCTTTGAGCTGAGACTGGTCATAGCACTTGCATAATATAAGAACATAAGAACTTGCTCTTTTGTTTATTTTGATTGCTTCCATTGTCCTCATTTCTAAGTCGTTTTGGATAAAAGCGTCTGCTAAATGACTAAATGTAAGAATTTTTTATGATTATTTGATTAAAAAAGATAAAAAAAGCATTTATTTGAAGTAAAAATCTTATATAAGATTATAAATTTGGTTTACTGTCACTTTTCATCAATTTAATGTATCCTTGCGGAATAAAAGTAATCTTTTTTTATCTTACTAATCTCAAACTTTGAATGGTAGAGTAATTTATTTTCAGACTGTAAACAACTGCAAAACTAGACTACATGAATTAACTTTAATCAATTTCATTACTTTTGAATATGGAATAAAGTTATAATTATTTATGAGACTTTATTTGCTATTTAGATATCAATTAGCATTTTTGGAGGGTTCTCTGCTGCCCTCTATTGCTCAGAGGTGCAAGGCAGCAGGGTCACTTCATACACAGCTGCATTTGCAGACACTAATGGCACAAATATAAGACGAAAAACAACAGCAAACAAATAATTGCAATTATTTTCATTTATGATGGTTAATTGTAGATGAGCATCAGCGGTTGAGCTGGTGAGAAACATTTAAAATACACACATGAAAAGTTCCGATGTATGATATGTAGTCATCTGAATGAGTCTCCAGAATCCATTTTGAGGCAAACCCCAGAACCACATCTGCATGTCTCACCAAAGTCAGATCTTTTCAGCATCTTTAAAGGTGTCCCCTCAGCCTCATGTCCCTTCAAAGGGATTGTCTCTGTCCAGGCTAGAAGTGGTTTCTATGGACTGTTCACTTTTTGAGATTTTCCTGTACCTCCTTGAAGATTTTATCCTCTAGACTGGATGTGTCATACTCCTTCAGCATATCGTACGGTCTCCACGGTTCTGCCCACTTCTGAGCATGCTCCATCATCTCCGGGGTCAAACATAGGTCAAAGCGGATACCCTTAATGTTAAACTTGGGACGCTCCCAGCGTTTAGACCATGGCTTTGGCTTCATTTTTACTTTTAACTACAAGAGAAAGAGAGAAACAGACATGAAACCTTTCAATTTAGAGGCTAAACACAGCAGATGTCAAATGTATCAATACAGAATGCTACAGATGAGAAATGTTTTACTAGAACACCTTACCGGATTGACCGGAACGTCTCCTGTTATCTCAAAATGGACAGGTTGCATATCAAAGTTGAAAGAGCTGTACTCAGGAAGAGCATCTCTCAAGTACATGAGAGTGTCGTCCAGTCTCTTCTCCAGCTTCAACACTTCAATCTTACGTACACGTGGATTGTACAATTCATAGCATATCTCCACTCCTACAGTGAACGAAAACTTTTTACTATGAAATTCATAACAAAATGGCAAGTAAAAAAGCATTAGATTCAATGCATAGATGATACTATGATTAAAGTGAAACCGGTAAAAATCAGAACAGTAGGGTTGCAACTGATGATTATGTAAATAATCAATCTGTGAATTATGTCTTTTAGTAATTGTATTAAAAGGCACTTTTTATTCTAGCATTTCATTTCTTTGTTGCAGTTTTTTTTTTACCTTGGCCATCAACAATATTCCGAAGTATAAAAGTAGCACCCAATCCTTTTCCAGAGCGTTGAACGCAGATTCCAACAAAGCGATTCAAGTTCCCGTTCACATGAGGATCAGTCATGGTCACTGCTAAAATACTGCCTACATGAAACAATAAAGAGAATATTTGAGGAGGAACAGAGAGAGACATTTTTCAATTACACATCACCATAAAACGGAGGAATCTTGCGGTGTGTTACAATCATCAGCATTTCTTACCAACGTGAAACTCTGGGATGTTGAGAACTTTCCGTCTCTGTATCATGTCTTTCCGTTCTATTGCAAATTTCACAGGGTTTGTGCGCTGACGAGGAGGGACGAACTCTGGACTCAAAAACCTAATCAGATATTTATTTTGTAAAGAAACTGAATCATGAAGCATGCTACTAATAAAAAGAAATATAAAAAAACTGACAGTAATATCCAGTGATGCAAACATTGTCAAATTTTGGCATTTTGAATTGGACAATTTAGGCAATCTTTTAAATGGTTCATGTGATTTTCTACATGTTAGGCATTCAATTAAAAGTGAAGGTTTACATATTTTAAAAATAAAAATATTATTTGCTAATATCTCAAATGTACTACAATAAATTGTAGTTACAATAAACCTTTTCTAATGAACCTGTAATACCTCAAGAAGCTGGCAGGTGTAAACTAAAACATGCATTTAAAGTTACCCTAAAACAACACACATACCGTCGCAGAGATGCTTCTTTCTGTGTTTTGTCTATGATAACTGGTTTGCTTGGAGGAGTGAATTTTGGAGGTCCATCTGACGCCGCAGCGTGCCTCAATACAGACGTCGACAGAAGTCCTGGGAATAAAATAAACATTGTGTATGCGTACAAATCATGTTAGGAATCAGTAATAGTTAACTTATTCATTACCACGGACGGTAAACTCTATAAACTATCACATAGTTATTCACTTTAGCAGATGATTGTTTTAATTATCCTCTCATTAGTGGTCTTTTCTGTTATTACCATCTAATATGGACTTGGTAATGGGAATATAAAACACAGTAACATACGTTCGTTCTGAGGTAAATATCTTAAAATTCGTAGCAAGCCCATAATTTCTCCCGTCCTCCTTGCGCACGCCGCCATGTTTGACCTCTGACAGAGGTACAAGAAACATTCTGATTGGCTGTCCAACCTCAACAACGAGGATTCTTCTTCTTCTTCTTCCTCTTCTTTGGTGTTTATTGGTGGTTGGCAACCTAACTTATCGGTGCATTACCGCCACCAACTGGAATGAAGTATGGATCAGGATATTTGCTTAAACAGAATAGAAATAAGCATAAAAACCAAGCAAAACAAATAAACAAACTGGAAAATAAAACAACATAAATAACAAAACGCTATATTCTTTTATATAATTTACTTTCACAAATGTAATAATGTCATCACACAACTTACTTGCTGTTTTCCCTAATAGACCTGATAAAGTAAAGTCATGATGTTTTACTTTCTTCAATGATTGAATAAGGTGACGTCTCTCATTATTATATTTCCTACAATGGTAGTACATGCTCAACTGTTTCTTGTTGGGTACAGTGTATGCATTTCCCAGTTGGGGGTTTTCCAATTGTATATAGTGTACTGTTAAGTCCAGTATGACCTATTCTCGTCCGAGTTATGATACTTCCTTCTCTTCTATTCCTGCTCTCCCTCCTCACAGCACCAATTTGTTTTTGTATATTGTATAAATGTCTACCTGTTTCATTATCATCCCAATATCCCTGCCATACTGATAGTACAGTACTTTAGCTTCTGCTTTACTTAATGGGACCTGCAAATCTACTTGCTTTATTCTTAGAGTTTGTTTAGCCACAATATTCACCTTTTCATTTCCTTCCACACCAACATGAACAGGAACCCAAATAAAACCTGTAAAATTACCCATAAATTTCATATTCTACATCTTAAGGAATATCTCATTAATAATATCCATCCTAACTAATGATCTGACAGATCTTATACTTATAAGTGATGAGTAGCTATCTGATGCAATGACAGTGTTTTTTTTATTTTCTTCTCCTCTATCCGCTGCAGGGCCAGAAATAGTGCCAATAATTCTGTTGCATACACTGACAAATGATTGGTTACTCTTTTCTTAATAAAACAATCACTCATTGGAATATATAATGCTGCGCCTGCAAATCCTGTTTCAGGATCTTTGAATCCATCTGTAAATAAAAACACTGATTCTGGATAATATTTATTAAAATAATTATGGACTATAAACCATGTTGGAAGTTGTAGCGAATTATCTTTCCTGGCTGGATGATGTGAAAACTAAAAAATGTTTTACAATATGATTTATTTTATGTTAAATCTTTGGCGCTCTAAACATGAGTAAAATGAATATGGCAGATTTGAAAATGTTTTGTGTGACTATGAATAATAACATAATTTTAAAAAGTCCATATTAGACCGTCCCAACACAAATTTGGCTGTAATAAAGATTCTGTATTTTATATATCTGTATTATATATTTATATAATCTTTGCAGTAACGTGCTAGTGCTCAAATAGTGCTAGCCCTCATTTATCAGTATGTTCATTTATTATTTCCATTCAGATGAGATACAGTCAGTAATATTTCTATGGGTACCTACTATCCAATCAAGCACATGTTTGTGCGCATGCGCGGAGAGGCTGATCCTAGTGGCGGAAGTTTCGTGTTTAATCCACTGAGTTGACGCACGTGGATCTGAGTACTCTGCTGTGGTCAGCATCATCACGCATCTGTCGAGTCTACCAGCGGACAACTCGAGCAGCCGTCAAGATACTTGCTTACCATTTTGAAGCAGAGAGAGGTTATAAACTTACTTGTTTTGCTAAGTTATCATTACAGTATTTATATGTGATATATATGCACCGAAAAGTTTGTAAACAACTCGCAGGCTGTTAGTTACTTCTCGACAAACTTCTTCTCATTGCTCAGTTAGTACTTAATAGTATATGACTCCTTATTGTTAACAGTGCATACTAAAAGTGTTTTCGTGGCATTATTTATTATTCGTGCGGTTTAAATTAAGTTGACCTTTTAATAGCACTTTTCTTTTAACTGAACGGGCGGCCTCTGACTTGGCGTGATAGTCTGCATTGTGATGCAATCCACACATTATTTGTTTGACCCCAGACTTAGTTCAACCCTTTCCCCCCATTAGTCATCCCTTATTCCCAATCATTACTAGTAGACTGACTGAGTTGATTGTTGTTTTTTATTAATTGCTGATAAATTTAAGGTAAGTCAGGAAATGCTTTCCCTATTATGCCCCAGTATGCACAGTGAAAGACAGCAGGCAGCCCCTCACTGCAGATTCAGAACAAAGATCCAGGGGGCGGGTTGGGTCCACATCTAGGGGTGAAGTTGGTATGTTTAGGGGTGGAGAAATGGGTGGGTTTAGGGATAAGGGGGTGGAGATGGCTAGGTTTGGGTATAAATAAGGTGGGAGGAGTTGGATCTGGATCCAACCTCGTCCCCTGGATCTTGTGTTGTGCAGTGAGGACCATCTTGTGAAAGAAAGTATGCAGCACTAGTTATTGATATTTTCTTTCTGTCTTTCTTTCAGGATCATGCCTGTCGTGCAGCTCTACAGAAGAGAGGAGACCGGGGAGGGTCGGGTCATACGAAGGATCGCACAACTGTATCCAGATGTCACAATAACAACAGAGCTTTGCTACAATGTAGAGCTGGATGGTGAGCGAATATTGTATAGAAATAGCAATATGTTTAAATCACCTTTATTTACATTGCATTTTACAATACAGATTGCTTCAAAGCCGTAAAAAAAGGAAAATAATAATATTAATGTTGCAAAGTTCTTCACTTAATGAAATGAAAACATTTTCAGCTGGAAAGCAGCTCTAAAAAAAGACAATAGTCATTATTGAACTCGCTTATGAAGCAAATCTATTTCAGCTTAAGTCAGTTCAGTGTTGATGCAGTTTAGTTCAATAACTGTCATTGTTGCAGAGTTGATCAATTATGAAACAAATTAAATTCAGCTCTAAAGCATATCTAAGGAAAGCAATAATGCCATCATGTGGCTCAGTTGTGTTCAAGTGTTGTCCTCATCCAATAGTGTCTTTCTTCATATTTGTCATCTCACCTTCATCTCTTTCTCTCCAAGGGTCTGACTCTTTGAGTGTGGAGCATAAAGGTATTTTGTGCTGGTTGTTCAGTCCTCCATATTCTGTCAGTCTGTCTGAGGAGCCTACTTTAAAACCAGAGGATGGGGCAAGACTGGTGGAGATTGGACCCAGGTAACCTCTACCACTGTCTTATCATGATGGTATGGCATTGTGATCTTTATTATAACTCGCATCACATGTTTAAATTATATCTTGACCTTTTTAGGTTGAACTTCTCCACTGCTTGGTCCACCAATGCAGTGTCCATCTGCCAAAGCACAGGTCTGAGCCGGGTGACGAGAGTGGAGCTCTCCCGCAGGCATTTGATCAAGGTCAGGAGAATAGCTTTACATTTCAGTGAGATTTTTTTCCACTCATTTTGATTAAAATCTCTCTTTTTCATCGCCATCTAGCCCCAGGAAGGACATAATGGTTTATTGAAGGACAGAGAGATGGAGAGACTGATTAGCTGCTTGTATGACACTATGACCGAATGCGTTTACTCCCAGCCAATCACGTCGTTTGCTGTTGATATTCGGCCACAGGAAGTATTTGAGGTGGACATTCTAGGACAAGGTCGTGCTGCCTTAGAGAAGGCCAATGATGAACTTGGTAAGAGTTGTTTTTGGAGTCTGAACAACATTTCCTCTAAAAATAATGAATTAATAAAAAAAACTTGATAATGAGAATATTTAGCTTGGAGTACTATGGTGTTACCTAGTGAGACACAGAATAATCAGCCAATAGTCGGTCTTTAAGACACTGTCCGCATCATCCCATTGGCAAATTAACAGAAGTGTAAAAATATGGGAATATTCTCATATCTGTTAAGTACTAGTATAACCATCTGATGCTGTCGTCTTATGATTTTACCATTGTATTACGAGTACAAGGATATAAAACCAATAGCAGTTTACATGAATTAGATGAAAATGGCATTATTTTTAAAGGCTAAAAAGACTGAAATATTAGAAAAATGATTTAATCAACTGCTTTAAGAACTGTTTGTGTAGGCAGTATTCAGTGCTGAGATCTGCAGCTCTCTCTTCTACAAATAATGATCCAGTATTTTAAGGTCACATGAGGCTTAACATGATTAGAGGAAGAGTAGATGTCACAAGATAAGAGGGGCCTATTTGATTAGATCACGAGGTGCGTGAAAGAATGAATGACTGTGTATAACAGAGACAGTAACCCGGGGGTTACACCAGAGCTCACTGCCTGCATCTCAGATTAATGAAGGCCTACTGGGTTAGAAATAAAACAATCACGTGACATCTTTAACAGGCCATTAAAATGTAAATGTGTTTCTGTTGGGAGAATAGGTCAGAATAGTTTTTCTACGTAGAATTGGCCTTTCACTAAGTCTGACCATTTTCTCAGACAAGGTTTTGTTCTTTGATGTTGTACACTACAATTTAATAGTTTGAGGTCAGTAAGAATTATTATTTGTAAAGAAATTAATACTTGTATCCAGCAAGGAGTATACTTGCCATTGCAGAAAGAAGTTATATTTCAAGATATATTCAAATAGAAACATCTTTTACATTTAAATTACAGTTTTTATTGTATTAAATTCTTACCGTCCTCAAATGTTGGAACAAAAGTTTATGTAATGTTTCTGTTTTTATATTTTTAACTGCAATTTTACTTAAATGATCCAAAAAAAGCAGTACAGATTTGTTTCTGTCTCCTACAATAGCACTTTTATATTTTGAAAAGTTCATTTTTTTAACGTATGTATTATTATTATCAAAAGTAACAGTTTGTACAATAGTAAATGCATTAATTGTATAACTTGTAATTATGTTTTTCACATAAGGGCAGGCACGGACATTTGTACATTTTATGGGACTGGCTTCTTATGTCATTCACTTCCAGCTAGTTTTGTTTTACTGCTTGATATTGCAAACTGGTATGTCTTGTCATTATTTTAATGTATTATCTTAATTATGAACACACTGGTTTGTAGTGTAAACCGCTTTACTGTTTACATCACTTTGTTATTCTTGACATTATTTCCCTACCGCGGCTAATGTACCGGAAGTCTCTCACGTTCACAGAAAATGGCTTACTTCTGCGTTGAAAAATAAGGTGGACAGGATGTTCTGTAAAACTTGTCTAAGTTAGCAGCAGCAAGAGAGGAGGAGGCTAGCAAGAGTCAGTTTAGTAGATTTTGTTTTTGCATCCATTTCTGATGATCTTTTTCTTCTTTCCATGTTTATCTGGTTGTTTTTCGTCTGTCTCTCTATTTCTGCGTGTATGAGCAGGGTTGGCCTTTGACTCCTGGGATCTGGACTACTACACTGCACTCTTCCAGAGGGTGAAAAGGAATCCGACCAGTGTAGAATGCTTTGATCTGGCTCAGTCCAACAGGTGTGTGCTCTCCAGAGAATAAACACCAAAGAAAGTCCTTTATCTGCAATAACTTATACAATGACAATCTCATGCTCTCTCTGTCCTGCAGTGAGCACAGCCGCCACTGGTTCTTCCGAGGGCGAATGATCATTGATAGAGAAGAGCAGAAGGAGACACTCTTTAGTCTTATTATGGGCACTCAGCACCATAGCAACCAGAACAATGTCATCAAATTCTGTGACAACAGCAGGTTAGTTGCTTCACTGTGAAAGTCAACCCATTTGAACAGCGCTTGGGCAGAATGTTTCAATATGTGGTTCTTGTGTGTTTGTAGTGGCATTAAAGGCATGGAGATGGAGTGTATGTATCCCACAAACCCTGCGCAGGCCAGTCCATATAAAACCCGACATGCTACCAGACACGTCATCTTCACTGCAGAGACGCACAACTTCCCCACCGGTCTGATCTTAAATACATTTAACCTGCTTGCTTATGTACAAATGTGTAGAGGCCAACCTAAATGAATTCTAATGAGAATTCAAATTCAAATGTTTTTTTACTGACAGCATGATCAATAAGCAAAATATGAATTGTATCATTGAAGTATTCAAATATTTTTGCTAATATTTTAACAATATAATGCACTGAACAGTGCTATGTTCTAGTAAAGAGTATTATTTATATACTATTACAGTATTTTTATATCTATAATTAACTTTTATTTGTTTATTTTCAGTTTATTTTAATTTCTGAAAATAAATTCAATAAAGCTTTCATAATCTTGTGCTTTTATTTGTATATTATTTTTTTTAGTTAACAATAACTACAATAATAATGTTTATATATGAGTCATAAAATGCTCTTTATTATGCCCAGGTGTTGCTCCATTCAGCGGAGCCACCACAGGTACCGGTGGGCGAATCAGAGATGTGCAGAGTGCAGGAAAGGGTGGTCATGTGATCGCAGGCACTGCTGGGTACTGCTTCGGCAACCTGCATATCCCAGGTAAGCCCTAAAACTTAGCTCAGTTCATTCTTTGCCATATTTTGTTTTGTAGCAAACTTACCCATATCTGGATCTTTTCTCTTCTCAGGGTTTGTGCTCCCGTGGGAGGAGGAAGGGGTGGGAGTACCCGTCCAGCTTTGCTCCTCCACTCCAGGTGGCCATAGAGGCCAGTAATGGAGCCTCTGACTACGGAAATAAGTTTGGGGAGCCAGTTCTATCAGGTGAAATATAACAGGACAATAGCCACCTGTTTATTTGCCGATATTAGCTTGTATCTACAGTTGTTTACTTATTATTTTCTTGCCCATTAAGGCTTTGCTCGTTCCTTTGGGATGCATTTGGCTAATGGTGAACGACGGGAGTGGATCAAGCCGATCATGTTCAGTGGTGGGCTAGGATCTATTGAGGACCAGGATGTGAAGAAAGAACAGGCTTCAGCAGGTACACAAGAAATAATATACACCTAATGCACCATACTTTTTCAGAATTTCCATTTGGAAATGGATTTATTTCTGTAGTGGCTAAGCTGAATTTTCAGCAGTCATTACTCCAGTCTTCATTGTCACATGATCTTTCAAATATCATTCTGATGTGCAGATTTTGGTGCTCAAGATACATTTTTTTATTATTATTAATGCTGAAAACAGCTACTGCCATTTTGTGTAAACCATAAAACAATTGTCAGTTCAAAAGAACAGTAATTATTTGGAATATAAATCTTTTAACACTATAAATGTCTTTACCACCACTTTTGATTCATTTAATGCATCCTTGTTGAAAAAAAGTTGTTGAAAAAACAACTACATGCATGGTGTTATATACAAACAGCTTTTTCTCTTGTCTTGGGCAGGTATGGAGGTGGCGAAAATTGGAGGTCCTGTATACAGGATCGGTGTTGGCGGAGGAGCTGCCTCTTCTGTACAGGTACACAAACATTTCTAAATTAAATTAAAATACAAGTTGCTCTAAAGTTCAGTTGTTTTTTTTGTGTTTACAGAGATTGTGCAATGATGCAACTTAATGCTTATATGTGTGTATGTATTATTGTAGGTTCAAGGTGATAACTCCAGTGCCAGGGATCTTGGAGCAGTTCAAAGAGGAGATGCTGAAATGGAGCAAAAGATGAACCGTGCTCTCAGGGCCTGCCTGGAAAGAGAGGAAGGAAACCCCATCTGCAGTATTCATGACCAGGGTGCTGGGGGCAATGGTACGAGTGATTTTTAAGTTCAGTATTTCCCCACTCAACAACACAAATGTGTTAAAATGTATAAAAACATCTTGTTATTTGTGTAGGTAATGTGTTAAAGGAGCTGAGTGAGCCTGCTGGTGCCGTTATCTATACTAGCAAGTTTAAGGTGAGATAAAGACCTTTGATAAAACATCTTTAGCTTTGTTATGTCAAAATATTTCATATACGTATTTTACCTTAATGCTCAGAGAGGTGACCCCACCCTCAGTGTTTTGGAGCTGTGGGGGGCTGAGTATCAGGAGAGTAATGCTCTGTTGCTCCGCCCCTCTGACCGGAGCTTTCTCGAGAGGGTGTGTCAGAGGGAGAAATGTCCTGTTGACTTTGTGGGCAAGATAACTGGTGATGGCAAGGTGAGTCAAGCTATTTTTTTGTAGCAAAAAATGTATTGTGGCACACTTCTTGACACATGCTCATGTACATGTATTGCTTTTTAGATTGTATTGGTGGATGACCTGTGTAAACAGACTGATGGGCTTGATAGTGGCCGGTGCCCTGTGGATCTGGAGCTGGATTGGGTCCTGGGAAAGATGCCACAAAAGGTTTAAACTTTACCAGACATGGCCTAAATCTGCTCACGACTTCATTAAGAAATTTGTCAAAGTTAGAAATTGTGTTACAGTGCACCCTCTCTTGGTTGATTTTTGTACTGCTATGTCTAGTCTCCCAAATTTAAATGATCGAATTATGCTTTTTGGATTTATTTTTGTTGCTTTCCACTCAATCAGATCTACGTTTTGTTTTAGGAGTTTGTATTGGAGAGCATGGCTGTGTCTCTGAAGCCTCTCTCTCTTCCTGTGGGTCTTTCTGTTCTTCCAGCTCTGGAGAGAGTTCTCCGGCTGCCTGCAGTGGCCAGTAAGCGCTACCTAACCAACAAGGTACTATACTCACTGCTTAGCACATGCATAATAATATATAACTTTAGCATAGTGAATATTGCAGTGGTACACAGCTGGTAGGCCAGAAATAGCTTGCAGGTCTGTTCTGAGTAAACCAAATTTATACCCTTCCAAATATATCCAGACATTAAAATGTATCGTTATCTTACTTTAATTTAGTTTTTTAACAATTGTATTTAAATATTTCAATTAATTTAATTAAAATATTTAAAGTGCCCCATTATGCCTTTTTGAAAATTACCTTTCATGCAGTGTGTCATGTAGCAGGATGTGAACATAAACTATCTGCAAAGTCGTGAAGCCAACAGTGCACGATAAATAAAGTTATTGTCTATCAAAAAATAGAGTCAGCTCTCAATCGCCTAAACGAGTCGTCAGGAATTTTAATATTAATCAAATTATTTGAAGTAGCACATTTGCATAATGTCCGCCCACGTTTACTTTGCTAACAACTTGCAATCACATCTTATAATTACCACAAACTTGTTAACACTTGACACTACTGAGAAAAACGTCCTGCTCCAGTCGTTTTCACGAAATAGTCTCTTGTTGATCAGCCACTTCAACCGTTTCATCATCAGCCTCCGCCTCGAATTGGTAAGGTACAATCGATACCATCTTTTCTATGTATTGACAAGTCTCCAGGGCTGTCATTCCGTTATTGCAATGGGGTGTTTCCTGTACGTGCTACAGGCGGTACACCAATCACAAAGGACTGCGCCATCTGACCAATCACATCGGTGAGGGCTCACGGAGAGGAGGGGTTTAGAGTAGGGCTGAACGATTAATTGCATTTGCGATAATATCGCGATATGAAAAAATGCGATTTCTCAACCGCAGAGGCTGCGATTATACTGTCACGTGACACGTGAGAGTAATGTATGACGATCGTATGACATCCAAGTACGGCGAGAGAAAGCATTAGGAGACGTCTGCTCTCTTAGAGCTCTCGCGGTACTTTGATGACACACACCGATCGGTCTAGCAGCGCTGCTTCAAGTCAAACACATCTAAGCAGTTTTCAGAGGAAGCATCATGTTTGCACGCTGCTATGTTGCCAAGTCTGCAGTTTGCCGAGGGTTGTTTTCGTGTCCGCGGATCTTTCATAACATGCGGAATTGACGCGCTACATGTAAACGATATCCTTTGTTGTACTTTCCTGACAAAATAACTGAGTTCGTTTGGAAGTCTTCAGCTTTTAAGAACTGCCGGGTTCTCATGAAGTGGGCGGAGCTAATGTGCAAACGGCAATCTCATTGGCCGGTGCTCACATATCATCGTCCCTGTTTTGATTTCAGCGAATCAGTTCGAGCGAATGCAGACGACCTGATTTATATTCATGAACCCAGCAGCTCAATAATCCTTAGTGCGTTTTATATGGTTATTAATAGTAGAATTCGTGGTAGTTTTGTCATCTTATCAGTATTATTTGTAGGTTTTTTCCCCATTTTTTTATAGAAACACTAAATGACAAACAATATCTTAAGCACCCCCACCAGTCCTAAATTCAGACAACATGACAAATATGCATTCATACATGGTTATTCTAAAGTTCTATCATCATATAATGCTAAATTATCCTAATATCATATTATAATGTTTGACTGAAATAATCAATTTAATTTGATAGGTGTCTCTCATATTGTCCCACAGAAACATTAAAAAAAGTGTAGATTAGTGTAATGCTTAATAATAATAATTATTCTGTTTGGTGACCATTTCATTCATTTAACATATTTAATACTGGGCATCCAAGTTATTTGACATATTTGAACTTTTTTTTTTAAAGTAACAATAGTTACTTTCCCTGGTAATTAGTTTATTTTATAACGATGTAACTCGGTTAGTATTTGTGAGAAGTAACTAGTAATATAACTAATTACTTTTTTTAAAGTAACGTGCCAACACTGTATACTATACAATGATTTATTGTATGTCTTTGATTAATAATGAATATGAAGAGCTTTAAAAAAAATTGCATATTAAATCGCAATATTGGTAAAAAAAATCGCTATTCGATTATTTTCTAAAATCGTTCAGTCCTAGTTTAGAGAGACGTATTCCTTGAACTGCTTCGCACGAGTCGTTTATGAATCATTTAGAAATTAGGTAAAGTTAAATAATTTTTTTTAGAAATCTAAAGTGTTTTTTGACATTGCATGCATGTAAACCTGTTTTAGGAGACTCAAAAAACAATATTAGCAACCTTAACAATGGCACAATAGGGTCATTTTAATCAATTAAATATTTATCTAATTTCCAGGGATTACAAAGGATTTGAAAAATTAAATGCAATCCATTTTACACAAAAAAACCCTCTTTTCCAGGTTGATCGATCTGTGAGTGGTCTGGTTGCTCAGCAACAGTGTGTGGGTCCTCTTCACACTCCACTGGCTGATGTAGCTGTTGTTGCCCTGTCTCCGTTCAGCCTCCAGGGTGCAGCCACGGCGATAGGCGAGCAGCCAATCAAAGGGCTGGTGTCACCAGCAGCTGGGGCTCGTATGGCTGTGGGAGAAGCTCTCACTAACCTGGTGTTTGCAAGAGTGTCTGCTCTCAAGGTGAAGAAGCCTTTGCATTTTTGAACATGTTAAAGGGATAGTTCATCCAAAAAATGAAAATTCTGTCATTAACCATTCACACTCATGTCGTTCCAAACCCGGAAGACCTTCATTAATCTTCAGAACACAAATAAGATATTTTAGATGAAACCCGAGAGCTTTCTGATCCTTCATAGACAGCAATGTAACTACCACGTTTAAGGCCCAGAAAGTTAGTAAGGACATCGTTAAAATTGTCCATGTGACATCAATGGTTCAATCCTAATTTTATGCTCCTGCGTCAGTAGCACCACACACATGCATCATGGTAGTGTCAGAGACACTACCATCATCATGAACGTGCATCAAGAAATTGCTGAATAAAGTTATTTTTGTTTTCTTTCCACACACAAAATGTTCTTGTAGCTTCATGAAATTTAGGTTGAATCACTGATGTCACATGGACTATTTTAACAATGTTCTTACTACGTTTCTGGGCCTTGAAAGTGGTAGTTGCGTTTCTGTCTGTGCAGGATCAGAAAGCTCTCGGATTTCATAAAAAAAATATCTTAATTTGTGTCCCTAAGATGAACAAAGTGCTTATGGTTTGGAACGACATGAGGGTGAGTAATTAATGACAGATCTTTCATTTTGGATGAAAAATTAAGTTATTGAATGCATGTAATTTGGTAAAAAAACTCACACTTGTCACCTAAGGATATCTGTTCATATCTTCTCAGGATGTAAAGTGCAGCGGTAACTGGATGTGGGCTGCTAAGCTGCCAGGAGAGGGAGCGTGCCTGTGGGAGGCGTGTCAGGCCATGTGTGAGGTGATGGGTCAGCTGGGAGTGGCTGTGGATGGAGGAAAAGATTCACTCAGCATGGCTGCACGTGTCAGTGGAGAAACTGTTAAGGCCCCAGGTACCTGCTTAATGCATGTCTGAATTAGGGACGGACAATAGTCGATTCTTCTAACACTCAAAAAGTGTGAAAGTGACTAAATTATAGCTTGAGTTTGTCACACGTGTTTTATACTCGGTTTAAAAGTTTGAGGTTAGGAAGATAAGTTTTTATTAATCAATGAATAGTTTAACAAGGATTCATTAAATTGATCAAAAGTTGCATTAAAGGGATTTATAATGTAAAAAAAAATAATCAAATAAATGCTGTTATTTTGAACTCTTTATTCATCCAAGAATCCTGTAATAAATGTATTGCAGTTTCCGCAAAAATATTAAGCAGAACGGTTTTCAACACTGATCATAAATGCTAAATTCAGCTTTGCCATTACAGGAAAAAATTACATGTTAAAATATTTTCAGATTGGAAAGTTATTTTAAATTATAATAATGTTTTGCCTTTGTTAAGAGACTAAATTCTTACCAACCCCAAACTTCTGAACAGTAGTGTCTATATATATATATATATATTACATAAATATTTATATATATATATTTATATATATATATATATATATATAAAATATTTATGTAATAAATATACTATATTGGGGATGAAAAATTTGGCAGATACGATAATTCTTTATATTTGAAAGCCAATAACCGATATGTTGCCCAATAAATCTATATTCAAAATTTTATATACTTTTTGTAAATTTTTATATACTAATTTTTATATACTTTTTGTAAATATAAATAAATATTACTAAGAATATAGGAGAAGCCACTGAATATAATAATTTTCATATATGATATAGATTATTATTTGTGCCTCAGAGAAAACAGACGTAACACAATAAATGCTGTCACTGCGTTCGGAGGTGGATGCTGCTGTTTGGGAACGCAGTTGTGTAAGACAATTATACAGAAATACTTTGATGACAGACTATCCTCAGGCTTTTCAGAATGACCATAACAACATATAGATGCTGTGAATGAGATCGGTCCGCTGGTTAGTCAAGTTATCCCGTCTCATAGCGCAAAGTCACTTGACTTTTTTGATGCGCATGGTGGAATTTATTCGGTAAAAGTGTTTCCATCGTAGTTTAAACGCATTTTTTTTTACCGGATAAAAAGTTTATCCTACTCATATGTGCGCATATGTTTTTTTATGTGCATTTTTAGAATTTATGTGCATCTTGCCGTTTTCATCCAGCATTTTTTTTATGCAATATTCTAAAATGCGCATAAAAATAGGTGGATGGAAACGCAGCTACTGTCATGTTCAAGAAACCAGTCTGGATGATTTGAGCTTTGTGACATGGTGCATTATCCTGCTGGAAGTAGCCATCAGAAGATGGGTACACTGTAGTCATAAAGGGATGGACATGGTCAGCAACAATACTCAGGTAGGCTGTGGCATTTAAACGATGCTCAATTGGTACTAAGGGGCCCAAAGTGTGCCAAGAAAATATCCCCCACACCATTACACCACCACCACCAGCCTGAACCGTTGAGACAAGGCAGGATGGATCCATGCTTTCATGTTCTTTACGCCAAATTCTGACCCTACCATCTGAATGTCGCAGCAGAAATCGAGACTCATCAGACCAGGCAACGTTTTTACAATCTTCTATTGTCCAATTTTGGTGAGCCTGTGTGAATTGTAGCCTCCGTTTCCTGTTCTTAGCTGACAGGAGCGGCACCCGGTGTGGTCTTCTGCTGCTGTAGCCCATCTGCTTCAGGGTTTGACGTGTTGTGCGTTCAGAGATGGTATTCTGCATACCTTGGTTGTAACGAGTGGTTATTTGAGTTACTGTTGCCTTTCTATCATCTCTAACCAGTCTGCCCATTCTCCTCTGACCTCTGACATCAACAAGGCATTTTCGTCCACACAACTGCCGCTCACTGGATATTTTCTCTTTTTCTGACCATTCTCTGTAAACCCTAGAGATGGTTGTGCGTGAAAATCCCAGTAGATCAGCAGTTTTTGAAATACTCAGACCAGCCCGTCTGGCACCAACAACCATTCCACGTTCAAAGTCACTTAAATCCCCTTTCTTCCCCATTCTGATGCTCGGTTTGAACTTCAGCAAGTCGTCTTCACCACATCTAGATGCCTAAATGCATTGAGTTTCTGCCATGTGATTGGCTGATTAGCAATTTATTTTACCAAGCAATTGAACAGGTGTACCTAATAAAGTGGCCGGTGAGTGTATATAATATGGTGTAAGAATTAAAAGCATTTAATTAAAATGTTTTACTTTGATGCATCTGAAAGCACATGCCATTGTCTTTCATCACATTGATGTCACACATCCACAGCACCACCTAATGCATTCAGTTGTAACTGGGATAGATTCAGTGAGAAAAAAATTATTGTTGCGTACAGTGAGCAAAGATGCATTTTCATAACTCCGTGCTATTTTTACTTCAGTTGTGGTCACTAGTACTCAATTAGACATTTGCCCTCACACATACCTAGTTGTATGTGATTTTTATTCTACAGTAGATAAGCCATTGCCTGCATGCATTTTGTCACATTACTAACTGCTCTCCTTGTGTTTTAGGCTCTCTGGTTATCTCTGTGTATGCTGTGTGTCCTGATATCACAGCCACTGTGACCCCTGACCTGGACAACCCCGATGGCAAAGGTTAATCCTGAATCTTTTAGCACCTTTAACCTCTCATGTATCATTCTTACATTTCGGCTTGTATATACAGTACTAGTGTGTACAACTCTCACATGCGCTCTCTTCCTTTCTCAGGTGTGCTTCTGTATGTGCCTGTGAGCTCGGGTAAATACAGGCTGGGCGGCTCTGCTCTAGCTCAGTGTTACGGACAACTTGGAGACAGCAGCCCAGATCTGGATCAGCCAGACAAACTCTCTGCTTGCTTCAACACAACACAGACATTGATTCAGGGTCTGTATATGCTATTATAATTGTTTTACTTCATCTTATATATTGATACATTAATAACACCATTCTTCCTATGCTCCAGGGTTAAAAATAAAAAAACATCCAGGAACAGTTTTTACTACTCCCAAACTTTGCTCTCCTATTATTTGATTCTCAAACCACCGCAGTATTTTATCTCTACACAGTCTGTTGATTTTAACTTTATATTGCAGAGCGACTGCTGACTGCAGGACATGATGTCAGTGATGGAGGGTTCATTTCCTGTCTGCTGGAGATGGCCTTTGCAGGGAATCATGGGGTGGACGTGGACTTGCCTTTAGAAGGCGTTGATGGTTGGTAATAAAAAAATGATTTATGTTTTGAGAATTTTTTTATTAACTGTGCCAGCCATCATAAACCAGTTTCCATCCACTTTTACATCACAATCTGCATAGAAAATACCAATATGCGCATTTTTGAAGTTTTATTCACATAAAAACCGCTTACAATGATTTGAGGTGAATATTTTTAGTTGTTAAATTTGTCTTAAAAAATTATTTGGTATTATTTATATGCTGTTATAGTATTGATTAATATTTTGAATTAGCCTTTATAAAGATATAAAAGGTTTTTTATTTTTTAATGAATGATGAATGTTTTTATCATTGGCGAGACATTATCTTTTAATAAATATTTGATTTAAAATAATTAATAAACGTAAAAAAATATATATTATTAAATTATTTAATTTGAGTAGTTTAGTTAAGTACTTTAGTACCGCTTAAGTTTGTTTCTACTAGATGCCAAGGCATTGTTTTTTTTTATAGCTTTGTCAATTAAAGAAAATAGTTTTTGATATTTGCAGTTTTGGAAGACTGCGCACACAAGGGAGAAATCTGCTTTATTCCCAATTTGTTTCTGCAATTGTTCAATTTAATCCAATTGATTCCATTTTCAGCTTGGATGGAAACATAGCTATAAATATTTCCTCATGTCTCTCCTCATTCCTCTTTTTCAGTGATGGAGGCTCTTTTTTCAGAGGAGCTTGGTCTGGTTTTGGAGGTGTGTGAGAGGAATGCATCGACTGTCTGTCAGAGATACACAGATGCTGGTCTCCTCTGTCACAGAATTGGCATAACTTCTGGTTTGGGACCTGATGCCAGGGTGAGCTGAATTCTTGTCACCTAAAAGCATATGCATGGATTAATTGAGCTCAGTGGAATATTATTGGACCTCAGTGATTGCAGAGAATGCATTCAGTAACTGCTAATTTCTTCTCCACACTGTCTTGTAGGTCAGAGTGAGTCTGTGTGGACAGGAAGTGTTGAATGAGCGTCTACCCACACTTAGGGCGATATGGGAAAGCACTAGTTTTCAGCTGGAGCGACTGCAGGCTAATCCACTGTGTGTCCAAGAGGAAGAAGAAGGGCTTGCTTCTCGCACACAGCAGTACCTCAAGCTCACATTTGACCCCTCCCAAACACCCATAATTAAAGATCTCGGTGAGACTGTGAACCCATTTTACAATCTTGAATCTTTCCCGTATTCATACTTGACCTGTATGTTAAAATATTTGACTTGTGTTTCAGCTTCAGGGAAACCTTGTGTAGCTGTTGTGAGAGAGGAAGGCAGTAACGGAGACAGAGAGATGTCTGCTTCTCTGTTCATGGCTGGATTCGAGGTAAAGACACCTACACAAAGAAAGATTCAAGTTTTGTGTTTTAAATCTATGTGTACTGGGGTTTGTAATAGGAATTTGGGCATGATGTTTGTTCATTAGTAGCACAAATGCTGCTTGTTTGCTTTTAAACTTTTAGTTGTAACTTCTAACAAGGCTGAGTTGAATTAACTTTGACATTTTTTTTTTGTATGATCTGTAGGTGTGGGATGTCACAATGCAGGACCTGTGCTCAGGCTCCATGACCCTTGACCCCTTCCGAGCTGTGGTGTTTGTGGGTGGTTTTAGCTATGCAGATGTGCTGGGGTCAGCTAAAGGTGAAAATCACAGTATTGCATGTTGCAGCAATCTTACATATCACTGCTGAACTAGTTCTGCTATATAATGATAACAAGAATTAACTCATCCCCGCCATTGAATGTTCATATGACCTTCGATTTGTGACTCTTGCCACTCTGCAGGCTGAAAATGACTGGGTCTTAACATTTGTTCTGCAGCTGATTACCAAAACTTTGACTTTTTCTTATTCATCAGGGTGGGCTGCCACAGTGACCTTTAACCCCAAAGCTCGTGAGGAGTATGAGCGCTTCCGCAATCGTGATGACACGCTGAGTCTAGGAGTGTGTAACGGATGTCAGCTGATGGCTTTGCTGGGCTGGGTGGGTGAAAGAGAGGATGGAGGTGAGAGAGAAACCTTTTAGTTTTACCATATGTCAAAACCAACAACAGCCTCAAGAATTTACATTGTTCCTCTTTTTATTTTTTTTATTACAAATTTGTTATTAATCTTATTCATTTCTATTGTAGGGTCTGATGTTACTCTGACCCATAATAAGTCTGGTCGGTTCGAATCGAGGTTTGTGAGTGTAGGTATCCTGCCCTCTCCGGCCATCATGCTTAGGGGAATGGAAGGATCTGCTCTGGGCGTTTGGGTCGCTCATGGAGAAGGTTAGAAATATGTTCATTGTAACACTGTACTTGAAAAATGCATTTACTTCTACTGCAAGTGAGTTTAAACATTCTGAGACAACTTAAAACATTTTTAATAAAATGTAAATTATAAATAAAAAATGTGTGCGGATATATCATAGACTGTGAAAAAATATGGACGACGCGTCTCCACTTCCTTCCGCTGTAGAAAATTGAAGCCAAAGCATATCAGTATGGCCGCTGCCATCTTGAGTAAATGACTTCATTTGGAGCCCTGCGCAGTAGAGGTTCGTTTGGAGCCAGAGTCCCGCCCAAACTCCCGCAGACCCAATCACAAGCTCACAATCATGACACAACACCCTGTTTTTATAGCATCAAATAACGACCTATTAGCAATCTTCTTATTATAATGAACACTTAAACGTAAATCAGCACGATAACAACTACCTCAAATGATGGAATATACGGGAAAAATGTATTTGAATTTGATTATTTAGTTTTTCTTGTGTTCCACTAGATTACATTTAGTGGGCGGGGTTAATGACCTGTACTGCAGCCAGACACCTGGGGGCAATCGAGATGCTTTTGGCTTCACTTTAATTAATATATATATTTATATTTGTGTATGTATAATATAGTTTTTAAAATAATTAAATAAAACATATATGTTCATCATAAATAAGTAATTTTAAGAATATATACTTTTTAAATAAACATTAAAATGTTTATTTAAATCCCAAAACTTATGCACTGTATGTTTGTTGGGTGTATTGTTAGGTAGAGGCATCATTTCAGCTTATAGTTAGATCTCTTTGTTGACGTATACAAAGGCAAAAACTCTGCAGTACTGTATGTGTTGTTCCTCTTGAGTGACTTCTTTTGTTCTACAGGTCTGATGCAGTTTCGTTCTCCTGAGGCTCAGAAGAAGCTGATCGGTGCCTCTTTAGCTCCTCTGCGTTATGTGGATGACTCAGGATCCCCGACTGAAATCTATCCCATGAACCCCAACGGTTCTGCACAAGGCGTGGCAGGCATCTGCTCCGCAGATGGCCGTCACCTGGCTATGATGCCCCATCCAGAGAGGGCCGTGCTGGGCTGGCAGTGGGCCTGGGTCCCTCAGCACCTCAGGGGATCACTGGAGGCCTCACCGTGGCTTACCATGTTCCGTAATGCGGCAGTCTGGTGTCAGAGCTCATAGACATATGTTACTGTACAGTTGTGATAGACAACTAAACAAATAGGCCAACTAGACATCTTATTAAAAGGATAGTTCTCCAAAAACAAATAGTCATTTACTCACCCTCGTGTCATTTTAAACCTGTATGCATCTTTCTTCTGCTGAACCCAAAAATACAGTATTTTGAAGAATTTTGATAGTCAAACAGTTTTGGTTCCCATTGACTTGCATTGTATTTTTTGTCCATACAATGATATTCAATGGAAACCATAACCGTTTGACTATCAACATTCTTAATATGATTTTAAATGACATGAGTGAGTGTGAATGACAGAATGTTCATTTTTGGGTGAACTATCCCTTTTAAGATTCTTGTTTAAAAATGTTGGGATGTTCTTAGACTGACTTTTTGAAATATTACATTCCTACATACAGATTTTTAGTTTGTATTCAAGTAGAGTCTGCTGGAAACTGATGCATAAATTCATAATGGACTCTTTGTTGAGCATTTTTGAGATATTATTAAAAAGTAATGGATGATTACCACCATTTTTCATTTAAAAATCCAATTATACATTCCAGAAATTAACTTTGCACTGAAAAAAGTTATTGATGAAACATACACACTAAATGTATGTGCTATTTGAATTGCGCTATCAACTTTTTTTATTTTTAAAAAGCAAAATATACATTTCAGAAATTAGGTTTTTATTGATGAAACGCTGCAAATACACTTTCAAAGCATTTAATAAATTCCTGGTTATTAAATGTTTGTCATGTCTGTGTAAGGGCAAATGCACCGCTAGAATCAAGTATTCAGACACCATAAAAAACGAATAAATTCTATATAAATATTTATTAGAAACTTGCATATTTACAAAACCACTTTACATTTATAATATACAATCTGTCTTTAATAAAACCCCTTAAATTGTTGTTTTTCAAACATCAGAACTCCACTCATCTCATTTAGTGCTGTATGTCTATTCTAGACGCATCGTCATTGAAAATCCATGTTCAATAAGATCAAAGTGCAGCAGGCCATAACACTGTTAACCTTTGCCAACAAGGTTGATTAGCGTAATTTCAACATGCTAGTAAGCACATCATCACTGTCTTCTACAACGTGTCGGTCAGCACACCCTGCGTGACCGAGTGTGTTCTTGTACCTCTGTGGCCTCCATCTGCTGGTTGATGTTAATAATGCAAATGAGAAGAAGGAAGACCACTACAAAATCATCCAGCATGCCCAGCACGCTGCTCAGCGGCCCAGGAAGAGTCTCCAGGGGGGAGGCCAAAGACATGACAGCGCCAAATCCACAAACAGCCACCCTCAAGAGAAACAGCCACACCAGGCCGCTCATGGTCCCCAGCCATCGCACCAGAAAGAGCAGGAAGAGGGGTGTATCGCACAGGTAATCCTTTACCTAAAAAAGGAAAATATGACAATCATACTGTAGCATATGACCTAGCACATGGGATATGTGCTGCAAATCTGAACAATAAAAACATGTCCGTTGGTGTCTTCCAACTAGGAAACAATGTCCTTCCTGGCCTGACGTTTCACAACCTTTGTGGCATCAGGAACTAAATGTGATTTAGTCCAGAGCAAATAACATTATAAACTCTACTGAGAAGTCATAATGGTAACTGTACCAATTTACTGGGAGTGGCACGAGTTTGTCAACACAAAGAATGGCTATATAATGTAGTTTTTCAAGTCAGCTGTCACTTGTCATTGAGAGCATTACAGTAGCTAGCCTACAATGACATTGTCTGTCAGTCTGACTTCACAAAAAAACAAACTGATATGATTTCAGGCTGACACATGGCCTGCAAAAAAGACACGTTATTGCTTTAGGCCAACTTTAAGGTAATGTTTGTACCTGTCTTGGTGCTCCAGAGTAGCGCTTGTTATAGTCTCTGATATGTTTGAGCACTTCTGTCTCTTTACAGTCAGTTCTGGTCTCTCTGAAGAGATGGCACATCTTATTCACCTGAGAATAAAGAAAGAATACAAGACAAATAAAATGAGAGCTTTACCTTTTCTGTATATATAATATATACACACATATATACAGTAAAAACAGTAATTGTGACATATTAATACAATTTAAAAAGCTGTTTTCTATTTTAAAATCCTTTAAACTGTCATTTATTCCAGTGATGGCAAAGCTACACTCCGCAGCCAATACTCCAGTCTTTAGTGTCACATGATCCTTGAGAAATCATTCTAATATGCTCATTTGTTCCTTAAGAAACATGAATTATTATATATAATTGTTATTATTGAAAACAGTTTTGCAGAAAATTGTCACTCACTACCATTTAAACGTTTAGGGTAAGATGAAAGAAAGAAAAGGTTTTATTCAGAACTAAAATATAAAATAAGAAAAAAATTAAATGCATTGATTTGTCTTTTTTTCTTCAAGAAGCTTGCATCAGCTAAGAAATCTCTTACCGTCTGTCTGCACAAAGGACAGCTGATGGCATCTAACCAGGAGCAATGTTTCCAGTAAGATATCAGACATGGTGCTAGAGAGGGAGAGACAGAAGACAGATAAGCGTGGGGCTCTCCTTCACCATGTGCCAGAAATGTGTTGTTATATTCAAAAGGTCATTCTAAAATGTGGTTTTCCACTGAAATGCATTGGCTTCAGTGATTCAGATTACATGTTAAAAACCACAAAAAAAGTTTTGTTGCTATTTATGTTTTGATTCTGGTAAATCTGGCACATCATATTCAATGAATTTTTTTTTCTCAATAGCAAGTATTTAACATAAAGTAGCTGGTCGGGTTCACTACTTTTTATATATTTAGTAGAGTCAATGTGACTGGAAGGAATAATAATAATAAATACTGAACAGGTAATCAAACCTGAAAGAGACATGATGTGTATCAGCACATATCATTATTTGTATTGCTTGTATTATCTTGCTGCTCTTTATTTTAGTCTCTATAATGTGCTGATTTAAAGTGCCTGTTGTGCAAGACTTACGAACAGTCTCGAATTTTGTATTAAACTTGTAGTTTACTATTAACATAAATCTACAAACATTCCATCTCTGAGTGTGTTTTCACGTGATCTGGGTCAGGTGAGAGGCTCGACTATCGTTACTATGGCAACAGTATAATATTAAACTCCATATACAGCACTGTAGAGTCACATGAGTGTTCAGTGCTTGGAGTGTAAATGGCCACCACCATCTGCTCTCTCACAGTACACTAGTTACATTAGTCTAAAGCAGCTTCAGCTAAAGTGAACCAGCATGATGATTAACATTGTAAAACACTGAAACGAGAGACTGTATATTCAAATACTTCTCTCTTTTTTTGCAGTGATATGTTTTAAGAAGGTTGATACGCACCACAGAAAAGATGTCCGCAGTTGGTCTCTACGGGATAGCTGGCGATCTGTAAACAGACGGGGCAGTGACTGTCCCTGTTGCCTGCTGGTAACCACATCTTATCAAAATCCTGCAAGCATCAAATTAAGATTTTTAATCTGGATTAATATTCACTTTTCCTGAGTTCTTAGAGTAATGCTATTTTTTTTATTAATGATAAAGGAAATTGTATACAATATATTTTATACAAATATTGCTCTATTGCAGGTGTCATTTATTTCTAGGATAATGTTTGATTTTATAGCATATTACAGTATTTTACTGAAGTAGACATTCCTAATTAAAAATGCTGCATTTAATTATAAATAAAATACACAATATAATACTGTTTTGGAGGCCAGTGCATGATGTGTGTATTCACCTCTCTTTTGTTTTGAGGATTGTGTGGCTGGCCTTGACTCCTTATCTTTGAGAGCAGAGTGGACCTTAAAAAGTGAGAGATGAAGTTATTAAAATGCAATACTATGGATTTTATGTTCAGCCATTCTGTTGAACTGAGAGACTTCAAATCAATGCAGGACTAGAGTTTATCAGGTCATCGTCGTGATATGTGCAAGGTGAGTTAAAACATCATCATTACAGTATCAATACATCTTACAGATAGTCTTTTGAAATTCTGAGTAAGCTGTATTGAAAAGTATACCTAATTCATCTTCATTAGAATAAAAATATTTATTCATCTCAACCCGCTGTTTTTTATTACACTTTTTATCAATGAGTAGTCTGGAAGAGCACGTACGAAATCTAAATTTAGCTGTCTGACACACCTGTGTGTTTTACTCATACCAGATAACGCAACATCGGACAGCATTAAAGAACATCAGCATTTTAAACATGTCATTACTGAGCTAACATTTGCCTTTGATATGAAAAGAACTATATTTGCATCTTAGCTTGATATCCCGCAGTTATGCTGCAGTCTTTAAAAAGACACAACATGCTATCCCCTTATATTTACATACTAGTTCAAGTTTAGAATTGAATAAAGTTAGACTAACAGAACTGAACTGTTGTCATTATATTTAGTGTCTGCGTGGTGCCTTTTATTGCCCCACAATACCATAACACAGTTAACCTGCAGTCTCAGACACAACACTTCATCATAATGCATGCATTTCATTATTTAAATATTTCATTATTTATAAAATGAATAATGCTGCATATCGTTAAAATGTTTAAATATAGCCTTATATCAGACAAAATCTTCCAATGGCAGCATTTAAATATTCAACTTACACAGCAGACAGGATTACTGGGCTCAAAAATGAGCATGAAATAGAATTATTACGAAGCTAACACAAATAGTTTGTCTCTCACCTGTTGTGGAAGCTGTGGCTGGTGGGCATGTTTCTTGTTTGTAATTCAGTTGCTTTCTCTCGTGGAAGGCAGAGACTGGAATGCTTTCTCACTAGTGCATTGTACACAGTAAATTTGACAGACGGGTTAATCATTAACCAGGGCATCAGTCCCCTTTTTTTGGAGATTAGGTAACTACAATGATTTCCTGTTGGATTTTCGAAATTTAGGAAACTTGCTTGCAATCTTACGTGGCCTCTACAATATGTTATTGCATGTGAAAAGGTATTTATTGACTATATTTGCACTGAACAAAGCCATGGCCATTTTCTCAGTCTCCAGTGTTGTATTTTTGTCATGTGACCACTATCATAGGTTCAAAGACGCAGGTTGTAAGTCTCCTCCTATTTTAAGTAGGTTAGGTGTCTGGTTAACCTGTCAGTGGTTTACTGTAAGTTTGCTCAATCTACGCTGTCCCATATGGATGACCAAAGATAGGCATTTCACTGAGATGCATGGGACAATCATAACCAGGGCAATCCAGCAGGTTAAAACAATCTACTCCTGCCTTAATACTATACTAATACTATAGGCTTATTATATGTGACCCTGGACCACAAAACCAGTCAAGTGGAAATTGTTCTAAATTGAGATTTATACATCATCTGACACAACTATTTGAAAATCTGTAATCTGAGGGTGCAAAAAAATCTAAATACTGAGAAAATTGCCTTTAAAGACGTCCAAATGAAGTTCTTAGCAATGCACATTACTAATAAAAATTATGTTTTAATATATTTACATTAGGAAATTTACTAAATATCTTCATGGAACATGATCGTTACTTAATATCCTAATGATTTTTGTCATAAAAGAAAAATGTATCATTTTGACCAAGACCATGTATTTTTGGCTATTGCTACAAATATACCCTAAAGAGTTAAAACTGATTTTGTGGTCCAGGGTCACATATTACACGTTGACCCTCAAATAGAGTGCATCATGTGTAGGTTATTTATAAGTTTCTCAAATCTATCAATATTCTTTTTTGATAAGACAGCTTTTGTAACTTAGTTACCCCACTTCCAAATTGGCTCCATATCAGTGCATTTGCCCCGGAGCTTTAAGCTAAAAATTCTCAAGCTAATATTTACCTTTCTCATTTTTGCCTAAACCGCAAGGTCGTTGTGGCTGAAAATAGCAGCTGTTGATCTACAAGGGCCTTGATGGCATAGGGGTGGGTTGAAGACTCATGGCCCAAATGAGAATCTGAAGGCCGTCATGGTTTAAAGTCCAGTGTCACGTCAGTCAAGAATACTGCCACCAGTTATGCTGTCCCATGTGGTTAACATCTTGAAGACCAAATAGAAACTTTATTTTTGGCTTATTTCTGACTGGCATATCCATTGAGTTTAAGTGTATGTTTATTGTTACCAAATTATCTGGGTTTATTGTGAAATTATAAATAAAAGAAAGAGTTTATCTAAATTTTAATGGAATGCAGTTTATCTATTTTTATTTCTATTTATATAGATTATTATCTATTTATATATTATTCCACAAAAATTGTGGATCATGGTTTTGTATAACAAGCTATAAAATTGTTTGTAATAAAGGCACTATGTCTCTTATTTTGCATATGAAGTATTCCCACGTGTGTGCATGCATACTGGGTAAAGCATGTGACTTCACATCACAATCTTATCTTGTGTTTTTATTACAAAACGGTAATAAAAGGCTTGAGAGATGTTAAAGTTTAATGTTTAACAACAGAAACATAAATCAGTGTAAATCTAAACTCAATTTATTTTTTTATTTTTAAATAACTGAAGTTAATTTGAAGGTTATGTCACCTTTATTCTGTACCATTGGTGTAGCGTAACTCATATTAATAAGTGGCAATAAAATAAATAAATGGCTACTTAAAAAAACTGTTTGGTAAACCGTGTGAGCTGTTGATCATAAAGCATCAGTGCATAAAAGTGAATGTCCCAACGGGATGAAAAGTAAAACATAACTAAATTAAAAAAATTTGTTTAAATGTCAGATTTACCTAATAAGCATTGAAGAATGACAAATTAAATGATTTGGAACATGATTGAATGGTTTCTAGCTGGTAGTTGGTATAAGATAAGCATTAGGCCACCTCGTCAAATATGATCATTATTTGGATGACCAACTACTAAGTTATATTTGAGATTGATCACCTTTCGTTTGTTGCTGGTCCAAGATGCTACAAGATGATCATCTTACAGCCTAGACCAGGGGCCTATACCATGAAGCCGGATTTGCTGGCTAGCCAGTACGTTTCAGTTTAGTTTGCACCAACACTGGGTTTTAGGTAGCATGAAAGTGGCTTGGCTTTTAGCTGCATTCATTGCTACCGGGCAGGTTATGTTCTGGGTCAGGGGTTCCCAAACACATCCCTGGAGCCTCCCCAACACTGCACATTTTGCACGTCTCCTTTGTCTGACACACCCATTTCAGGTCTTGGAGTTGCTACTAATGAGTGTAATCAGGTGTGATTGATAACAGAGACATGCTAAATGTGTAGTGTTGGGGAGGCTAAAAGGGCCTGTACCATGAAGTCGGTTTAACTGGCTAGCCAAGCAAGTTTCAGTTTAGTTTGCACCAATCCTAAGTTTTTGGTACCACGACAGTGGCTTGGCTTTTAGCGGCGTTCATCGCCAAAGTAACTTACGCTCCTCAGCTAACCTGCTCCGGTGGAGGTTATGATCTGGTTTAGAGATATCAAACTGAAATCTGACCAGTCAGCCTCAAGGAAAGTGACATCTCTGATGCCATATAACCACACCCCCAGTTTATCTTCCTCCAAATTAAGGATGCTATAGTAAAGCATTTTTAAAGATAAAGTTGTCTGGTTTTTATAGATGATTATTTTTTATAATTAGTTTATGATTTATATAATTATTATACCATAATCCATTACACAAGCTAGCTTAGTTTAATAGTAATTATTAAGCTTTTATATTAAATTCAATATAAACATATAGAGAATATGCTATATAAATAAGTTTTAGAATCAATAGCTTTAAACATTGACTACATATGAGCTTAGATTTTAAGTGTTTTTATACCTATACATATTATCAACTCTAAACTAACATTACAACTTTTACTTGCACTTATATGGCAATCTTTAAGTGTTCCTCATTCATGCTTCGTTTCATCTTGCTGTGTAAATGTGTTTAAATTATTTATATTGTTCAATCTTTTAATCTTTGGTAATGACTCTCTCACGAAAAGTGAGTCACAGTTTCAAGGCATATGATTGGATGTTCATTACCGATGTCACACTTTCATGTGCTCATGCTCCACAAACTCAGGATCAAAGCCTGAGTTGACAGAAAGTTGATGATCAGCTTCATGGTACCGACAACACCAGATTGGACTGGTTTGGTTTTGTCAACTCAAAACTAATCCTGTAACCCTGAGTTTGTTCAGCCACCATCATGGTCCAGGAATGAGTTTGGGAACCCTTGTTCTGGGTAATAGATCTCAAACTGAAATTGGACCAATCAAATGTGAGCAAAGTGACAAAGTGTCTGATGCAAAAAAAAGTTTATCTTCCTACAAAATAAAGGTCACTACAAAGTACCTTAATTATTACTATAATAATTATAATTACAATTTACATACGATTTATATAATTATTATATTATTTATATTATTATTAATCCATTACATACAAGCACTTTTAGTTTAACAATTATTATAAAGCATTAATTTTAAATAAATATTAATATAAACAGATAATATGTCATATAAATAAGTGGTAGAATCAATAGATAACACTTTTAAAATGGCTACATGTGACCTTACATGTTTGAGTGTCTATGAACATGGACAGGTACAAAATGGGTTTAAATTCCTCATATTCTTTAATCTATTAACCTTTAACAAAACAGTTTTGAATCTCGCTGGATCTCTCGCGAGCAGTTAATCACACTTGCTCTGTGTTGTGATTGGCTGTTCGCCGCTGATGTCACACTTTCATGTGCACGCACTCCATTTATTTTGGATCAAAGCCTGAATTGACAGAGAAAGTTGATGATCAGCATCATGGTATCAGTAAAGCCAGATTGGAGTGTTTGGTTTTGTCAACTCGAAACTAATCCTGTAACTCTGAATTTGTTAATCTACCATCATGGTACAGGCTCCAGGGTTGGGGAACGTTTACCCTGGAGGGCTGGTGTCCCTGCAGAGTTTAGCTCCAACCCTAATAAAACACACCTGATCTAGCTAATCAAAGTCTTCAGGATGCAGTTAGGTTTATTTTTCAGGGCTGGAGCTAAACTCTGCATGAGAGTGGCCCTCCAGGACCAACGTTCCCCACCCCTGCCCTAGACCTACCAGTGAGGAAATTTACATTTTAAATATATCCTTATTAGGCCTATAGGCTTAATATTTTAAGGCTAAATATTAAAAAAATAAAACAATATTTAAATTGCTTAATTGGGAGAATCTATGGTATTTTGATGATAATTTTGACAGTATTTTGCAACAAAAATGTAAGCTATTTTACTATTTTACAATATTTTCCATTGCCCATATTCAGTTTCCATAAACGCTTTAAATACCACATGATCCGTGTTCTCTGCTCTGCCTGTCTCCTCGGATCTCTGTTTTGATTGGCTACACGGTGTCCTGAGCTCAATTCACCATTGGTGTTTTGTTTCTTGCTGTTGCGCTCTTGATCCAGTCATCCCTCAATCCTTTTAAACGCAGCACGCGCTGTGTCCGCGGCGGACATTCACGAAGCCTTTACGTATCAATTAGTGCGTAGACGCAATAGACGTGAACGTAGCGCTGGTGAGCGCTAGGCATTGTAGGCAAATTCACACGCAGGTGGGGAAGGGAAGCGCATTGTTGACAGGTGGACGGAAATATTTGCCCGATAGCACAGAGGAGATATGGATTTAAATAAAACGGTGCTGTGCGAGAGCCTGATTATTTGGGTAAGATCCTATCTTTTAGTTTAGGTCACTGGAATCGTTTATTTATCTGCGGTCAGGTCCTTGACGATAGCGTTACCTGTCGCAGGTAGTCGTTTCCTTCGGGCACCATGGTCCAAAAATACCGGAAATAAGACATTTAGATGTGTGCACTTGCTCTTGTACTTGTAAATCAAACGGGGTCTGCGGTGCATCATTACAACGTTCAAAATTGCGCTCATTTCTCCAAGCGACACCCGTCCAACACGCGACAACAATATATACAAAATCATAAAATATAAAACAAGATAAACCAGAATCAGAGGAATGCTGTTAGACATGTAACGTAAACAACACCAACAGTAACAGCCAACTCCTTCCTCATCCGATTTAACGTTAGGCGTCTAATCTGGTTAGCTAGAGTATTTGTGGTATGTGTTTTATGCAATCAGATATTCCCTGTCTCAGCTTAATATGATGGCGTTTTGATTTTTGACTGCAGTGTGTGATCGCATGCGGCGCGTGCTCGCGGTTCTGTATTTGGCTCTGAGTCTGATCCATGGCTGTGTTTACACCAAGGCCCCTTCTGAATAGTTTTCAAAAGAAAACTCTCAAAATCATATTCTCTAAACCTGTGGTGTCTCTATAATACAATATTTTCATTCATTCTGCTGCGGTGAATGGCATGACCCTGCGTATAATGGTTACCTAAAAAAATAAATACATTTTTTGTTTGTTTGCTAGTATCCCAGAGTGTCATTTCTGTAGCGATAGAACTACGCACCCAAATATGCGTAATTTATGCAATGTAGCCTATATATATGTCACTGGAGTTTATAAAACATATTTAGTATATACCTTAACAACATGATGGAGCATTTTGTTCATGTTAATTGTATTTTTCTTTAGTGAGAGTGCTATGATATGTCAAAGCAGATTGGATGACAAAACTGAAATGTACAAAACCTCCAGGATTTTCTATTAAATGTTCTATCATGCTGCACCAGTACCGATTGTGAAAACATTTTATTGTAGTAATGCAGGGTTTTCTGAATGAGGATTGACAATTTGATGAGAAACTAATAATTAAATTAAATCAAATGTCAAATGAATCTTTGCGCTGTGCTGAAAATGCTCTTTCCAAATTTGGTGTTCACAGTAAAAACTTGCCTGAATTTAATGTTTTTGTCACTTTGTTTTCTTTCAGCTAGTTTTTCTTCTTTTTTTCTTTTTTTAAAGTGCAAAAATGATCAATCAGTCAAACAATGAATCAATATTTAGGATGTTGTTATACCCTGTTGGGAGCAAAGTTATTAGGCTTTAGACCAATACGAACATTAACTAGCGTTTTCAGGGAAAAGAAAATCCTCTGAGTCAGAATGACTACGCGACAATTATTAAAAAAATAAAACTGAAACGTTTTTTTACAATTACAGGTAATAATATTGTGTTGTTGAATTTTTTATATATTAACTATATCACTAGTAAATATTTTACATACGAGGTGGTTCAGTGGACAAAAAAGTTTGGTAACGCCTGTTGTAATGATTTTTGTAGTTTATCATTGTTTATTATAGTACTGTTTATGTTTGTTTTCTTCTTCTTTTTTTGTATGTGCCTCAGCTGCAAACCTTCAAAACCGCAGCCCCTTGTAAGACGGTGGAGGATCTGACCTCAGGGGCAGCCATGTCCCAGGCCCTACATCAGATGTGAGTGTGTGTGTTTATTCACTGGCAGATGCTTTTATCCAGCGCAACTCATATAGCTTTTATTGTATTTATTTCATTACCAATGACTTCAACGTTGCTAGTGCCATGTACTACCAGTTGATCTGCAGTGTTTCTTTGACTCATTTTTCATTTTTCACTCGCCCCTATTTTTTGTTTTCCTCCTTGCTCTACTAAATCAGATTATTTTTTCCAGGTCAGCATTACAGATTTATATCTCAGCTTGTCAGTGTGTGAATATTTTATGACTCGCATTGGGTTCTGGGTAGTCCTCCGAGTCAGATTACCTGAAACACTTTTTTTTGTTGAATAAACATTCAAGTTTAGTGAAATGTATATATTGTTATCAGAGAGTCTGGAGAGCCTGAGAGTGTGACGTAATTCTGATTATATTAAAGCAGGATGGGATAAGAACAAAACGTATTTGAGTTGATTTTGCCAACTGATCTGAATGAAAGTATCTGAATTAGATAAGACTGTGCTGCACTGATTAAATATATTTCAATTACAGAGATCCTTCATGGTTCAATGAGAGCTGGCTTGCCCGCATTAAAGAGGATGTTGGAGATAATGTGAGACTCAAGGTAGGCTTATTTTTCTTTTACGCCTTGGTGCTTAAATCTAATTTTGAGAACATGCCAAATTTAATGTTAGTCAAAGCAAAAGTCTTTGTTTTTCTCTATTTTCACAGATGAACAATCTCAAAAAGATCCTGCAGATGATTATTGATTATTATAATGAGGTAAATGACACAGTGTTTCAGATATCATCAGTCAAACTTTAACTCTCAGAATGAACCTTTCATCTGACTCAAAGCATTCTGAATTCGCACATGCCTACAGTCACATGAATGTGTAATTGTTGGAGGTTTAATTGTATAACTGTTTTAATGCCTGCATTTTTCTCTTTTTTCATAATTTATTTCAAAGATACAATAATCACGCTTAAACTGATTAATTCTAGTAATGAGTACGTGTTCTGATCACTTTGTGTTCAGGCTTTGGCTCAGCAGATCACAGGTTTCCCTCTGCCTGATCTGCTGCGTTTGGTAGAGCAGTCTGATCAGGTAGAGCTGGGACGCCTCCTGCAGCTCATCCTGGGGTGTGCAGTCAAATGTGACCGGAAACAAGGTATTTCAACGGATAGTTCACCCAAACCATTTTCTATCATTATTTACTGCTATTTTTCTGGTGATGCATATATATTTCATAATTTTAACCTTGTGAGATTGTTTTGTTGTTCAGAGTATATCCAGGTTATCATGACTTTGGAGGAATCTGTACAGCATGTGGTGATGACTGCTATTCAGGAGGTCAGATTCATTTTATTCAGGGGTTTGAAGTGGTCTCATATATATATATATATATATATATATATATACATATACAAATATAATATAATATAGAGGGGCATAGATTAATTTTTTTAATCTAGATTAATCTAGATTAACTTGGAATTATTCTAGATTAATCTAGATTAAATATGGCTCATTTGACTTCTGCCGAAGGCATTCAGAATAATGTGCTACCCAAATAATGACTAAAAGTAATCTTTGAGAACGGTTTCTCAAGCCAGGTGCGCATTGACCAGGGGCTCATCTCTGTTTTTCCAAAATGCATCACAAACTTTAATCTCTTCCCGTCCCAATCCCACGAAAAAACTGGGGGAAAATCCCCGTTCCACTCCCGGAAGAATGACTCCCATTCCCTCCCACTCCCGTGTTGTTGTTGTTTTTTTGCCGATAACTGTCAATTACAGTAAAAATTATAGTTACAGATCACAGCGTGGCCCACCTTATTAGTTGAATAAAAACCCAAAATGTCGTTTTTTGTTATAATATTGAACTGAAAGCCATCTTATTATGCACAGTGTTGCACAGAGATTAAATTTCATGTAAAATCATCCATGCTAACACACACGTCTTCTATTTTTTTTTAGACATTTCACTCTCTATAGATATATTTTTCTATGTACTTATTTTAGATATATTCGAGTTTCGAAGTTTCTCGCTCAAGTTCACATGAGACCTAAAGCGCATCCTGTTTGCTTAAAGCGCAACGTTTCGTTGTTATTCTGAGTGCACACAAATAAACGTAGAGTCTTTACAGATTCGAAAGATGTATTGGCTACTTTTATCTGTATGACCAAAAATGACGAGATTTTAAGAGCAAGTGAGCGCACCGGAGCCTGTCCTGCAGCAAACGCGCTTCCACACAAACACTTCAATAGCGCACATTTCTCTAGTTAACATCATATTGACGGCCATGTAAAGTTGCTACTACATACATCTTTCAGATGAAAAGCCATATTTGAGGTTGATGAATGATAGGTGAGCGTTTGGATGTCCTGCCCCGATTGTATTACCACACAGACCAGCCGTTAACAATCTGTCCATCACGGACTGCAGCCTCTAGTTCGAGACTCGTTCTCTCCCCCCTACAGTGCAATTCCGGCTAGGTATCCATCCGCAGCTAAAAATATCAGGGTGAATAGTCATCATAGCATTTGCGTAGTATAGACCCAGCTCA